>SJYH01004805.1:223061-253137 GCA_006408735.1 Sylvicapra grimmia
GAGACAGGAATAGGCATTTCTTGATTTAAGAAAACTTTGACTTGAAAGAGACTTCCCTGGTGGCTCAGATGGTAAAGCATTTGCCTCCAATGTGGGAGACCTGGGTTTGATCCCTGGGTCAGCAAAATTCCCCAGAGAAGGAAATGGCACCCCCACTCCAGTACTCTTGCCTGGAAAATCCCATGGATGGAGGAGCCTGGTAGGCTACAGTCCATGGGATCCTAAAGAGTTGGACATGACTGAGCAACTTCACTTTTCTTTCTTTTTTGACTTGAAAGAAACATAAGAAGTTGTTATTTACAAAGGAATCACTATTTCATAAAAGGACTCATTATAAATAGTTCACTTAAATCATTAATTTATAAGGTGATTTTATGTATTCATTCATTTGACACATTTATTTATAATACGCCTCCTGTGTACCAGAGAAGTGAACTAAACACACCAGGCCCATACTCAGGGCGCTTACATTAAATTACCAAATGAGTAAGTTGTCAGCCAAAGTGCTTTGCAGAGTTAACCTAGGCTCATGTGATGTAGGATGGCAAAGAGGCTGTTATTTAAGCTATTTTGTTGACAAGGTCAGGATTTTCTATTTTACTTTTTAAAAAACATCAAATATGTTATTTTTCACATCTAAAGCTTTCTGTAGCCTTCAAATTTTGGTAAATTAAGGAGATTCATAATTAGTTTCAGTAGTTGGTTTGAATCCATAAAGTATGTCTTTTTTTTTGCTTGATTCTTAGATATAAAGGAAATGCACTGATAGAACACTGTTGGAGTAAAACCTTATGGGAAGTTTCTACTGCCCTGAATTCTTTCACTGTAAGTGGCAGTATGATAAGAGAAGTCCATTTTGCTTTGATCTCCTTCTATTAACCCATGGTGATAATAATTTCCTTATAGGTAGAAAAATAATTCAGAACCAGGTATAGAAGTAATTTAGAATGCATGCCTGCTAGGTAGCTGGACTCTCTTAATGGGGCTTGCTAATTATAGAATTGTTGAGGGAAGTACTATCTGAATAAATAAGGGAAGATTCATTCATATAATCTTTATTTCTCAAGGATCTACTATAGTCCTTTTCAAACAGCTTTGTAAATAACCTGCTTTTAACAACATTAATTTACTGTTATGATTTGTGCTTTTACTAGTGACTTCTCCAGATAATTCTGAGTTTCAGTAGTTCTTAGATTGAAACATTCTGGATTTTAATGGCTGCAAGAAATGGAACTTTTACTTCCTGTAGTTTAATGCTCTAGACTAAAGTAGGGGTTTATTTTTTAAATTCATCATATCCTTACAGATCTAGTTTAAAATGACACATGTATAAATTTGTATAAGGAAGAATTCTATTGGAATAATTAGAACATTTCTCGTGATGAGAGATTATATCATAGAAAACTCAGCTATAGAAAAAGTTAATTTCTGTTTTATACCAGGTTGTGGTCTGTTGGGTAGCTGTGTTTAATAGTGGTATAAGTATACATTTACTCCCTTTAAATTTTTGTCTTTTATTCCATAGCATGTTTTTGGCCTGGGGAAGACTCCGCACCCTTAGCTGTAGACCTAAATTCCTGAAGACAGTTTGGGCTTCAAAAATCCTTGGACTCTCTACTTCTGCTGTAGGTATTGCTTAATCACTTATAGAAATAAAATTGCACATATTCTGCAGTGTTTGAAAAAGACAATTTTTCATGGCTATTTTGTAATTATTTTATTAAAATGAGTATTTATGTTATATAAGCTGAAATGATCTCTTGTCATTAGCCAGAACTGACTTTCACATCTGGATAGTTGCTTGCCTGTCTATATGTCAGGCATCAGTTCAGTTTAGTCGCTCAGTCATGTCCGACTCTTTGTAAAGACTCTGTGGACTGCAGCACGCCAGGCTTCCCTGTCCATCGCCAACTCCCGGAGTTTACCCAAACTCGAGTCAATGATGTCATCCAACCATCTCATCCTCTGTCGTCCCCTTCTCCTCCCACCTTCAATCTTTCTTCAATCAGCATCAGGGTCTTTTCCAACGAGTCAGCTCTTTGCATCAGGTGGCCAAAGTATTGGAGTTTCAGCTTCAACATCAGTCCTGCCAATGAACACTCAGGACTGATCTTTAGGATGGACTGGTTGGATCTCCTTGCTGTCCAAGGGGCTCTCAAGAGTCTTCCCCACCACCACAGTTCAAAAGCATCAATTCTTCACCACTCAGCTTTCTTTATAGTCCAACTCTCACATCCATACATGACTACTGAAAAAACCATAGCCTTGTCAGGCATAGTGCAGGGCATTTTATTCATTATCTCTATTTATTTTTTTTTCAATTGAAGTGTAGTTGATTTACAATATTGTGTTAGTTTCAAGTATACAGCATAGTGTTCAGTTTTTAAAAAAAAAAAAACAACAGGTTTTATTCCATTATAGATTATTATGGGATATGGGGTATAATTCCCTGTGCTATACAGCAAATCCTTATTGCTTATCGATTTTCTATATAGTGGTTTCTGTCTGTTAATCACACACTCCTCATTTCACCCCACCTGCTTTGATAACCACAAGTTTGTTTTTAGATTAATTAGTTTTTAGATTCCACATATAAGTGCTATCATATAATATTTGTTTTTCTCTGTCTGATTTACTTTCAGTTCAGTTCAGTCGCTCAGTCGTGTCCGACTCTTTGCGACCCCATGAATCGCAGCACGCCAGGCCTCTCTGTTCATTACCATCTCTCGGAGTTCACTCAGACTCACATCCATCGAGTCAGTGATGCCATCCAGCCATCTCATCCTCGGTCGTCCCCTTCTCCTCCTGCCCCCAATCCCTCCCAGCATCAGAGTCTTTTCCAATGAGTCAACTCTTCGCATGAGGTGGCCAAAGTACTGGAGTTTCAGCTTTAGCATCATTCCTTCCAAAGAAATCCCAGGGCTGATCTCCTTCAAAATGGACTGGTTGGATCTCCTTGCAGTCCAAGGGACTCTCAAGAGTCTTCTCCAACACCACAGTTCAAAAGCATCAATTCTTCGGCGATCAGCCTTCTTCACAGTCCAACTCTCACATCCATACATGACCACAGGAAAAACCATAGCCTTGACTAAACGGACCTTAGTCGGCAAAGTAATGTCTCTGCTTTTGAAAATGCTATCTAGGTTGGACATAACTTTTCTTCCAAGGAGTAAGCGTCTTTTAATTTCATGGCTGCAGTCACCATCAGCAGTGATTTTGGAGCCTAAAAAAATAAAGTCTGGCACTGTTTCCACTGTTTCCCCATCTATTTCCCATGAAGTGATGGGACCAGATGCCATGATCTTCGTTTTCTGAATGTTGAGCTTTAAGCCAACTTTTTCGCTCTCCTCTTTCACTTTCATCAAGAGGCTTTTGAGCTCCTCTTCACTTTCTGCCATAAGGGTGGTGTCATCTGCATATCTGAGGTTATTGATATTTCTCCCGGCAATCTTGATTCACTGATTTACTTTACTAAGCATAATATTCTTTAGGTCCATCCACATTGCTGCAAATGTTGGTATTTCATTCTTTTTTATAGAGAGTTATATTCCTTTGTATATATACCACATCTTCTTAAGCCAATCATCTGTTGATGGTGCTTGGTTGCCATCCATGTCTTGGCTATTATAAATAGTGACATTATGAACATTGAGGAGCATGCATCCTTTTGAATTAGAGGTGTTTCCCCTGCCCCCACCCAGGTATATACCCAGGAGTGGAATTGCTGGATCATATAGTAGTTTTATTTTTAATTTTTTAAGGAACCTCCGTACTGTTTTCCATAATGGCTGTACCTATTTACATTTCTACCAGCAGGGTACAAAGATTCCTTTTTCTACACATTTATTATTTATTGACTTTTTTGATAATAGCCCTTCTGATCACTATGAGTTGATAGCTCATTGTGCTTTTGTTTTACATTTTTCTGTTAGCTAGAGATGTTGAGCATCTCTTTGTGTGCTCAGTAGCCATCTCTCTATATATCTCTTTTGGAAAAATATCTATTCAGGTCTTTTGCCCATTTTTTGATTATGTTTTTGTTTCTTTGATATTGAGTTGTGCGAGCTGGTTGTGTATTTTGGGTGTTAACTCCTTGTTGGTTGCATCATTTGCAACTATTTTTTCCCATTCTGTAGGTTGTCTTTTCATTTCATTAATCATTTCTGTTACTGTGCAAAAACTTAATTTTGACTAGGTCCCATTTGTTCATTTTTTCCTTTATTTATTTTACCTTTGGAGACTAAGAAAATATTGCTCTGACTTATGTCAAAGACTGTTTTACGTATGTTCTCTTCTGAGTATTTTATGGTATCATGTCTTACATTTAGGTCTTTAAGCCATTTTGAGTTTGTTTTGTATATGGTATAAGAGAATGTTCTAATCTCATTATTTTACATGTGGCTGTCCAGTTTTCCCAGCACCACTTACTGAAGAGATTGTCTTTTCTCCATGTATGATCTTGTCTCCTTTATGTAGATTAGCTGACCAAAGCTGAGTGGGTTATTTATGGACTCTCTAGTTTCTTCCTTTAACCTGTGTATCTGTTTTTGTATCAAAACCACACTGTTTTGCTTACTGTAGCTTTCTAGTATAGTCTGAAGTTAGCAGGGTTATACCTTCAGCTTTTTTCTCTAGATTGTGTTGTCAATTATGGATCTTTTGTGGTCTCATGTAAATTCAAGATTATTTGTTCTAGTTCTATGAAAAATGTCATGTGTATTTTGATAGAATTTCTGTAGATTGCTTTGGATACTATGGCCACTTTAAGAATATTAATTATTCCATTCCAAGAGCTCAAGATATCTTTTCATTTAATTAAATCACCTTCAATTTCAAGTCTCCACCTCCTTGGTCAACAAAAACAAGACCAGGAGCTGACTGTGGCTCAGATCATGAACTCCTTATTACCAAATTCAGACTCAAATTGAAGAAAGTAGGGAAAACCACTAGACCATTCAGGTATGACCTAAATCAAATCCCTTATGATTATACAGTGGAAGTGAGGAATAGATTTAAGGGCCTAGATCTGATAGANATCACCAGATGGTCAACACCGAAATCAGATTGATTATATTCTATGCAGCCAAAGATGGAGAAGCTCTATACAGTCAACAAAAACAAGACCAGGAGCTGACTGTGGCTCAGATCATGAACTCCTTATTGCCAAATTCAGACTCAAATTGAAGAAAGTAGGGAAAACCACTAGACCATTCAGGTATGACCTAAATCAAATCCCTTATGATTATACAGTGGAAGTGAGGAATAGATTTAAGGGCCTAGATCTGATAGAGTGCCTGAAGAACTATGGAATGAGGTTCGTGACATTGTACGGGAGACAGGGATCAAGACCATCCCCATGGAAAAGAAATGCAAAAAAGCAAAATGGCTGTCTGGGGAGGCCTTACAAATAGCTGTGAAAAGAAGAGAGGCGAAAAGCAAAGGAGAAAAGGAAAGATATAACAATTAAATACTTAAAAAAAACTGAGCTATGGCAGGTGTCATTGAAATCTCAGATTTCAAGTTAACAACAGAGCTTCCCTTTAAAAAGGAAAAGTTAGAAACAAAATAATAGCTACCACCTTTGTAGTGTTTACTGTGGCTGTGAAGAAGGCATTGTCCTAAGCACTTTATATATAAGAACCCATTTAATCCTCAATTTGGGCTTCCCAGTTGGCTCAGTGGGTAAAGAATCCACCTGCATGAAGGAGACACAGGAGACTTGGGTTTGATCCCTGGGTCAGAAAGATCCTTTGGAGGAGAGCATGGCAACCCACCCCAGTATTCTTGCCTTGAGAATCCCATGGACAGAGGAGCTTGGCGGACTGTAGTCTGACAAAGTGTCGGACACAACTGAAGCTGCTAAGCACACAATCCTCAAATCAACTCATGTAGGTAGGTAATATAATTTTCCCCAGTTTACAGATGGGAAAACTAGGGCATAGAGAGGTTAATATGATTGCCCGAAGCATGTATCTAAGGGGAAACTGAAGTACAGAGAAACGAATGGTAGAAATGGGATGCTAACTCTAACTGGATATTTATTTCCATAGTCCTTATTTTAATCATAAGGAAATACTCCTGCTTATGATAAACTGTTTTAAGTACTAACTTTTATTAATAACCCATTTATTGTTTAAAAGTAGTGCATAGGTATGTAAATACTACTTGAAGATGCGTGCAAATGGAGTCTTTTTGTCTTAGGCCAGTCCACATGTTAGGATCATGTCAGCACTATTTGCTTGTTTGTATTTTACTTTGAGGGACATTAAAGTGGCCAGCACCATCAGTTCTCCCACTTTCCTTCACCCTCTGATGTCTTACATTTGCAGCAGAAAAGTTCTAGATTAAGAGAACAAGTCAAAACTGAATCATAAAAACAGAAGGTCACACACACTGAGTCAACTCCCAGACTTGAGTCAGTTTATAGATTGAAAAGTCCCTGAATAAAGAGGAGGTCAGGTCCCCTGGAGGAAGGACCCAGAGACATTACTAAAAATTTACACTACTAATATTTCCCCAAGCCATCCCTATGGGACCTATGGCCTTTTAGTAGGGTAACTGTGCATTGAGGATAGGAAATAATGAGTCCCTGAGCCCATCCTGTTGCTATTTCCCCAGTTTAGAGTGCATAACTGGAAGAAATACTCAGTAGTTGACAGAATGCCCTCACTGGTTCCTTGGCATGTGGAGTGAAGGCGATTATGGTGGAAAAGACCAAGGAGAAGCCAACTAGGGCCACTTTTACCCAGCAAAATAGTAAACCAAAATCAATACTGTAATACCCAGAGATAGAGTAGAGATTAGTGCCATCATCAAGGACTTGAAAGATGCAAACCTAGTGATTCCCACCACATCCTCATGCAACTTGTCTATCTGGCCTCTGCAGAAGACAGAAGTATCTTAGAGAATGACAGTGGATTATTGGAGACGATCAGGTGGCGATTCCAACTGCAGTTGCTGTATCAGACATGGCTTCATTGCTTTGAGCAAATCATCACATCCCTTTGTACCTGGTATGCAGCTATTGATATGGCAAATGCCTTTTTCTCCATCCCTGTCTCCAAGGTTCACCAGAAGGTGTTTGCTTTCAGCTTGGCAAGACCAAATATAAACCTTCACTGTCTTACCTCACAGGGATGTAAACTCTGTAGTCCCATGTCATAGTTTACTTCACAGAGATCTTGATCACCTTTCTCTTCCACAAGATACCACACTGGTCTGTTGTATTGGTGACATTATGCTGACTGGACCGAGTGAGCAAGAAGTAGCAACTACTCTAGGCTTATTGGTAAGATATTTGCATAACAGAGAGTAGAAAACAAATCCAGCAAATATTCAGGGGCCTTCCGCCTCAGTGAAATTTCTAGCAGTTTGGTGGTGTAGGGCATGTTGAGATATCCCTTCTAACATGAAGGATAATTTGGTGCATCTGGCCCCTTCTACAATTGAAAAAAAAAAAAACAGGCACAGTGCCTCCTTGCAGCCTTTGGAGTTTGGAGGCAGCATTTTCTCATTTGAGTGTTACTGCAGCTCGTTTGCCAAGTGTTCTGAATGGCTGATAGTTTTGAGCCAGAACCAGAGAAAGCTCTGCAACAGATCTGATCTGCTGTGCAAGCTGCTTGGTCATGTTACCCAGCAGATCCAATGGTGTCTGAAGTGTCTATGACATACAGAGATGCTGCCTGGAGTCTAGCAGACCCTTAGGGTTTTGGACTGAGGCTGAAGCTGAAACTCCAACACTTTGGCCACCTGATGCTAACAGCCGACTCATTGGCAAAGACCCTGATGCTGGGAAAAATTGAAGGCAGGAGGAGAAGGGGACGACAGAGGATGAAATGGTTGGATGGCATCACTGATTCAATGGGCATGAACTTGGGCAAACTTTGAGAGAGTGAGGGACAAGGCGGCCTGTCGAGCTGTAGTCCATGGGGCTGCAAAGAGTCGGACATGACTTGGTGACTGAATGATATCAACTGGGTTTTGGAACAAAATCCTGACATCCCCTTCAGAGAACTACTTTCCTTTGAGAAACATTCTTGGTCAGTATGGGCCTTAGCAGAGAAAAAAATTATTAAGCATTGACCACCAAGTACCATGGGACCTAGGCTACTGGTCGTGAACTGCCTGTTATCTGATCCAGCAAGCCATAAAACTGGGTGTGCATTGAAGTACTCTATCATCAAATGGAAGTGGTATATAAATGATTGGGCCTGAGTAGGCCAAGAAGGCACAGATTACATGAAGAAATAGCCCCAATGTCCGTGGTCCCCACTCCTGCCACACTGACTTCTCGTTCACTCTCAGAATACCCCTGCCATCAATTCACAGAGGAGAAAAACACTCAGGCTTGATTTACAGACAGTTCTGCAGGATACATAGGCACCAGCTGTGGACAGCTGCAACACTACAGCCCCTTTCTGGGACAGCCCTGAAGGACAGTGGCCAAGAAAATCCTCCCAGTTATCAGACCCTTGGGCAAGATACCTGGTTGTTCACTTTGGAAGGATAAAGGCCAGATGTGTGATAATGATGCATAGGCTATATGATTCATCAATATTCATCAATGATTCATCAATGGCTACATGACCATTTGGTTGGATGATCAGAGCTTTGGAATGAACATGGTTGGAAAACCAATGACAAGGAAATATGAGGAAGAGGTATATGGGCAGACTTCTTTGGGCAAAAACATGAAGTTATCTGTGTCCTGTGTGAATGCTCCTCAAAGGATGACCTCAACAGAGGAGAATTTTAATCATCAAGCAAATAGGATGAACCATTCTGTTCTACCAGCCAATCCCTTTCCCCTGCCACACATCATTGCCCCTTGGATTCATGGTGGCAGGGAAAAAGGTCAGCACAGGTTCAGCACCATGAACTTCTCACCAAGCATGGTGAGACCCTGCAACATAAGAGACCCAGGTTCAATCCTTGGGTCGGGAAAGATCCCCTAGAGAAGGAAATGGCAACCCACTCCAGTATTCTTGCCTAGAGAATTCCATGGACTGAGGAAACTGGTTGGCTAATGTCCATGAGGCCAAAGAGTCGGACACAACTGACCAACACACACACATGGCCGAAGCTGAGCACCCACTCCGCCAGCAGCAGGGCTCAACCCTGAGTCCTCAGTGTGGCATCACTCCATGAGGTAATTAGCTAGCTACCACAGGGTAGGTTGACTGCTTTGGGCTCTTAGCTCATGGAGGGGCAGCATTTTGTTCTTACCGGAATAGATGCTAACTGATATGGATTTGCTTTCTTTGCATGCAAGGTTTCTGCCAAAACTACCACTTGTGTTCTTTTTTTCCACCACATCATGGTATTTCACAAAACGTTGCTTCTGACTGAGGAACACAAATTACAGCAAAAGAAGTGTGACAATGAGTTTCTGTTCATGGAATTCACTGGTGTTACCATTTTCTTCACCATCTGGAAGCAGCTGGGTTGAAATAATGGTTAAACAGCTTTTTGAAGATTTGGCTATAGCACCAAGTGGCAAAGCCTTGCAAAGCTGGGGTGAGGTTCTCTAGGAGGCTGTATTTGCTCTGACTCAGAATCCAAAATACAGTGCTGTTCTTCTGTAGCCAATATTCACAAATACAGGAATCAAGGGGAGGAAATGGGAGCAGAACCACTATTACCCATAGTGAATCCATTAGCACAATTTATGTTTCCTCTTCCTGTGACCTCAGGCTCTGCTGGTCTAGAAGCCTTAGTACCAGGATGAGGAAGGCTTATACTAGGAGGAAAAGCAATGAACTGCATTAAACTGAAAGTTAAGAACCACCACCCTGGCACTTTGAACCTTTGAATCAACATCCTTAATGAAGTGACTAATCCTGATTACCAAGGGGAAACTGGATTCTACTCAACAATGAAGGTAAAGAAGAATATTCTGGAATACAGGAAGTCTCGTAGGGCATATCTTGATATTACCATGCCCTGCATTAATGTCAATGGAAAACTACAACAACCCAATCCAGACAGGACTATTAGTGTGCTATGCTCTTTAGGAGTGAAGGTTTGGGTAAGTCCACCAAGTAAAAAATCAAACCATCTGAAGTGTTGCCTGCAGGCAAAGGTAATGGATAGAGGAAGAAGGCAATTATAAATGCCAGCTATGACCATGTGATCTGTTACAGAATTGGGAATTAGAGTGTTCCTTATTTTGTATATGTTGTGTGTATACCAGATGCCTTTGTTTTCCTCTCCTATTCCTTTATCATGTCACATAAGATGTACTGACTTATTATCATGGTACTTATATATTAATTTTATATCATAGTATTTAAGTTACCAGGTATCAGAAAGGTATATGTCACTCAAGGACTTTATCTTCTGGGGATGGGGTGATTGTGTTTTCAGTTGTAGAAGTATAGTCCTATCAGGTTAGGTGGAATTAACTTTTATTGTCTATGTTCAAAGGTGAAGTATGGCTTAAGGAGGTATGTATGGGTGCCAAGTTGACACAGAGTAGACTCGTGATAGTTAGTTTTACGTGTCAACATGACTGGGCCATGGGTTGCCCAAATATGTAGTTAGGCTTCCTGGGTGTGTCTGTGAGTGTGTTTCTGGATGGCATTAATATTTGAATCAGTAGACTGAGCAAAGCAGATTGCCCTGCAAAACAGTGTAGCTGATTCTCACCTGATCAGCTGGATGCCCACAAAAAGTGGCATTAGGGAGAATTTACTCTCTTTCTGTCTGAGCTGTGATAACGGTTTTCTCCTACCTTGGACTTGGACTAGAATACCATTAGCTCACCTGTGTCTCTAGGTTGCCAACAGCAGATTGTGAGACTTCTTAGTCTCCAAAAGCAAATGAGCCAATTTCATATATCAATATATATTCTCTTGGTTCTCTGGAGAAACTTGACTAATATAGATAGCTTCTGAGATTTTCCATCAGACATGCTGTTTTGTACATCACAGTTTCTCCCTTTTATTACTGTGTGGTATTCCATTGTGAGAATATGTGGATGGATATTTTGGGATCTTTGCATTTGGTGCTATGAAAATAGCTGCTAGAAACATTATTGTGCATGACCTTTGCTAAACATTTGCACTTACTTGAGTATATACCTTTAAAAATTAAAATCATAAAATATATGTCTAGTTTTATTCGATACTTCCAAATGATTTTCTAAAATGGTAAACCAATTTATGAGAGTACCAGTTGTTCTCCACTCTAACTTTGGTTTTGTGAGTCTTTTTAATTTTAAACATTCAAAGCAGGCAAACTTTGAAGTGAGTAAATGTATATCTTTGATACCTCTGCCTGTGTGCAATTGAGAAACTTCCCTCTATTTTTCATTTTCCTTATCCCTAGGGCCTTTCACTCAACTGCCTAATTTATCCTAGCTTCTACTAAGATGTTCAGTTCAGTTCAGTTCAGTTCAGTCGCTCAGTCGTGTCCGACTCTTTACGACCCCATGAATCGCAGCACGCCAGGCCTCCCTGTTCATCACCATCTCTCGGAGATCACTCAGACTCACATCCATCGAGTCAGTGATGCCATCCAGCCATCTCATCCTCGGTCGTCCCCTTCTCCTCCTGCCCCCAATCACTCCCAGCATCAGAGTCTTTTCCAATGAGTCAACTCTTCGCATGAGGTGGCCAAAGTACTGGAGTTTCAGCTTTAGCATCATTCCTTCCAAAGAAATCCCAGGGTTGATCTCCTTCAGAATGGACTGGTTGGATCTCCTTGCAGTCCAAGGGACTCTCAAGAGTCCTCCAACACCACAGTTCAGAAGCATCAATTCTTCGGCGATCAGCCTTCTTCACAGTCCAACTCTCACATCCATACATGACCACTGGAAAAACCACAGCCTTGACTAGATGGACATTTGTTGGCAAAGTAATGTCTCTGCTTTTGAATATACTATCTAGGTTGGTCATAATTTTTCTTCCAAGGAGTAAGCGTCTTTTAATTTCCTGGCTGCAGTCACCATCTGCAGTGATTTTGGAGCCCCAAAAAATAAAGTCTGGCACTGTTTCCACTGCTTTCCCATCTATTTCCCATGAAATGATGGGACCAGATGCCATGATCTTCATTTTCTGAATGTTGAGCTTTAAGCCAACTTTTGAGGACATCAGGCACCCAGAAAAGGAGCCCATTGTCTTCAAAAGAAGGTAGGAAAAAATATAGAAGACAAAAAAAAGAGACAAAAGAGGTAGGGACGGAGCTCTGTCCAGGACGGGAGTCTTAAAAACAGAGAAGTTTCAAAACACCCGGAAACACGCTCACTGCCGAGTCTGTGGCGAGCATTGGAAGCACAGAGGGTAAGATAACAGGGAGGAAACAAATAAACAATTTAAACCCACAGATTACAAGCCCAACAGTAACTCCCCCAGTGGAGAAGCAGCACAGATGCCTGCACCTGCCACTAGCAAGCAGGAGCTGGGCAGGGAGATGCGGGCTGCATTGCTTAGAGTAAGGACCAGGCCTGAATGTCCTGAGTGCAATCTGAGCAAACTAACTTGGGCTAGTAAACCATACTGTGCAATAGCTACCATGAGAAAAGTCCTAACTTAAGACACCAACAGGTCCATTTACAGAACAAAGGACTATGCAGAGCTACACAAAAAGTCCTAACCTAAGACACCACCACCTCTCTCCTTCCTTCCTCTTCTCTTCTCTGTATAACTCCGTGACATCAAGACACCACACAGAACAAAGTACTGAACAGAACTAGCTGGCTGCAGACCATCCCCCTCTGGTGACAGGCAGCCAGAGCCAGAAGGGGGAAATTGCAGCCCCAAAGAGACATTATTTACCAAACTGCAAGCAGACTTCTTTGCTAACTAAGACTTCTTGGGGTTCTGGACAGTCAATATCCATCTGAGAATGTGTGCAGGTTGTACACCCAGAAAACCAAGCAGCAGGGACGGGGGAGGCAATAAGTTGCAGTGACCACGCTCGCCAAACACCTGGTCACCTGAGCTGCTCGGACCTGGGAAGGGCACAAAACACAGGCCCAACTGAGTCTGCACCTCTGAGGACTACCTGAGTGCCTGAACCTGAGCAGCTTAGACCTGGGAGGGGTATGCAGCCCAGGGCCGGCCNGGAAGGGCACAAAACACAGGCCCAACTGAGTCTGCACCTCTGAGGACTACCTGAGTGCCTGAACCTGAGCAGCTTAGACCTGGGAGGGGTATGCAGCCCAGGGCCGGCCTCAGATGGTTCCTGGTGGAGCAATCTAGAGCCTGAGCAGTGTAGGCAGGGAGTGCACACGCACCGTGAGTGGGGGCAGGCCCAGTGTGGCTGAGACCCTGTGAGCACACACCAGTGTTATTTGTTTGCAGCATCCCTCCCTCCCCACAGCATGACTGAACAAGTGAGCCTAAAAATGTGTCCACCACCACCCCCCACCTTGTGTCAGGGCGGAAATCAGACACTGAAAATACCAGCAAACACAAGAAACTAAAACAGAACCGTCTTGGAAGTGACAGGTGCAATAAATTAAAACCCTGTAGTTAGTACCAACTACATAGGAAGGGGCCTATAGATCTTGAGAAATATAAGCCGGACCAAGGAACTAGCTAAAAATGAACTGACCCCACACTACCCACAACAACACCAGAGAAAGTCATAGATATATTTTTACTTTTTTTATACTCACCCCTTTTTTTTTAATTTTAAAAAAATTTTAAGTCCTCTATTGCTCCTTTAATTTTCATTTTTATAACCTACTATTACTTTGCAAAAAAAAGACCCTATTTTTAAAGCAAAATTCATATATATATATTTTTTAATAATTTTTGTGAGCTTGCTTTTTTCTTTTTTTTTAAATATGAATTTATTTAATTGGAGGTTACTTTACAATATTGTATTGGTTTTGTCATACATCAACATGAATCCACCACAGGTATACATATGTTCCCTATCCTGAATCCCCTTCTCTCCTCCCTCCCTGTACCATTCCTGTGGGTTGTCCCAGTGCACTTCTTTTCTTTAATACTCTACTTTTGAAAGTCCAACCTCTTTAGATTTTTAATCTTTCCTTTTTGGTATTTGTTATCAATTTTGTACCTTTAATAACCCAATCTTCAGTACCCATTTTTACTTGGGAGCAAGATTACTGACTTGATTGTGCTCTCCCCCTTTGGACTCTCCTTTTTCTCCACCAGGTCTCCTCTGTCTCCTCCCTCCCTCTCCTCTTCTCTATCCAACTCTGTGAACCTCTGTGTGTTCCAGGTGGTGGAGAACACTTAGGGAACTGATTACTGGCTGGATCTGTCTCTCTCCCTTTGATTTCCCCCTTTTATCTTCCTGGACTCTCTCCTTCCTCCCTCTTCTCTTCTCTGTATAACTCCATGAACATCTCTGAGTGGTCCAGACTGTGGAGTGCACATAAGGAAGTAATTACTGGCTAGATTGCTCTTTCCCCCTTTGATTCCATCTCATCTCATTTGGGTCACCTCTAACTCCCTCCTCCCTCTTCTCTTCTCATGTTACTCTGTTAACCTCTCTGGGTGTCCCTCACTGTGGAGAAATTTTTCACCTTTAACCTAGATATTTTATCAACAGTGCTGTATAGAAGGAGAAGTCTTGAGACTACTGTAAAAATAAGACTGAAAACCCAAAACAGGAGGGTTCAGTCCAAATCCTGAGAACACCAGAGAACTCGTGACTCCAGAGAACATTAATTGAAAGGAGCTCATCAAACGTCTCCATACCTACGCTGAAACCAAGCACACCCAAGGTCCAACAAGTTCCAGAGAAAGACATACCATGCAAATTCTCCATCAACACAGGGACACAGCCCTGAGCTTCAATATACAGGCTTCGCAAAGTTACTCCAAACCCATTGACATCTCATAACTCATTACTGGACACTTCATTGCATTACAGAGAGAAGAAATCCAGCTCCACCCACCAGTACACCAACACAAGCTTCCCTAACCAAGAAACCTTGACAAGCCACCCATACAACCCCACCCACAGTGAGGAAACTCTACTATAAAGAGAACTCCACAAACTGCCAGAATACAGAAAGGCCACCCCAAAGTCAGCAATATAAACAAGATGAAGAGACAGAAGAATACCCAGCAGGTAAAGGAATAGGATAAATGCCCACCAAACCAAACAAGAGGAAGAGATAGGGGATCTACATGATAAAGAATTTCAAATAATGATAGTGAAAATGATCCAAAATCTTGAAATCAAAATGGAATCACAGATAAATAGCCTGGAGACAAGGATTGAGAAGATGCAAGAAAGGTTTAACAAGGACCTAGAAGAAACAAAAAAGAGTCAATATATAATGAATAATGCAATAAATGAGATCATAAACACTCTGGAGGCAAAAAATAGTAGAATAATGGAGGCAGAAGATAGGATTAGTGAAGTAAAAGATAGAATGGTAGAAGTAAATGAATCAGAGAGGAAAAAAGAAAAACAAATTAAAAGAAATAAGGATACTCTCAGACACTTCTAGGACAATATTAAACACAACAACATTTGAATCATGGGAGTACCAGAAGAAGAAAAAAAAAAAAAGGCCATGAGAAAATACTTGAGGAGATAATAGTTGAAAATGTCCCTAAAATGAGGAAGGAAATAATCACCCAAGTCCAAGAAACCCAGAGAGTCCCAAACAGGATAAACCCAAGGCAAAACATCCCAAGACACATATTAATCAAATTAATCAAGATCAAGCACAAAGAACAAATATTAAAAGCAGCAAGGGAAAAACAACAAATAACACACAAGGGGATTCCCATAAGGATAACAGCTGATCTTTCAATAGAAACTCTTCAGATCAGGAGGGAATGGCAAGACATACTTAAAGTGATGAAAGAAAATAACCTACAGCCCAGATTACTGTACCCAGAAAGGATCTCCTTCAAATATGGAGAAATCAAAAGCTTTACAGACAAGCAAAAGCTGAGAGAATTCAGCACCACCAAACCAGCTCTCCAACAAATGCTAAAGGATCTTCTCCAGATAGGAGAGACAACATGGGTCTATAAACTCGAACCCAAAACAATAAAATAAATGGCAATGGGATCATACTTATCAATAATTACCTTAAACATAAATGGGTTGAATGCCCCAACCAAAAGATAAAGACTGGCTGAATGGATACAAAAACAAGACCCCCATATATGTTATCTACAAGAGACCCACCTCAAAACAGGGGACACATACAGACTGAAAGTGAAGCGCTGGAAAAAGTTATTCCATGCAAATACAGGCCAAAAGAAATCAGGAGTAGCAATACTCATATCAGATAAAATAGGCTTTAAAACTAAGGCTGTGTAAAAAGACAAAGGAGGACATTACATAATGATCAAAGGATCAATCCAAGAAGAAGATATAACAATTATAAATATATATGCACCCAACATAGGAGCACCACAATANGAAGCCTGGCTTGGAGGATTTTGAGCATTACTTTACTAGCATGTGAGATGAGTGCAATTGTACGGTAATTGGAGCATTCTTTTGCATTGCCTTTCTTTGGAACTGGAATGAAAACTGACCTTTTCCAGTCCTGTGGCCACTGCTGAGTTTTCCAAATTTGCTGGCATATTTTTGATAAAAATGAAATACAAAACTAGAAGCCAGCAAGCATCATCAACCTACAGATGTGTTTTAAAAATGTAGTCAGTTGCCCACATTTATATATTAAGTGATTTCATATAACATTTTGAACTGCAAGCTTTTTTTGAAGAAAGGGGGAAAAATACTCAAACCAGAACATCTGTGAGTTAGCATTAGTGTTACTTACAAACTATTTTCTTTCGTTCCAGGTATATAATAAGATTGTGTTTTTTTACTCATTTAAAGTTGGTTGTATCTATCTTGGGTTGACCAAGGCATTGTGACCGTAGGTGAGGTACTTCACTTCTGAGGACTGTGGTTTTTTGACTCTGCCTGAGACAAGAAGAGTAAATGTCAATCTGCATCCTTCTACAGATCTATTGTACTAAGTCCCCTACATACAAATGAGTTCAGTTCCAAGAGCATATTCATAAGTTCAATTTGCTTGTTAAGTCAAAGTTAGCTAAAGTACCAAACGACAAAATCAGCTATATAGTACTATACTGTAATAGGTTTATAATATTTTTCACACAAATAACACATTAAAAAAACACAAAAATAAAGAAAACATTTTAATCTTACAGTACAGTACCACAAAAAGTACAGTAGTCAGTACAACAGTTGGGGTACAGGGGCTGCCATCCTGTGAACAGGCAAGAAGAGTTACTAACTGGAGGAGGGAGAGGAGGTGGGAGATGGTAGAGATGAAGGATGGTTAGCAACAGGAGACGGAGGGCAAGCTACAATTTCATTCATACTTGATGTTGAGAGCACAGGTTCTGTTCTCTCCAAGAACCGGATGCATGTTCGCATCTTTGAAAGTTCACAACATGAAGGTTTGCATGTAGGGTACTTATTGTGTTCCCAAAGAACACAGCCATGTACTCTCAACAGCTTTGTCAGGATAAAGATAACATGTTTCTCACTCCTGTTTTCTCAATTGATTATAAAGTGACGTCTTGAAAAGTGAAAAAAATATGAACACATTCTCTCTGAGAATGTTATAAATCTATCAGTGAAGAAAATGGCACAGTCTCTCCCTGATATCCATTTCCAGGCAGGTGCTATAGCCATATCACAAACAAATGGCATGGATTACATGTAGACAGAAATACACAAAGACAAACAGAACAGAAAGAAATATACAAACAGAGAAAACATAACAAAAAATGCAAATGTTAAAACTGATGAAAAAATAAAAATAAACTCATGGAAATATTGTTGCAGTACCCAGAATAATTTCCATAGCTGACTGAGTCTGTTAGACCTCTGAATGAAATATTCTCACACCCCCCAGGCATGTCTTCTGTCAGGCTGGCAGGAAGGCTGGATGATATCTGGGCAGACTGTATCTGACTGCCCACTAAATATACTTCCCTTCTCCTAATCAAGGTAGTGATTTGATTCTGTCTGTGCTCATCTGATATTGTGCCACCAAAAATTAAATTACCTCAGTGCAAGTGAATCTGTCAAATGCTAAATATCTTTTTACAAAAAAATCTAAAAGCAGTTATATTAATAAAAAAAATTAAACTCAGATGTGAATGGTAGCCATGAAAGTAAAGATACAAGTGTATCGACATTTAAAATAAAACTCTATGTAATACATGACATAGACACTTTTAAAGTGTTTATTTCTGCAATAGAGTAATTTGGTTTTTCCACTATAGTTAGATGACTGCTGTGAGATGAGCCTGGATGATTGAAATGGGCCCTGTTTGCATGAGTTTAAAATAGTTTAGAATTAATTTAGAATAGTTAGTACTTAAAATGTCACTGTCATGAAAGTACCTTGAAATGTTTTAAACCAAATTTCTGGTGTAATTGCCAGAATACTGGACAAAAAAGGGGGATATGTAATCACAGTTCTGGTTCTAGTACTAATTTCAGGTACTAATTTGGATACATGAACTAGGCCTTTCCAGCTTTCTCACTTGTACATTAGAATGTAGAGCAGATAGTTCTTCCTGTTTCTTCTAACTCTAAAATCCTTTGCTTCTATTTATTAAAATGTACTGATTAGACCTGGCATAATTCTGGTTAAGAAAATGAGTATATTTTAGTAAAGAAAACTATGAGCTAGTGCTGCCCCCTTTTGTAGGCTTGTTTTATTCAGTTTTATGGTGGAGAGGGCAGAAACAGCTGCGAGCAGCAATTAAAATTAATTAAATAAAACTAGATAAATATTTTGTCATTTTAATTATTCTCACTGGCATCCCTCATCTGCCTATCCTTGCATAAGCAAGAGTCTAAAATTTGTTTATTCTCTAAATCTGTTTTGCTTGTTTTTAGCAAAAAAAAAAAGAGTAAATAATGTTCAATGACTGTTAGTGAAAATAACTGAGCAAACATGCTCTTGAAATTTTCAGAAGAAACATGGTTTCATCAATTTTTCCAAGATAAATTTTTCTGTATCCTGGATCATAAGACAGTTGCTCCTATATTAACTGAATGATATTTTACATAATAAACAATAGTGGAAACAAACATTTTCAGACAATTGGAAATTCTGTATGAATGCCATCTGACAAAACATTGCACATGTTACCTTAAACAGAAAACAAAGGACTATCTTTTTTAGTCATTGCGAACACTTAATAATTCACAAGGAGAAAATTATTTTAATTTTTATGTTGATGTCTGAACACTCTGCCTATGTTCTTGGCACTAACAAACCATGTCATTTCCATTTCTGGAATGTTCAAAGTAGATAATGTGAAAATCTAAAAGTGCTAACTAAAGTACAGTTGACTCCTGAACAATGTGGGCAGTGGGAATCAGAAATCCACATATAACTTTACAGTTCTGCATCTGTGGATTCAACCAAGTGTGGATCATGTGGCATTGTGCTACATATTTACTGAAAAAAATTGCATACAAGTGGATCTGCAATTCAAACCCTTGTTCTAGGGAAAACTGCATAATTAAAACCTATTTCCATACAAAGCCAAACTCCTAGGAAATTTAGAGAAATCTGTGAAGCTGAAAGTAAGGAAAAATCTGAAAATTCTATGTATTACACAGGCATTTTCTTTGGCTTCTAAGAGTTGCCAATTTCCAATTTGATTTCACTGATTGTGGCAAGGCAGTGGGCCTAAGCATTAAATGTATTGTATTAAAGACCCTCCCAATAACATGGGAACCCTCTAAGGGACACAATCGAGTACAAAAGAGAAACCAGGAAAAAAAAAATTGGCAAATGAGGATTAATAAAAAGCTTGACTGCACTAGTCTGTGCCAGAGGTAGGGAGAAAACTGTCCATTGAGAATTCATAATCAAGATTTGTACTTGTTTAGGGTTTCACATTTAAAACATATACAGGACCTGGGAAGCACCAAATTGACAAAATAACATAAAAAGTGGTCTTCAGTTGGTTGCACCATTGGGACACCAGAGGAAGGAAAAACATCCTCAGACAAGACCTCCGTAGAGCCTCATGGGCTTCCCAGTTATAATCCTAAAATTTCAAAAATACATGAGGCAACATGCCACCATTTATCCTGTTTCTCTTCCTCTGTGTTAACACAGAAAGAAACCAGAGATCACACAGAGATGAAAGAGGCACACGGCACAGTGGTTTAAGGTATAGTCTCTGCAGTCACCTTCAATAGTGGCTTTTGGACACCTATGTAATTAGATGGCTTTGCACAAGATAACTAACCCTAGTTTTCCCATCTCTAAAGTGGGAATCATCATAGTAACTTATCTAACATATAAGAATTCAGTGAGTTACTACACAGAAAGTAGTTAAACAAGAAGCATGCATATAATATAAAAACACTAAAAAGGAATAGCTGTCCCTATCATCGTTAGCATCACAGTTAGCATCTTTGCTATTATAAGTAATTGGTTACATTATCCACCTATTTCATGATTAGGGTTTTTTTCCTCAAAATCTACCCAGATGCATATAAGTCTGCTGCTGCTAAGTCACTTCAATCGTTTCCGACTCTGTGCGACCACATAGACGGCAGCCCACCAGGCTCCCCCATCCCTGGGATTCTCCAGACAAGAACACTGGAGTGGGTTGCCATTTCCTTCTCCAATGCATGAAAAAGAAAAGTGAAAGTGAAGTCGCTCAGTCGTGTCTGACTCTTAGCAATCCCATTGACTGCAGCCTACCAGGCTTCTCCATCCATGGGATTTTCCAGGCAAGAGTACTGGCCTGCATTTAATTTTAAGGTAAACCTAGAAATTACATAAAACAAAGTTATTTGATTTCACATGACTGGTCCTTTGTTGATATCAGCAGTAGAACTAAGAACCATGGGAAAATGTAACGGGCAACTATTCAGCTATTTAATTATATGTCTCTAAACCTTAAGTTTAGAATTTATTTTTTAAACTCACTTATATATAGGTTTCCAGTGTAAATCATTTGCCTTATAATGTGTTATGTTACTGTACATATATTTTTATTTCTTAGAATCCAAGAACTGTTATATGGATAGATGCTCTAAGATGCACACTTGGTTGGGTAAACAGAATATAGCTTTGATCTCAAGAGTGGATGTACCACGGTCATTGCAGCCCTAGACATCTCCCTGCCCCACCACACATTCCAATGGCACTGACCACCAGCCTACTCTAGGGGACTGGGAAAACAGAGTTAAGACAGCAGGCTGCCTCATCAAGTTTTCTGTTGGAACTTTGAACTTATGAGCCCACTAAGCTTTTGTATCAGCTAAATTCTGCCTGTTCTGCAACCCTCTCTTTCAGGACCTTTCAAGTCTCTCCCTTTCTTTCCAACTCCCTTCATTACAATTCCATCTGAAGGAAGAGGTTCCTCAGTACTCCCATCTGCCTACTATGAACCCCTGAAAAATTTTAGTTTTATCTCTAAAAAAATAGAAGTAATTGATACCTGTCTCATGACATGGTCTGGAAAAGATTAATTTGCATTTATTTTATATTAGAAACTCTTGGGAAACTTCACATCTAGTTATATATTTAATTCATTTACATTTGCTGAGGGATATACTACTATTTTGTTTATTTTTGATTCCCCTTAAATAGCCAGGCATGTCTTACAAATAACAGGACTTTTATTCATTCAGCATTCACTGAACATTTCAGATGTACTAGAGAGTGTTCCTGGCTTCAGTGTAGGTTAATGAATAACTCAAATTTACTGACTGACCTTTTCAACTGAATCGTGTCACAAGTCATGTACCTACCGAGTGTGGCAGAGACAGGAGGTGTCCTAGTTCTCACATTTATTCCCTTCCCAGCACTCTGTACTATTATTCCTCATCAGAAAGAATAACACTTTCAAGAACTCAAAAGTGACAGACTTACAATGAGGAAGCAAGCTCCAAAAACCATGGCTTTCATCATCACATCCAGGTCTAATGGGAAGTGAATTTCAAAGTGGTCAGCATCACTCACTGCTGATAACACACCATTCCACTTCCGAGTAATACTGCCCATGCTACATATGCCATTAAGTAATCTTACCTAGAAAGACAAGAATGAGACTTTGTGATGATTGAAAAGTGTTAAAATACATGTTTTAATTTTCTAATTAGAAACAATTTATATTGAGAGAGCATAAAAACAGTTCAGGAAAAGGACTTAGAACTTAATGTAATTTCAAATGAGGAAATTATAGCTAAGAAGGGTTATGTACTATGGAACTAGTTAAGAGCTAAAAATTAAAAATAGAACTACCATATTACCCAGCAATCACATTGCTGCTGCTGCTGCTACTGCTGCTGCTAAGTCGCTTCTGTCGTGTCTGACTCTGTGCGACCCCATAGACGGCAGCCCACCAGGCTCCCCTATCCCTGGGACTCTCCAGGCAAGAACACTGGAGTGGGTTGCCATTTCCTTCTCCAAAGCATTAAAGTGAAAAGTGAAAGTGAAGTCGCTCAGTTGTGTCTGGCTCTGTGTGACCCCATGGACTGGAGCCCACCAGGCTCCTCCATCCATGGGATTTTCCAGGTAAGAGTACTGGAGTGGGGTGCCATTGCCTTCTCCAATCAATCACACTACTGGGCATATATCCTGAGAAAACCATAATTCAAAAAGATACATGCTCCTCAATGTTCATTGCAGCACTATTTACAATAGCCAAGTTATGGAAGCAACCTAAATGTCCATCTACAGATGAATGGATAAAGAAAATGTAGTACATGTATACAATGGAGTATTACTCAGCCATATAAAGGAGTGAAAGGGTCATTTGCAGTAGTGTGAATGAACCCAGAGTTGGCCATACTGAGTGAATAAGTCAGAAAGAGTAAAACAAATATCATATATTAACACATATATATAGAATCTAAAATAATGGTACAGAGGAACCTATTTCAGGGCAAGAATAGAGAGGCAAATGTAGAGAATGGATTATGTCTTAAAATTATCAGGCTGATGCTCTTTCTTCATCTTTAAATGAAGCATTAGGGGAAACTTGAGTCATGAGGTATGATTTGAATTAATTACTAATTCTTCTCAATATAGCAAAAGATTAGGACTGGGGATTGGGAGGATTCTCCTCCACCTTAGCAAGCAACATAAAAAAGCAAGGAGGTGTGGTACTGTGCACTTCATAAAATCCATATTCTCACAAGCTTTTGTAGGTTAAACTCACTGTCTTTAAGGTATCCTAGGACACCAAAGGACTTCTGCTTCTAAAAGGGAGACCCAGGCACTTACTATACGGTGAATATGTTAATGTCACTTGCTCATGGGACTAATATACTCCATCCTTCCCACTCTTCAGCTCAGCCACATTTTCTCTTTGCTATAGTAACTTTTGTCTTTTTTAATCAGATCAGCAATGCTGGATAATATGGTGAGATAAATATGGGAAAAGTTGAAAAGTTTACTGGATAAACATGATGAACTTAGCTGGATTGTCAAACATTCAGAAAGGAATCTTTAAAAAGTCCTGGAAATATTTCTATAAATTTCTTTTGTCAAATCTTACTGTTAGATAATAAGAAATTTCTCATAGACACTGAAAGGCATTTTTTTTTAATGAAAAAATTCTGTAGTATGACTTGTTATAAGTTCTGTTTATATTAAAAATTATATTAGGTTAGGCTGTCTCTCAACATTTTTGATATTTTTAGTGAGTTATTACTCTTTGTACCTTTATCAACTGCTGAAGTCATAAAAAAAGACCTCCCATTTTGGGAAAAGATGATGGAACCCATTAGAAATCTTTGAAAATGTTTTGATGTCAGCTGGGTAATTAACTCTTTCATCATACTACATTTATTTTTTTTTAAAGCTTTTTAAATCTTTATTTCTTGGTTGTACTGGTTGCTGCACATGGGCTTAACTGAGGTGAGCAGGGGCTACTCTTTGTCACGGCGCTCAGGCTTCTCATTACAGTGGCTTCTCTTGTTGCGGAGCGCAGGCTCTAGGTGTGTAGGCTTCAGGAGCTGTGGCACGTGGGCTCAGCAGTTGTGGCTCACAGGCCCTAGAGCACAGGCTCGAAGTTGTGGCACTTGGACTTAGTTGCTCTACAGCATGTGGAGTCTTCCTGGACCAGGGATAGAACCGGTGTCCCTGCACTGGCAGGTGGATTCCTACCCACTGTACAAGGAAAGCCCTATATTCACTTTATGAGTGATATTATAAACCTCAATTCACTTATATGTGAAAGTGGACTGAAACAAGATCATTCATAGGCTGATCTGCCCACATAGAGAAATTCTAAATACATTATTTTGACATTGCTGCTGCTAAGTCGCTTCAGTTGTGTCCGACTCTGTGTGACCCCCATAGATGGCAGCCCACCAGGCTCTGCCGTCCCTGGGATTCTCCAGGCAAGAACACTGGAGTGGGTTGCCATTTCCTTCTCCAATGCATGAAAGTGAAAAGTGAAAATGAAGTTGCTTAGTCGTGTCCGAGTCTTTGTGACCCCATGGACTGCAGCCTACCAGGCTCCTCCATCCATGGGATTTTCCAGGCAAGAGTACTGGAGTGGGTTGCCATTGCCTTCTCCAATTTTGACATTAGTGAAGTCGCTCAGTCGTGTCTGACTCTTTGTGACCCCATGGACTATATGTAGCCTACCAGGCTTCTCCGTCCATGGGATTCTCCAGGCAAGTATGCTGGAGTGGGTTACCATTTCCTTCTCCAGGGGATCTTCCCAACCCAGGGATTGAACCCAGGTCTCCCGCATTGGAGGCAGGCGCTTTAACCTCTGAGCCACCGACATTAGGTTACCTCAAAAATAGAATGAACCACAGCCATAGGTAGAACATGGCCCGAGCACTCCCATCATATCTTCTTTCTTCTCATTTTGGAGGCTCTACACCACCCTGCACAGGTTCCAGCTACAAAGCCAGTGGTGACACCAGGAGGACACTGCACCTCCAGCTGCCAGTGAAGCAGAGACAGAGGTGAAGATGCTATATTTACACACACACACACACACACACACACGCACACCACTAGATATGTTCTTAACTTATTCAAGGACTAGGGAAACTATTGTTGGGAGAGATAGCCCTTCATGGTTCTCTGGTACTTCATTCAAGGACACCTTTGCAGAAAGAAACTTTGAAGGATGGGGCTATGTTTTCCTTCAGGACACAGAGGAGGCTTGACTACTGCTTGCTATAAAACAGGCAGCTCCCTTTCTAATTCTCTAGTGGGATGTGGTTATAAAAGGGGATATCTGTGGTGATGGAACTGTTCAGTATCTGTATTGTGGTGAATACAGGAATCCATATAGGTGACAAAATTTCATAGAACTAAACACGCGTACACACACAACACAAATATAAGTGGAGAAATCAGAAAAAAAAAAAAAACCTATCATGGGATAAATGTTCCATAAATTGAGTAAGTCTATAATTTTGATTAGCTTTACTACATCATGTGTGTGTGTGTGTGTAGTCGGTTATATCCAACTCTTGATGACCCCCATGGACTGAAGCCCATCAGGCTCCTTGGTCCATGGGATTTTCCAGGCAAGAATACTGGAGTGGGTTGTTATTTCCTTCTCCAAGGTATCTTCCTAACCCAGGGATCAAACTTATGTCTCTGCATGGGTAGGTAGATTGTTTACTATGGAGCCACACTGCGTCATGGCTTACTTTAATCTTGGAAGAAAACTCAAACCACGAATATGAAGAAAAATTCCTAGTATATCCAAAATAATCAAAGAATAGAAATAAAGCTTCATTCCAAATATAAGACTGTTATTACAAAAGCAGTAGTGATAAAGTATGATACCTGGAAATAAATATTAATAACATTCTCCCACCAGTGTACTATGTGCCAGGTGCTATTCAGAGGAGTTAACATTTATTATTATTAACCCTCAAAAAGATCTAAGTGATGGGTACTATTATTTTCTCTATTATATAGAAAATCGAATCACATAATCATTAAGTATCAGCATTTACTCAATTATTAATGTAAATAAATTAACATCTAGTAAATGCTAATAAACATGTCTTTTAAAAAATCCTGTGGATATTATTGTGCCTATTTTTAAGTACAAGAACACTGGGTTCCAAAGAAATTAAATAAACTGTAGACATTTAAGTGGGTGACATATCTGGAATTCAAAATTCTGTTTGGCCTCTTTTTAGAACTGCTTTTCTTTTCCTTGTAGCAAACAGTTTGGAGAAGAGTTGGCTTTCCAGATGGCGCTAGTGGCAAAGATTCTGCCTACCACTGCAGGAGATGCAGGAGATGCGGGTTCGATCCCTGGGTTGGGGAGATCCCCTGGAGGAGGGCATGGCAACCCATTCCAGTATGCCTGCCTGGGAAATTCCATGGACAGAGGAGCCTGGCGGGCTACCGTCCATAGGGTCACAGAGTCAGACATGACTGAAGTGACTGAGATACACATGCACAACCAAACCATAATTCAGAATATCTGCTTTCTAGTTCTGGCACTGCCACCCGCCAAACATAACACCATCATCAGGCACTTCACTCTTTTGAACCACTCTTTCTTTATCTGTAGCAAGATATGGGTGTGATGGATTGTGTAAATTTACCTAAAATCTCTGCTAATACTAAAAGCCTAAGCGTATGTTTACCAATACCTTATCTAGGGATCCAAATGTACCTTTAGATAAGTGTGTGACTACTGTTCTCGGTGACAGGTAAATTTCTAATTCAGTACACACAATTGATAGAACTGTGGACACTAACTAAACAATTCTAATTTGTTCTTGGCCTACCAATTATCACCGAAAACCATGAACCCATAAGAAAATCCCTTGGTGATTTTCCTTAGGTGAATTAATTAAATTGATTAATTAAATTTCCCTCTCCTCCAAATCTTCTTCCATACTGACTTGTCAGAGCCAGTGAGAATCCCCATCTCTGTGGTTTTGGAAAGAGCACAACCATGTGGTGAAGAGTTGGATCAGGAAGAAACAATGGATTAGACTTTCATTCTCTGACCTCTTGCCCAGAGGAGGGACAACAGAAACAGGTGCATTTGAAAGGTCTCTGCATTGCCATGACTTCTTGGCCCATAGAGTCAGTGACTCAGAGCACAGAGGGCCTCAGTGTCTCAGCAGCATTCTGCATAAAGTCGGCTCCATGTTCAGTTACAATGTAAACCATCTGGTCCAGGTTGTTTTCAGCCTAGTATCTATAATTAGTTTCAAAGTGTGTTAGTCACTCAGTCTTGTCTGACTCTTTGTGACCCCATGGACTGTAGCCCACCAGGTTCCTCTGTCCATGGAATACTCCAGGCAAGAATACTGGAGTGGGTTGCCATTTCCTTCTCCAATTAGTTTCAAAACCTGCCATCATTAAAACACAAAATGAGAGAGCCATCTTAAATTAGAAGTACTGAAAATAGTCCTCAAGAAGTTATTTGTGCAACATTTGTTACAGATGTAAAGAAAAACAACTTTTTAAAAATTTCATGTGAAATAAATGCAACTGATTCAAACATCAAAATATTTTATAATAAGTATTTAGATCTTTTAGAATTTAAAACATTTATTTTAATCTCAGGGTAAAATGATTAAAAAAATTTTTTTCACATAAGAGTAAAGATTGAAACCATATTGAAGAAGACTGGTCATGTCTTATATAATACCCTTATCCAGAAAATTTGACTTACAAAAGTATTTTGATGAGATTGTATGTTGCTTCATGAATTAGTCAGTTTGTGGAAGATGATGAGTGTAATTGCAACTTGCAAATAGGAAAAGGACCAAGAAGAGTTAAAAACATTATGCTATAGTCAAACAAATGTGTAGAGCTGTTGCTTTAAGGGTTGGGAATGTTTTAGTGATGAAGGACAGTCTCCATGTTGACTGTTCTCATTCTTCCTATTTCCAAAGCAAGGGCCCTGGACTGAAATTCAGCAAATCAAGATTCTGCTTGTCATTTGCTAAGTCATTTTGTTTTTCTGCTCTTTTCCCCCCCTTATCTATACAAGTTGGAGTGGAGAAAAGGACTAAACGAAGAACCAGATAATATATAAGATTTGATGATTACATGATTTATAAATAAATACAATTACACAAAGATATGGAGAAGGCAATGGCACCCCACTCCAGTACTCTTGCCTAGAAAATCCCATGGACGGAGGAGCCTGGTGGGCTGCAGTCCATGGGGTCGCTAAGAGTCGGACAGGACTGAGTGACGTCACTTTCACTTTTCACTTTCATGTATTGGAGAAGGAAATGGCAACCCACTCCAGTGTTCTTGCCTGGAGAATCCCAGGGACGGCAGAGCCTGGTGGGCTGCCGTCTATGGGGTCGCACAGAGTCGGACACGACTGAAGCGACTTAGCAGCAGCAGCAGCACATAAAGATAATTCTCCTAGTTTCTAAAGGAAATCTTTCCTCTTTGAACCACTAAAATGGATTAATCTAAAGAAGAAAGTGGCTACCAGATAATTCTGATTATAATGTTGCTGATTCAAACTTCCACCTTATTCAAATACTGTTGAATATTGTTGAATTATACATACTTTCCAGAGGCTCAAAATGCTGAAGAACATGTATGTAGTCCAACTGTTGGGAGAGAAAAAAGCAATTAGGAGAGAAATAAAATAATTAAGTCAGCATTAGAAAAGAAATTGATCATATATTATAGCATATTAATTGATTTTTAAAGTGTCTTTAATAATAGCATCAGGGCTTCCCTGGTGGTTCAGATGGTAAAGCATCTGCCTGCAATGCAGGAGACTCAGGTTCAATCCCCATGCTGGGAAGATCCCCCGGAGAAGGAAATGGCAACCCACTCCAGTACTCTTGCGTGGAAAATTCCATGGACTGAGGCGCCTGGTAGGCTACAGTCCATGGGGTCGCAAAGAGTTGGACACGACTGAGCGACTTCACTTCATTTCACTTACTATGAATAGAATTAATTAAAAATATATTTTATCAAGTGAAATTAGCCTATTTGCACCTGATCAGATGGTTATTAGCAGAGATGACCAGATAGGAAAAACAGTTTCCTCCAGTTCTACCGTAAAAGATCAAAACATTTATCTAAAATATCAGAAAATCACCTTCCTGCTACAGTGACTGAATTGAGAAGAAGCTGTGTTGACATGGACTGCTCCCAGCTTAGTCCCCTGAAACTCTGCTCACTGACACCTGACATGTCTCCCACAGACTGGAGTTGTCAGGAAGTTCATGATGGTTTAATATGGACCAGCCACAGAGAAGCCAGTTTTCTCAGTGGTTTACAGAGAGTGAATTAGCCAGTGGCCTTTACGCAGGAATATCCAATTTTAAATCATTTCACGGGTACTTCTGAGAAAATAACATAGTGACTGCCATTCATGTACACTACTAACCACCATCTTCCTGCAGCACATACTTTAATTAGGAAAAGTTTGGATAGGGCAGGCAACATGTGACTAGGATTAGGGCAAAGGAAAGAGGGGTTGGGAATACCATTAGGTAAATTTTCATTTTAATTTTATTTCAGAATTACTCCCAAGATAGACATTTGACAGTTCCATTACCTATTATATTTGATTCCTTCTAAATTCCAGTTGAACTGTTTCAAATCCTGAAAGATGATGCTGTGAAAGTGCTGCACCCAATCTGCCAGCAAATTTGGAAAACTCAGCAGTGGCCACAGGACTGGAAAAGGTCAGTTTTCATTCCAATCCCAAAGAAAGGCAATGCAAAAGAATGCTCCAACTACTACACAATTGCACTCATCTCACATGCTAGTAAAGTAATGCTCAAAATTCTCCAAGCCAGGCTTCAGCAATACGTGAATCATGAACTCCCTGATGTTCAAGCTGGTTTTAGAAAAGGCAGGGGAACCAGAGATCAAATTGCCAACATCTGCTGGATCATGGAAAAAGCAAGAGAGTTCCAGAAAAACATCTACTTCTGCTTTATTGACTATGCCAAAGCCTTTGACTGTGTGGATCACAATAAACTGTGGAAAATTCTGAAAGAGATGGGAATACCAGACCACCTAACCTGCCTCTTGAGAAATCTGTATGCAGGTCAGGAAGCAACAGTTAGAACTGGACATGGAACAACAGACTGGTTCCAAATAGGAAAAGGAGTACGTCAAGGCTGTATATTGTCACCCTGCTTATTTAACTTATATGCAGAG
>SJYH01004805.1:259219-269433 GCA_006408735.1 Sylvicapra grimmia
ACCAGGCTCCTCCATCCATGGGATTCTCCAGGCAAGAACACTGGAATGGGTTGCCATTTCCTTCTCCAATGCATGAAAGTGAAAAGTGAAAGTGAAGTTGCTTAGTCGTGTCCGACTTAGGGACCCCATGGACTGCAGCCTACCAGGCTCCTCTGTCCATGGGATTTTCCAGGCAAGAGTACTGGACTGGGGTGCCATTGACTTCTCCGGGTCCACTACTAAGGGGTATCTAATAAACTCTTAAGTTATTTCTAACTTTGGAGAGCCTTACCTGAAGCCCTGTGAGAGGGAGAACCACAGCTCTCTTTCTCTGACCTTTGAGAAAAGGCCAGAACAAAATGTAATAAACAGTCAGATCCACAAGACAAAAGGTGCTTTTCTCTTAATTCCAGCCAAAAGAGATGGTTTTTAAAAACTACTGTAGTTAAAAACAAAATAGAAGAAACCAGGTTGAATATTTTATTCTCAGGTTTTATTACAGATCAATTTTAGCTAAAATGCAACTAACTCCAAATTAACAGGAGATTCTAGCTGAGACCTGACCTATAAAACTGACTGAAGCCTTGATAACCTTTGTGGGTTTTTATTTATTCTCACCTTTTTTTTTGTCAAGAATTTATTGACTGAAAATTCTAATTTAATTTCACAGTCTACTCATGGATGTACAGGTTGGGAAACAATATTAGAACAGTAATTCTCAAATTTAGCTGTTGACATAATTCCAAAAGACACCCGTACACCAGTGTTCATTGCAGCACTGTTTATAACAGACAGGACATGGAAGCAACCTAGATGTCCATTGATAGATGAATGTATAAAGAAGTTGTGGTGTATATATATATATATATATANCCAGCCAAAAGAGATGGTTTTTAAAAACTACTGTAGTTAAAAACAAAATAGAAGAAACCAGGTTGAATATTTTATTCTCAGGTTTTATTACAGATCAATTTTAGCTAAAATGCAACTAACTCCAAATTAACAGGAGATTCTAGCTGAGACCTGACCTATAAAACTGACTGAAGCCTTGATAACCTTTGTGGGTTTTTATTTATTCTCACCTTTTTTTTTGTCAAGAATTTATTGACTGAAAATTCTAATTTAATTTCACAGTCTACTCATGGATGTACAGGTTGGGAAACAATATTAGAACAGTAATTCTCAAATTTAGCTGTTGACATAATTCCAAAAGACACCCGTACACCAGTGTTCATTGCAGCACTGTTTATAACAGACAGGACATGGAAGCAACCTAGATGTCCATTGATAGATGAATGTATAAAGAAGTTGTGGTGTATATATATATATATATACACACAATGGAATATTACTTAGACATAAAAAGGAATGAATTTGAGCCAGTTCTAGTGAGGTGAATGAACCTATGGTCTGTTATACAAAGTGAAGTCAGAGAGAGAAAAACAAGTATTATTTATTAATGCATATTAAAAATAGTACTGATGAACCTATTTGCAGGGCCAGAATAGAGACACAGATGTAGCAAATGGATTTGTGGACACAGCAGGGGAAGGATTGGGTGGGACAAACTGAGAGAGTAGCACTGAAACATATACATGACTGTATGTAAAATAGCTAGCTAGTGGAAAGTTGCTGTATACCACAGGGAGCTCAGCCTGGTGCTCTGTGACAGCCTAGAGAGGTGGAGTGGGGTCTAGGGGTGGGAGGGAGGTTCAAGAGGGAGGGGACATATGCATACCTATGGCTGATTCATGTTGATGTATGGCAGAGGCCAAAACAATAATGTGAAGCAATTTTCCTTCTATTAAAAATAAATAAGTTTAGGGGGGTGGAGGAAAGCTTATTGAAATTGAAAAAAAAAAAAAANCATACCTATGGCTGATTCATGTTGATGTATGGCAGAGGCCAAAACAACATTGCAAAGCAACTGTCCTCCAATTAAAAATAAATTTTAAAAATTTAGCTGTTGATAAAAATCAACAAGATAGGATGTTTTTTAAGATTTTTGTTGGAGATCCTGATTCACTAGGTGGCCAGAAATCTATCATTTTTATTTTATTAAAAGAAATCCTACTCTTTTGATCTACTTAGCATATATTAAACTACACTTTAAGAGATGATTAGAATTTTTTTTCCTGAAACACACAACCTGCCATTAAAAGTGAATGTTCATAGCAACATTATTTATAGTAGCCCAAAAGTGGAAAGAGTCCAAATGTTCATGAAGTGATCAATGGATAATTAAGATGTTTATGCAACAGAATATGATTCAGCATAAAAAGGGATAATGTTCAGACACATGCTGCAACATGGATAAACCCTGACAACTATATGATGAAAAAAGTAGGTATAAAAGGCCATCTGTGTCATGATTCCATCTATATAAAATATCCAGATTAGGCAAGACTATGGTTTTTCCAGTAGTCATGTATGGATGTGAGAGCTGGACTGTGAAGAAGGCTGAGCTCTGAAGAACTGATGCTTTTGAACTGTGGTGTTGGAGAAGACTCTTGAGAGTCCCTTGGACTGCAAGGAGATCCAACCAGTCCATTCTGAAGGAGATCAACCCTGGGATTTCTTTGGAAGGAATGATGNCTGGACTGTGAAGAAGGCTGAGCTCTGAAGAACTGATGCTTTTGAACTGTGGTGTTGGAGAAGACTCTTGAGAGTCCCTTGGACTGCAAGGAGATCCAACCAGTCCATTCTAAAGGAGATCAGTCCTGGATGTTCTTTGGAAGGAATGATGCTAAAGCTGAAACTCCAGTACTTTGGCCACCTCATGTGAAGAGTTGACTCACATGAGTCAGGGAGGCTTGGCATGCTGTAATTCATGGGGTCTCAAAGAGTTAGACATGACTGAGTAACGGAACTGAACTGATACAGATATAAGTAAATCAGTGGTTTCCAGGAGAAGGACAAAAATGTGGAGTGATTGTTAATGGAAGGTGAGGAATAAAATGAAAATGTTCTGGATTTAAATTTAAACTAGTGATGGTTGTACAACCTTGTGAACATACTAGAAACTACTGGCTTGCATACTTTTTAAGTGGTGAATTTTATGTATAGAAATTTCTCTCCATTAAAAAAAGAAATTAAGATAAATCATGTTGAAAGACACTAAATGTGGAGAAATGGTACTGACTATATTATGTTGGATTGTTAATATCTGGGTTTAGAAGGGGTTGACCCAAGAATTGGGGGTTACACTGGACCAGATCCAGACAACATGCATAAACATGAGGCAGAGGGGAAAAGAGCCCTGCCATTTTCAGAAAAAAATGCAGGAGCAAAGGCTGCCTGAGCTACCGAATCTTATTTCTAAAAAGACACAGTACCTCTCCATCATCTCACAGATGGTTATTTTTGAAACTGTAAGTTTTTGCCTCTCTTCTTGATACTAAGTCTCATCCAGTTGGGACTATTGTTGACTTCTCACATTTTTCTGATTTCTTTTTGTTCCAGTAGTTCCTTCACACTGATCCTTTAGTTCAGTTCAATTCAGTTCAGTCGCTCAGTCGTGTCCGACCCTTAGCGACCCCATGAATCGCAGCATGCCAGGCCTCCCTGTCCATCACCAACTCCCGGAGTTCACTCAGACTCACGTCCATCGAGTCAGTGATGCCATCCAGCCATCTCATCCTCTGTTGTCCCCTTCTCCTCCTGCCCCCAATCCCTCCCAGCATCAGAGTCTTTTCCAATGAGTCAGCTCTTCGCATGAGGTGGCCAAAGTACTGGAGTTTCAGCTTTAGCATCATTCCTTCCAAAGAAATCCCAGGGCTGATCTCCTTCAGAATGGACTGGTTGGATCTCCTTGCAGTCCAAGGGACTCTCAAGAGTCTTCTCCAACACCACAGTTCAAAAGCTATTAGATCTACTAGCTGTTCACAGGATATTCACTGAGCACTCATTATGCAATGGACCCTGTGCCAGAAGTTGGGAAGATGATGAAAAAACAAACTCAAGTATCTACTTTATAGTCCCGATGGCCTGTTAAACAGCATCTGCAGATCCCCCATGGTCTCTTGAATAAGATGCAAACTCCTTATCTGCACTCAAGCCCTTTCACCATCATTTCTCTGCACTTTTGCTATTTGTCCCAAATAGGCCTTTACCATGTCCCCAAGAAACCACCAGGTCTTCATGACCTTGTGCTTCTGGATGTGTTTTTCTTTCTCCCAGGCTTGGTCCCTTCCCACTTTTTTGGGGGGTTGAGAAAATCCTTATCATGACAACAAAACTTTACTTCCTTAGTTAGGATTTCCCTCATCACTGGCAGAATCAGCTACTCTGTCTTCTGTGCTTCCCTGGTGGCTCAGATGGTAAAGAATCTGCCTGCAATGTGGGAAACCTGGGTTTGATCCTCAGGTTTGGAAGATCTCCTGGAGAAAAGGTAATGGTGATCCGCTCTAGTGTTATTGTCTGGGAAATCCCATGGACAAAGGAGTCTGAGGGTACTACAGTCCATGGGATTGGAAAGAGTCAGACATGACTGAGTGACTAACACTTTCATTTCACTTTCATCTCTCGCAGAATCAGTTACTCTGTCTTCTGTTCCTCTATAATATTTGCTTCATATTTCCCTAATAATGTGGAGAATGCCATCAATGTTTTCACAACTTCTGACCCCAGGAGGCTGTAAATTCTCTGAGGGCAGGAATCAGTTCCACTTGACAGCCAGTAAACTACTTGGAATCCAGCAGGCATGCAATATTTATTTGTTGAATCAAGAAACTAATCAGTTAATTAAAAGAGCAACCTTAATTTTTTAATGTCATTTTCTGTCGAAGAGAATATTTAACTTAGCAGGTATAAATTGGGAATTGTATTCTGGAGGGGCATCAGAATTTGGATCTGATGAATTTAAATGGCAGTTGTAGGCAGACAACACCAGACATTAGATCCAAGAGCTTTGTTTTATTTTCCATTTCATTGACAGGTTGATCAAGGCTTGTGGTAATAGGCCTTAGAGAGAGGTGGACTACAAGGGAGAAATAAAATAATTTGATGACTGAAGATGTTAAATTTTTAGTATGCTAAATCATCAGTGTATGTAATCACTACAATATATACCACTATATTTACTATAAAACATGTAAAATATATTATATATTAAACATTAATCTATATACACAGTAATTCTTAGGCTGAACATAAATGAAAAAAGTAAAGCTGAGCAATTATACTGTACTTGTGATTTACGCACTGAGTTCTCAGGCTGCTGGTTCATATGACCTGATATTGCTCTTATTTGTATATCCAAATTCCTTCCAAGATAGTCAAAATTCTTTGTCCTCTAATGCATTATGAAGAATTTGGCATACACGACATCAATCTGATTTTTTCCCCCATATCTTTTTTGGAAAGTGGCTGTGTCAAAGTAAGTTCAAAACAAAGCAACATATACTTAATGCTTTAAAAGGCAGTGTGCAAACATAATTCATTTAGAGGTGATTTAGTTCACTTAGCTGCTGCTACTAAGTCGCTTCAGTCGTGTCCGACTCTGTGCGACCCCACAGACAACAGCCCACCAGGCTCCTCTGTCCCTGGGATTCTCCAGGCAAGAATACTGGAGTGGGTTGCCATTTCCTTCTCCAATGCATGAAAGTGAAAAGTGAAAGTGAAGTCCCTCAGTCGTGTCCGACTCTTCGCGACCCCACGGACTGCAGCCTACCAGGCTCCTCCGTCAAAGGGATTTTCCAGGCAAGAGTACTGGAGTGGGTTGCCACTGCCTTCTCCAATAGACCTATTTAGGTGGCTCCAATTTTAAATATGTGATATAAAATTTAACTCACTGCAGGTTCTCAGTAAAGGTAAACAAAAAGGAGAATATAAAATTTAGGGAAAACCTAAGTCTAGAAATACCAGTTTTATTTTACATGCAAGTGCACCCTGAAATGGGCTTCCCTGGTTGTTCAGTGGTAAAGAACCGCCTAGGACTTCCCTGGTGGCTTAGAGGTTAAAGCGTCTGCCTTCGATGCGGGAGACTCGGGTTCGATCCCTGGGTCAGGAAGATTCCCTGCAGAAGGAAATGGCAATCCACTCCAGTATTCTTGCCTGGAGAATCCCATGGACAGAGAAGCCTAGTAGGTTACAGTCCATGGGGTCGCAAAGAGTCCCATGGACAGAGAAGCCTAGTAGGTTACAGTCCATGGGGTCGCAAAGAGTCGGACACGACTGAGCGACTTCACCTTCACCTTCAAAGAACCGCCTGCCAATGAAGGAGACGGGGTTCCATCGCTGCGTGGGGAAGACCCCTGGAGAAGGGAATGGGAACCCAGTCCAGTATTCTAGCTTGGGAAAATCCCATGGACAGAGGAGCCTGGTGGTCCATGAGGTAGCAAAGAGCCCCTTGCGACTTAACTGAGGAGCACCTGAAATAACTACATCTTTTCAGTTTGCCTGAATGCTAAAGTGAGAGATGGGTTCTCCCTGTAATCCCCGCCCCTCTGCCAGCAAAGCACGTTAAGTGACTGCAAACCCTTTTACCTGCGAGTCGACCTGACCCGGGTCCCCAGCGCTGTGCAGAGGGAGCGTCAGCCCGAGATCCCAGAGGAGCCCCGTCTGGCGGGAACCGGCCTGCAGGACAGAAACGCGGCGGTCGGCAAGCGGCCCCTAGGGGCGGACCCAGGCGGAACCCTCTAGCCAACAGCCTTCTTCCCGGGCCACGGCCGCCGTCTTCAAAGCCGGCTCCCTCCCGGTGCCCCGAAACTTCAGGAGCTACCTGAGGATGCGGCGCGGGGCGTGGCCGGCCTCGAACCTCTGTTAGCAGGGGGCCAGCCCCACTCGCCGCCAGGTCAGCTGTCCCCTCGGAACCCGGGACGCGGGGCCTGGGGTCTGATTTCATCCGCCGAGGAACGGGAAAGGGGCGGGGCGGGTAAAGGGAGAAGGAAGAGGAGGCTGTTCAAATTCAAATTCAAGTAGAGATGGTGGGGGAGGGCCGCTGGCCTGGGGGCGTAGTCCCGCGGGCAGCGACGCTCCTGGGGCCCCTTCCCCTCCCCGCGCCGCCCCGCGCTGGGCGCTCCGCCGCCTCCGCGGTCGGCGGCCTCTGGAGGCGCGGCCGCCACTTGGAGCCAGTTTACAAGCGAAAAACGTGGGAGACAGGAAAACAGGGAGAAACAAGTTGTCCCCGTCACCGCTCTCATGTGAGGTAAAGAAAAGAATAAGAGCAAGTTGACGGTTGCCTGTAATCCGAGAGACACTTTCTAGAGCCTGTGAGGCAGGACTTCCTGACAGAGGTTACAGAGTCCAGGAAGGAAAAGAAGCGCTGTTAATTTGCACCTGTCGTCCCCTCCGCCCCCGCCCAGACCGTTGGCTTGCACGCTTGGTCTTGGCGATGCAGTGCTGGCTGAAAACGGAGGTTCAGGGCTCAGGCATTTGTTTTCCTTTCCACAGGGTCGGAGGAGGCCAGTTTGATGTCGGAAGGAGCAAGGAAATGGTGTCAGGAAAGAGGAGTAAGGGAGCAGGGTTGCCTGTGTTTTCTGAGAGAAAAAATGGCATTTGTTAATTAAGGTTGTTAGGCACAAGTATTGATTTTAAACTACTGAGGTTCAGGTCTGTGGTCCACGGGGGAGGAACACAGTTCTTTTGTCGCTGTTGGGTCAGTAAAGCTGCTGTTGGGTCACTGTAGTAAAGCCTATCTACTGACCCAGAGTTGTGGTGAAGGAAAGTGCTTTATTGCAGAATGCCAAGCTAGCAGTCTAGGCAGCTGGTGCTTAAAAGTTCTGAACTCCCTGATGGTCTTTAGGAAAAAGTTATTAAAGTCAAAGTGAAGGAGGCAGGATGTGGGGTGGATAATCTGCTCCTGGACATTGTTCTGATTGGTTGGTGGTGAGGTAATTGGGAGTCAACATCTTCAGCCTTCCGGTTCCAGCCAGTCTGGGCCAGTCTACCTGCTTGCGAGCAGCGTACAGTAGACTTCTTCCACATGCTGGTGTTTTCAATTTCTGCAAAAGAGCTCAAAGGATATGGCTCAGAATATTATCTATAGCCTTTGAGATCAAGGAACTTAAGGCCTTTGACTTTGTTTAGTGGCTTTCGTTATTATATAGTTTGTCTTGTTTGACTGTTTTTCTGTGTTCTCTCACCTCTCTGGTTAAATTTATTATTTGGAACTTAGTGAAGGCCTTGGAGCTAAAGTTTTTCTACAGACAAGAGGCGGCCGAGGAATCTGGGTGCGGGAGGTCCGTTCTGAGAAGACCAGAAGTGGTCCTATTTGGTTACACATTGAGGAGAACTGGGAGAATCTGGATTCCTGATCTTATAAGAAATTCAGGTCAGTTCAGTTCAGTCGCTCAGTCGTGTTCGACTCTGCGACCCCATGAATCTCAGCAAGCCAGGCCTCTCTGTCCGTCACCAACTCCCGGAGTCCACCCAAACCCATGTCCATCGAGTTGATTATGCCATCCAGCCATCTCATCTTCTGTCATCCCCTTCTCCTCCTGCCCCCAATCCTTCCCAGCATAGGGTCTTTTCCAGTGAGTCAGCTCTTCGCATGAGGTGGCCAAAGTATTAGAGTTTCAGCTTCAACATCAGTCCTTCCAAAGAACACCCAGGACTGATCGCCTTTAGGATGGACTGGTGGGATCTCCTTGCAGTCCAAGGGACTCTAAGAGTCTTCCCCAACAACACAGTTCAAAAGCATATAAGAAATTAGAACTGGACAAAAATAGATTACACTCTGAAAAGAACTTGGCACTGCCCCCACTATGGGAGAAGTTTGGATAGGAGAAAGCACATGGAAGGGAAGTTCTGGAATTTTCCATTTTCCTTGATATGCATGCTATTTGAGAATAGATTTTTAAAAAAATACTGTATTTTTTCATAGAAATTGCACAGAACATTTTTCAAATGTAGAGATAGTATGAAAGTCTCTTAGTCCTGTCCAGCTCTTTGCAACCCAATGGGCTGTAGCCTACCAGACTCCTATGTCCACAGGATTCTCCTGGCAAGAATACTGAAGTGAGTTGCCATTCCCTTCTCCAAGGGATTTCCCCGACCACGGATTGAACCCAGGTTTCCCCCATTGTGGACAGATTCTTTACCATGAAAGTATAAAACAAACAGACATCAAAGCTATGATGATCTAAACTTAAGTCTTTAACAAAGTCAGAATCTGATGATGTTCTGGCTTCANGAGTTCACTCAGACTCACGTTCATCGAGTCAGTGATGTCATCCAGCCATCTCATCCTCGGTCATCCTCTTCTCCTCCTGCCCCCAATCCTTCCCAGCATAGGGTCTTTTCCAGTGAGTCAGCTCTTCGCATGAGGTGGCCAAAGTATTAGAGTTTCAGCTTCAACATCAGTCCTTCCAAAGAACACCCAGGACTGATCGCCTTTAGGATGGACTGGTGGGATCTCCTTGCAGTCCAAGGGACTCTAAGAGTCTTCCCCAACAACACAGTTCAAAAGCATATAAGAAATTAGAACTGGACAAAAATAGATTACACTCTGAAAAGAACTTGGCACTGCCCCCACTATGGGAGAAGTTTGGATAGGAGAAAGCACATGGAAGGGAAGTTCTGGAATTTTCCATTTTCCTTGATATGCATGCTATTTGAGAATAGATTTTTAAAAAAATACTGTATTTTTTCATAGAAATTGCACAGAACATTTTTCAAATGTAGAGATAGTATGAAAGTCTCTTAGTCCTGTCCAGCTCTTTGCAACCCAATGGGCTGTAGCCTACCAGACTCCTATGTCCACAGGATTCTCCTGGCAAGAATACTGAAGTGAGTTGCCATTCCCTTCTCCAAGGGATTTCCCCGACCACGGATTGAACCCAGGTTTCCCCCATTGTGGACAGATTCTTTACCATGAAAGTATAAAACAAACAGACATCAAAGCTATGATGATCTAAACTTAAGTCTTTAACAAAGTCAGAATCTGATGATGTTCTGGCTTCAGTAAGTCAGGTGATGACTGCATATTTTTTGAAGAATTTATTTTCACCTGTCTTAGTGTTTTTAGCTGCACTTTTTCATGTTGTGTGTTGTTATTTTTAACTGATTGCTTCTATTTTGTCACAGTCCACTTAAAGTGTATTAATATAGAGGGATTGGGGGCAGGAGGAGAGGGGGACGACCGAGGATGAGATGGCTGGATGGCATCACGGACTCGATGGACATGGGTCTGAGTGAACTCCGAGGGATGGTGATGAACAGGGAGGCCTGGTGTGCTGCGATTCATGGGGTCGCAAAGAGTCGGTCACGACTGAGTGACTCAACTGAACTGAACC
>SJYH01004805.1:269548-279988 GCA_006408735.1 Sylvicapra grimmia
ATTGTGATCCACACAGGCAAAGGCTTTGGAATAGTCAACAAGGCAGAAATAGATGTTTTCTGGAACTCTCTTGCTTTATCCATGATCCAGCAGATGTTGGCAATTTGATCTCTGGTTCCTCTGCCTTTTCTAAAACCAGCTTGAACATCTGGAAGTTCACTGTTCACATATTGCTGAAGCTTGGCTTGGAGAATTTTGAGCATTACTTTACTAGTGTGTGAGATGAGTGCAATTGTACAGTAGTTTGAGCTTTCTTTGTCATCGCCTTTCTTTGGGATTGGAATGAAAACTGACTTTATGCTTTTCCAACATGCTTGGATTCTCAGGATATGTACAGTAAAATATATTTCTATGAAATGTAATCTCTGTCCTAGAGGACTTTTAAAATCTATATGAGCAAACAAGATAATTGAAAAATAACTTGCAAGCTTTTTTTTTTTTTTAAACTGTCCATTGTATTGCAGCTATCATTTTTTCTTACTTTTACTTTTTTTTTCTTTTACTTCCTCCACTGAATTTAAAATTTGATCCTTAGAATTCTCCCAACTTTGATTCAAGCTTCCACAAATTTGCAAGCTCCTGGGATTTCAGTTTCAATGTCTTCTAATGCTCTGTTACAGGAAGCCATTTTTCTCTTTTCCCCTGAGCATAGCTGAAACAGGTTTGTGTTGAAATAACAAAAACAANTGAAAACTGACTTTATGCTTTTCCAACATGCTTGGATTCTCAGGATATGTACAGTAAAATATATTTCTATGAAATGTAATCTCTGTCCTAGAGGACTTTTAAAATCTATATGAGCAAACAAGATAATTGAAAAATAACTTGCAAGCTTTTTTTTTTTTTTAAACTGTCCATTGTATTGCAGCTATCATTTTTTCTTACTTTTACTTTTTTTTTCTTTTACTTCCTCCACTGAATTTAAAATTTGATCCTTAGAATTCTCCCAACTTTGATTCAAGCTTCCACAAATTTGCAAGCTCCTGGGATTTCAGTTTCAGTGTCTTCTAATGCTCTGTTACAGGAAGCCATTTTTCTCTTTTCCCCTGAGCATAGCTGAAACAGGTTGGTGTTAAAATAACAAAAACAAACTTCAAAAATACAAACAAATATTCAGAAGTACCAGGGGGAAATAGAAGAATAAAATGTGCAAATGTGAAACAGTGTGAAATCATTCCAGACTAGTTGCTTCTAAAGAGAAGTTGTCTGTAGTGTTCTGCCTATATTAAGTATTTTCTTTCATGTTCTGTATATTTGGAGGAAAAATTTTAAAAAGGAAACTAGAAGCTTTAGAAGTACAAGATCAGGAAAGTCTTGTATGCTACGNAGACTAGTTGCTTCTTAAGAGAAGTTGTCTGTAGTGTTCTGCCTATATTAAGCATTTTCTTTCATGTTCTGTATATTTGGAGGAAAAATTTTAAAAAGGAAACTAGAAGCTTTAGAAGTACAGGATCAGGAAAGTCTTGTATGCTATGCTATGCTGTGACGGTTTGGGTCTTCTCTATATTAAATTGGGATCCAACAAAGATTTTAAAGATAGTAACAGTATTAAATTTTTGTTCAGGGGAAAAAAAATCACTCTGGAAGCATATGTATCCTATGTAGTCTCATAGACATTCCCACCCTCACATTTGGCCCCTACACTTCCAAACAAAAATTGTTCTTTACTTTCCATGCTCTAGGATGACCTTTAAGATAGAAAAGAACCCCAAAGACTCAATGTATTTAAAATTGGGCTTAAGACCGCCTCTCTTATGTTGATCAACTTCTGTATTATTTCTCTTATACTTTATTTTCACCAGCATGATATTGGAGAGCCCATTTATAGTTCTTTAATCTATTGTCTTTATCTATCTCCTTGCACATTCAATCTTTGTCAGTTTTCCAAGTCTGTCTCCTCTATATCGCCTCAATATACATGCCCTCTCCAAGTCAACTAGATCAGCTTTACATCATGTTCTTAACAGACTTCATTACAGTTTTATGATGCCTTTCCACAAAATGTTTTACTCTAAATTCATTTCCCTTATTATGTTGTCATTCTCTGTTTCTAGAGTGATTTTTTTCCCCTAAACAAAAATTTAGTGTGCTATCATGTCTTTAAAATCTTTGTTGGATTCCAATTTAATAATGAGAAGAGTTGAACCTCCATAGCATAGCATAGCATAGTGGAACGTTCCTGATCTTGTACTTCTCTAGTTTCTAGTTTCATTTTTTAATCTTTGCTCCAACTATACCCTGGACTTCTGGATCTCTAAACAACCATGTTAATTCTAACATACCTGTATCTCCTCAACATAGATCCCTGTGCTACTAGTCTGCCTGAAATCTTTCATTTACTACCCTTTTATTACTATCTACCATTTGGACTGCAAATCATCCTTTAAAAATCAACTAAACAAAGGTTTTATTTTAGAATCAGCCTCATCTAACAGGTTAATCACTTCTTCCATGCTTCACTAGCACTTGAACGGACTTTATTATATAACTTCCCATAAAGTAAGACTTGTGATTGAAAACCTCACTATGGCTGCTTTACAAAGAACAGATGAGAGAAACAAAACAAAACAAAACAAAACAGGACTAGATGTGGATAGTGCATTGGATCTACTGCACTGAGTAGATTAAAAAAAAAAAAAAGATAATGTTAGCTTGGACTAGGAAGTTAACAACGGGATGTGAGAAGGATGAATGAACCCAAGAAATGTTTAGTAGATGAAATGAACATTGTCATACATGGGTTTATGGAAAATGAAGGTGAAAGAATTGTTAGGAATAACAACCACATTAATGATGTGAATGATATAATAGCTGGGATGCAAACCATCGAGATAGACACCACATAATTTGGAAACCATCTGGTTTGACATAGTAAGTTTTAGGTGAATACAAATAATTCAAAGTTTTAAAACAGGTTTGGTAAGCAAAAGGATATTCCTTCAGAAATATTAATAATATAAACAAAAATTTGCCTAAATTCACTATATATAACCACAGTTCATTACCTAGAAACTTCAACCACTATACACATATTTCTTTACAATTCATTTTTAATGGGTGTTTAGTTCTCATGTTATGAAACTAATACTTACATATGCCATTTAAGTATTTTAATATTTAAATATTAGTTTGGGATTTATGAAGATATGTACATAGCTTCTTGAAGAAGAGAATGGCAACCCACTCTAGTATTCTTGCCTGCAGAATTTCATGAACAGAGGAGCCTGGTGAGCGNCGGACACGACTGAGCGACTGAACTGAACTGAACTGAACTGACTGATTAAGAGAAGGGAGAAAAAGATCTTATACTTACCACATGTATACAATTCCAGGTGTGCTTCATTCTTTCTTGGATATTTGAATTTTACATAGTGCACCTCTCCTTGGGCTAAAAAATTTCCTTTGGAATATCTTAAAGTGCAGATCTGGTGGCAGTAAGTTCTCTCATCCTTTATTAATCTGAGAATAAATTTATTTTGCTTTCATTTTGAGATTCATCTTATTAAATACAGAATTGTATATTGGCAATGTTTTATTGTTGTATTTCTACAAATTTTAAAGACAGCATCCGTTTGATTTCCATTTTTATCTGATGTTGAGTAGGCTATCATTGTTTTAAAGATATATTTATATCTTTGGCTTTCTTACAGTTAGTCTAAAATATATGGTTTTCTTTGTGTCTTTCCTACTTGGGGTTCTCCTAGCTTCGTGGATATGTCAGTTGATTCCTCCTCTCCCACTTTTAGCCAGTTTTTTTTTTTAAATTTCTCTTCTCCATTCTTTCCCTTATTTCTAGGAATCCAACTGAAATATATGCCAAAACTCTAGATTTTGTCCCACAGATCACTGAGGCTTTATTTGTATTTTCATTCTTTTATTCTTCTATTTGAACTGAATATTTTCTTTGAATTTCTCTTGAAGCTTTGACCTTTATTGCAGTCTGCTGTTAAGCCTCTCCAGTGATTTCTCTATTTCACGTGTTACACTTATCATTTCTCTTCTTTCTGTTTGGTTCTTTATTGCATCTTCTGTGTCTCTGTTGAGTTTTGCAGTGTGTTTCCTCATTATAATCATCTTTTAAAGTTCTTGAACATTTATGAAAACTTTTACTATTCTGAGTCATCTTAAGTCTATTTCAATGGATTGTTTTTATTCTTAAAACAAATGATCATAATTCCTTATAACTTAGGATGTATGATTGACTCATTTGTATGATGAAATATTGTTTGGCATTAAAGAAAGTTTATGTATACTATTACAGAACAGTTTTAAGTACCTTCCCTGTTGATGCCAATACCACCTCCCCGTAAAAAGACCAAAAAAAAAAAAGAAGCAGAGAAAAGAAATTGGAAACTTAGATACATAGATAATTGATCAATAAACACTTATCTATGCACTGAAACATTATCCAGAACACAATAGGATAAAATAGGTGATTGACTCTAAAGAAATCACTGGTAATAGAGAGATGCTTTTCATTATATGTCCTTATGTACTTTTTAAACAACTTTATTTCAGTATAATTCATTCATTTAAAGTGAACAATAAAGTTGCTTTTAATACATCTGCAGTGTTGTACAACCATTACTACAATCAATTTTAGAATATTTTATTACCCTCAAAAGAAACTCTACCCTCTTTACCTTTCACCCCAACCTTTCCCTGCTTCCTTCATTCCCCTACCTGTGAAAGTGAAGTTGCTCAGTCGTGTCCGACTCTGCGACCCCAGGGACTGTAGCCTACCAGGCTTCTCAGTCCATGGGATTTTCCAGGCAAGAATACTAGAGTGGGTTGTCCTTCTCCAGGGAATCTTCCTGACCCAGGGATTGAACCCAGGTCTCCCACATTATAGGCAGACATTTTACCATCTGAGCTACCAAGGAAGCCCCCCCTACCCCTAGGCAACAACAAATCTAATTTGTGTCTCTCTAGATTTGCCAAGTCTGGACTTTTTATAAAAATGAGATCAACACAATATGTGGTTCTTTGTGACTAGCTTTTTTCATTTAATATAATTTCAAGGTCATCCATGTTGTACCATTGTATCAGTACTTCATTTCTTTTTATTATCAAAATTTCCACTTATGCCTATGTCACATTTACTTATCCATTCATAAATTCATGGACTTGATTTTTTCTACAACTCACATGTATTATCTTTCAAAAAATAATACTGTGAAACCCAAATAGTGTGATGGCTTTTGCAATTATATTTTAAGTCAATAATCAAAGAGTAAATTGCTAATATATGGAAGTTGGCAAGCTTTTAAATATTAAAAGCTGCATGCTGCAATGAATATTTGGATAGACGTGCCTTTTATCAAATATGTGAGTCTAAGTGTAATGGTTACTTTTATGTGTCAACTTTATTGGCAATAGGATGCCCAGATTAAACATTATTTCTGGGTGTGTTGTTTAAGAGTTTAAGTGTTGTTTTATGAGATTAGCACTTGAATTGATGGACTCAGCAAAACAAGTTGCCCTCTTCAGTGTGGTTGGGCATCCTCTAATCTGTTGAGAGCCTGAACAGAACAAAAGGTAGAGAAAGGAGGAATGTGCCTTTTTTTTTTTCCCTGCCTCACTACTTAAGATAGGACATCTTGCTGGGAGTCCAGCCCCCACAGGATCCAGGGAAACCCAAAGGAGGAACTGCATCGGCAATTGCGATTGATTTAGAGAGAGAGATAAGGAAAGAATGTTGAAGATAAGAAAATAGAGGAGAGAAAGAGGCTGATATTCCTTGTTTTATCTTCCCGTTCAGGTCTTAGAAACCCGGGCATATAAGTGAATGCAGGGAGCTTCTATGTTCCAAGGGATCAGCCTGAAAAAGAGAGGGAGAGGGAGAGGGAGAGAGAAAGAAAGATAGAAGAAAAAACACGGGGTGACCAAACTGCTTCGGTGAGCGAGGCCCCAAAGCTTTATTTTTCAAAAGGTACTTTTATACCTCGCCTTATACATAGAGGGAAATGAAAGATGCAAGGTCATACAGAGTCAGCCCAAACATTCCAGCAGTTTTGCCCTTATCGAAACCAGAATTTTTTCTGCATACCTTTCCCACAAATGATGTTGTGTACAGTATCTTCTGGCCTTGGAGGCCTGTGAACATTTTTTGACCCTCTTTTGATAAAGGCTGCTCAACCAGAAAACTTATATTCCCTCAAAGTGTTTTTTCTTTATATTTCTAATCTATGTCAGCTTCAGAAAATGCCAGAGTTACATATTTCACAGAGTAAAGGTGTAGTGAGTTACAAGAAAGAACCAGTTAGCTCAAAGATCTAATGTGGTTAAATTCAAGGCTACACTTGTTTTTCTTACATTCTCACTATGTTAACTAATGCATTCCCAGGTGCACAGTGGATAAGAAGATATGGGAACTTAGCAATAAGCATTGGCCCAATAATGAGATCCTACACCAGCACTACTCTAATAACTTTTAACTCTTTCAAAGGCTCTATGTTTTAGGCTTTCCGTGCCTCTCACAGTTGGGAGGCTGTAAATAATCACATGCATAGCTGTAAGAGTCTGGATATACCTGCCTAGCAAGCTAGAATGCTAACAGAGGGTGTTTGATTTGAAATATTCCTCTCATGTCCAGGAGACTTATTAGCTATAGCCCTAAGTTGATTTTCTTCAGAGAAAGGTGGTCAGGGTTAGCCCCCTGTTAATGTCAGAGGAGTTGGTGAAAGTCATAAAACAGTAAAACAGACAGATTCTGGTTTTGGGATAGATGCTCGAGAAAGCCTAGGGAGCCCCTTGAGTTCTGAAGCCTTGCTTAACAGTTTTCTTCCACATGACCTTGTCATGGGTGGGATCTCCTGTGGTGGCTCCCAGCAACATCTCATCTTGTCCTGCCTTCAAACTGGGATTTATAACATCATCTTCCCTCATTCTCAAGCCTTTGGACTCAGATTAAATTACATTATCACCATTTCCTGGATCTTCACCTTGCAGACTGCAAATTATGGGACTTCTCAGTCTCCATGATCATGTGACTCATAATAAGTCAATCTCAATCTCTCTCTCTTTCATATACTGAGCACAACACACTGTTGGTTCTTTTTCTCTGAAGAACTCTGACTAATAAAATATTTATGGGATTAGTTTCTAATGTATAGGATAAGTTGAATGAAATGCAATTGTATTGACTTATAATTTAATTCATTTCTTTTATTCATTCATATATCCACATAATGATAACTATATATATCAGAAGTGAGTTTCAACACCTATCTCTATTAGCTTAAGACAGTTTTATCATTACTTATTCCTCTAGGGGCAGAAATGAAGACAGCCCAGTAAGTTGCCCTGAGAGGTAAAACTTTGACCTTTCTTCAAAGTAATATGCTTCAGATATTTACCAGCACTTTTAATGGGCTTGTGTAGAAACTGATTTTAAATCAACTCTAACTTTTAGTTGGACCATGGGCAAGATATTGATTCTTTATTCTTAGTTATTATTGGCATAATAATACCAACCCTCATGTTTCAAAGAATCTTTGTGAAGACTAAAACTGAAAAGTCTGCAAGCCCCATGAGGGCAGCTTCTTCAAATTTGTGTCCAGCGAGTAATCCAGTCTGGCCCATTAGGTGATTAATAAGTAATGCTGAATTTTGCTTTTTGTTTAGTTGCTAAGTTGAGTCTGATAGTTTGTGACACCATGAACTATAGCCTGCCAGGGTCCTCTGTCTATAGGATTTCCCAGGCAAGAATATTGGAGTAGGTTGCCAGTTCCTTCTCTGGGGAATCTTCCTGACCCAGGGAACAAGCCCATGTCTCCTGTGGTGGCAGAAGATTCTTTACCACTGAGCCACCTGGGAAGTTGCTGAATATGTCACAATCAAATATTCAGATGAAGTCTTTTTAATGTAACATTGGAAAGAACACTTCTGTTTTGGACCTTTCTAGCTTGCTAGTTACATTACTTCTGTGTCTTACTTGGTCATCTTTTCTGATAAGATTTTAGAAGAATCAACAATTTCTGCAAAATTTTTGGACACAACACTTTCCCTCCAATGGAAGAGTACACTAAAATGTTTCTTGTGTACAAATTTTGGACCTGTTCTAGGCTATTTGAAAACAGTTAATCTGTTCATCTATATGAAGATAAAAGACTTCTTCATTGTCAGTGTTTACTCCCCTAGCTCTTGAAACAATTGTAAGAAATATGGGTTTGCTGAAATCCATAAAGTTCCTGAGGCATCAAAAGAGAAATTTCAGTTCTTGGACAATCAGGACTGAGTTAAGAGAGGGGAGTAAAATTAAATTAATTCTGGGGTATAAAGCATTAGAAGAAAGCAATGAAACAATAACAAAACCACAAAGTTAAGTTGTTTATGCTAAAGAATATTTCAGGAGAAAAGTGGTGCATGTCTACATTGTTGAGTTCCAAACAACCTCAAGACCTGAGAGAACAAATTTCCTCTCTTTATGGCACATTCAAGAAAATTGAACTAGACTGTAAACAACCAACTAAACAAAATTTACAGCAACCATATTTTGCAAAAGAACCACTAACAGTGATGACTGATTTGGGAGTATAGCATGTTTGTGGTGAAAGTTGTCAAGTTGTGCAAACAGGCAGATGTAGGTCAGAGAGGACCTTGAGGGAGAAAGCACCCTGGTTTCTGTGTTAACATGAGAAAAATGATAAAGCTCATTGAAGAGTGGAGACATGGTGTTTTTTTATTGTTTGGGTTAAGAAAATGTTGGATTGACTATACCAGTATAGTTATAGTATGACCTAGACACAATCTGAACTATGTGAAGATGCCCTTCCCATATATATTAATAATGATACTCCTTCCTCAGCAGGGAACAAAGAAAGGTATCAAAGCTGGGTGATACAATACTGTTCCTTTATATTTTGGATGTAGAGAATTCTGAAACAGGTTAAACAGGAGTTCATAAAAATAAGATACAAAAACATTAGGTCAAAACTGGTTAAATCCTCTAATGTACATGTATCAAAAAGTCAGAGGAAAGGCCAGAAGAAAAATGGGAAGGCTTATCAAAGAATGTAAAAGATAAAAATTTGGTGTAAATCTTGAAAGGGAAAAAAAGATTTCAAGCAAATCTGACAAAACCAGTACTTGGAAGATCAACCATCTTTTCAGAACTAAAAAAAGATAAATTTAAAAATAAATTTCTGATATCCATTTTCCTGTAGAATGCATTCTGTGAGAGTGTGTATGGCACCCATTCATAGGTCACATAAGCACTGTTGGCATTGGTTTCTGGAAGAAGAAGCCTGAGAAATACTGTACTGTCTTATACTTAGGGGGAAAGCAGAAGTAAGTTGTTTGGGTAAGAGTCTTGAATTCTCTCATCCATGTTGAAATTCCATGGGAATGAACGTTGTGAAGGAAGAAGAATACAAATTGTTAAAGCTGAAAAATATAACTAGACAATGATGATGCGAAAATGGGGGATAAAAGAATAGATTAAAGATTCTATAGATACCAAAGTGTTTAAATAAAGCAATGATAAAGAATCTGCCTGCCAATGCAAAAGATGTGAGTTTGATCCCTGGGTCAGGAAGATCCCCTGGAGGAGGAAATGTCAACCCACTCCAATATCCTTGCCTGAGAAATTCCATGGTCAGAGGAGCCTGACTGGCCATAGTCCATGGGGTTGCAAAGAGTCAGACTTGACTGAGGACACACACCTATGAGGAAACAAGTACAAGAGAGAAAAAGCAGACCCTAGGAAAGGCATGCAAAAACATTATTAGTCTGCTGACCAGATGCCTCAAGACATATGACTCTTGGAATAAGTCCAGAGGGAACAGAAAAACATCTTGAAAGCACAATGTGTGCCTGGAGGTGGAAAGCCATCATCAGGTTGTTCCGTGACCTGGCATCTCTGAGTCAGATATTTTTTTGTGTCTGGAGCTTTGTTTTTTAGACAGAAACGTAAGTCATTAGATAAAAGTAAATCTTTATGTTACATGCCTAGCCTATCTTTGACAGCTGTATGGCTCCATATGCTTCTGAGAGCATGTTCTCTCTCCCTTGCACATACTCGCCTGCCTGAAAACATACAATAAAGCTGACTTGATCACATTGGGTACCTTCACCTCAGAACGGTGTTGGTCCCCTGATCCTCACTTTCAGTTCTTGTGTCTTTCTCATTGTTTTGCCGCGCTGTGCTTTCGGGAAAACGTGCCATGCTTTCGGGAAACTGCCTTGTTGAGCTGGACTCGACACCTATACAAACACTTTGCTGTGAAAGCATTTGAATCAGATGAAATAGTATGTATGAATATATTTTGGAAATGTATTGAACATAGTTTAAACTTCTCACAGAATAATCTGAAGATGAATCCTTTCGTCAGGTTTTCATCCTGATGAAAACCAAAGAAAATGTTTACTTTCTCCTTTTATTCACCTCTTGATTCTTTCTCTTTTCATTTAACATTATCTTAGAGATAATGGACAGTG
>SJYH01004805.1:287914-300512 GCA_006408735.1 Sylvicapra grimmia
AAATATTGCAATAGAGAATATAATATACAGATTATATAGTGCACATGATATTATGTTCTTAAACCTAAACATATAACTTTTATTTAAATGTGTAAAAATCTTATCTTAAAATGATCTTTATGGTGAATATATGTGATTGATACCTCACAACTGAAATGAGGGATATCATTAATGGAGAAGGAAATTTTTTAAAAAAGTAATTTAAGGACTGTGTCAACATAATTATGTTTATAAAACATAGCAATGTTATAAAGTCACTAATTTGCACAGTTTTTATAATATATTTGAAAGTGAAAGTCACCCAGTCATGGCCGACTCTTTGCGACCCCATGGACTATACAGTCCATGGAATTCTCCAGGCCAGAATACTGGAGTGGGTAGCCTTTCCCTCCTCCAGGGGATCTTCCCAACCCATGGATTGAACCCAGGTCTCCTGCATTGCTGGCAAATTCTTTACCAGCAGAGCCACAAGGGATATATATTTAATTATTTGTAAATTCACCAGAAGAAAATTCACATGTGCAAATACATGTATAGTATTAGAACTTGCAGTGGAAATTTTAATTAACATGGCCACATTTCAGTGAGGAAATGGAAAATTTCATAACTTTTCCAACATTCAGTTGGTAATATGTGATGGAGGTAAGATTCAGACCTGTATTTGTTATAGTTAAAAGATAAGGATTTACATTCTAGACCAAATAAGAAAGATTTAGCTTGCTTCAGTGTATACAGTGATACTATCCTCTGGTCANTATACAGTCCATGGAATTCTCCAGGCCAGAATACTGGAGTGGGTAGCCTTTCCCTCCTCCAGGGGATCTTCCCAACCCATGGATTGAACCCAGGTCTCCTGCATTGCTGGCAAATTCTTTACCAGCAGAGCCACAAGGGATATATATTTAATTATTTGTAAATTCACCAGAAGAAAATTCACATGTGCAAATACATGTATAGTATTAGAACTTGCAGTGGAAATTTTAATTAACATGGCCACATTTCAGTGAGGAAATGGAAAATTTCATAACTTTTCCAACATTCAGTTGGTAATATGTGATGGAGGTAAGATTCAGACCTGTATTTGTTATAGTTAAAAGATAAGGATTTACATTCTAGACCAAATAAGAAAGATTTAGCTTGCTTCAGTGTATACAGTGATACTATCCTCTGGTCAAGGATGGCTTCATGGACCTTGAAGCAGTGCTTGGATTAATGTGCTGCTATTGGCATCTTGAAAGTTCAGTGGCATTTGAATAAGTGGAAATTCATTTTTATGCAAATTATGTAACAGGTCCTGCTTTCGGGAAATATCTCAACAACTCTTTTTTTTTTTTCTGATTTTGCTGTGATGTTAAGCGCATTCCTTAACATCTCTGTTTTCATCTCCTTTCTTAAAAATTTAGATTTTGCTGAAATGAACTAGTGTAACCGTTTAGGAAACATTTTCAGATAGGCCAGTTTCACTCATCATAGATTCTTTTAACAATTTTTATTGGATTGTAGTTGCTTTACAATGTTGTGTTAGTTTCTGCTGTACAACAAAGTGAATCATCTATACATATACACATACCCCCTATTTTTTGGATTTTCTTCCCATTTAGGTCAACACAGGGCATGAGTAGAGTTCCCTGGGTTCTCATTAGTTATCTGTTTTATACACAAAAGTGTATATATGTCAATCCCAATCTTCTAATTTCCCCTCCCTCCTTTAGCACCTTGGTATCCACACATTTGTTCTCTACATCTGTGTCTCTATTTCTGCTTTGCAAATAGATTCATCTGTACCATTTTTCTAGACTCCACATGTATGTCTTTTTATTTATTTTAGTTGGAGGCTAATTACTTTACAGTTTTGTAGTGGCTTTGCCATACATTGACATGAATTAGCCATGGGTGTACATGTGTTCCACATCCTGAACCCCCATCCCACCTCTTTCCCCATCCCATCCCTCTGGGTCATCCCAGTGCACAGCCCTGAGCACCCTGACTCATGCCTCAAACCTGGACTGGCGATCTGTTTCACATATGATCATATACGTGTTTCAATGCTATTCTGTCAAATCATCCCACCCTCGCCTTCTCCCACAGAGTCCAAAAGACTGTTCTATGCATCTGGGTCTCTTGCTGTCTCACTTATAGGGTTATCATTACCGTCTTTTTAAATTCCATATACATGGATTAGTATACTGTATTGGTGTTTTTCTTTCTGGTTTATTTCACTCTGTATAATAAGCTCCAGTTTCATCCACCTCATTAGAACTGATTCAGATGCATTCTTTTTAATGGCTGAGTAATATTCCATTGTGTATATGTACCACAGCTTTCTTATCCATTTGTCTGCTGATGGACATCTAGGTTGCTTCCATGTCCTGGCTATTATAAACAGTGCTGCAATGAACACTGGGGTACACGTGTCTCTTTCAATTCTGGTTTCCTCACTATGTGTGCCCAGCAGTAGGATTGCTGGGTCATATGGCAGTTCTATTTCCACTTTTTAAGGAATCTCCACACTGTTCTCCATAGTGGCTGTACTAGTTTGCATTCCCACCAACAGTGTAAGAAGGTTCCCTTTTCTCCACACCCTCTCCAGCATTTATTGTTTGTAGACTTTAGGATAGCAGCTATTCTGACTAGCGTGAGATGGTACCTCATTGTGGTTTTGACTTGCATTTTTCTGATAATGAGTGATGTTGAGCATCTTTTCATGTGTTTATTAGCCATCTGTATGTCTTTGGAGAAATGCCTGTTTAGTTCTTTGGCCCATTTTTTGATTGGGTCGTTTATTTTTCTGGAATTGAGCTGCAGGAGTTGCTTGTATATTTTTGAGATTAATTCTTTGTCAGTTGCTTCATTTGCTATTATTTTCTCCCATTCTGAAGGCTGTCTTTTCATCTTGCTTATATTTTCCTTTGTTGTGCAGAAGCTTTTAAGTTTAATTAGGTCCCATTTGTTTGTTTTTGCTTTTATTTCCGTTACTCTGGGAGGTGGGTCATAGAGGATCCTGCTGTGGTTCATGTCAGAGAGTGTTTTCCTCTAGGAGTTTTATAGTTTCTGGTCTTTAATTTTAGATCTTTAATCCATTTTGAGTTTATTTTTGTATGTGGTGTTAGAAAGTGTTCTAGTTTCATTCTTTTACAAATGGTTGACCAGTTTTCCCAGCACCACTTATTAAAGAGATTGTCTTTTCTCAATTGTATATTCTTGCCTCCTTTGTCGAAAATAAGGTGTCCATAGGTGCGTGGATTTATCTCTGGGCTTTCTATTTTATTCCATTGATCTATATTTCTGTCTTTGTGCCAGGACCATATTGTTTTGATGACTGTGGCTTTGTAGTAGAGCCTGAAGTCAGGCAGGTTGATTCCTCCAGTTCGATTCTTCTTTCTCAAGATTGCTTTGGCTATTCGAGGTTTTTTNTCTTTGGAGAAATGCCTGTTTAGTTCTTTGGCCCATTTTTTGATTGGGTCGTTTATTTTTCTGGAATTGAGCTGCAGGAGTTGCTTGTATATTTTTGAGATTAATTCTTTGTCAGTTGCTTCATTTGCTATTATTTTCTCCCATTCTGAAGGCTGTCTTTTCATCTTGCTTATATTTTCCTTTGTTGTGCAGAAGCTTTTAAGTTTAATTAGGTCCCATTTGTTTGTTTTTGCTTTTATTTCCGTTACTCTGGGAGGTGGGTCATAGAGGATCCTGCTGTGGTTCATGTCAGAGAGTGTTTTCCTCTAGGAGTTTTATAGTTTCTGGTCTTTAATTTTAGATCTTTAATCCATTTTGAGTTTATTTTTGTATGTGGTGTTAGAAAGTGTTCTAGTTTCATTCTTTTACAAATGGTTGACCAGTTTTCCCAGCACCACTTATTAAAGAGATTGTCTTTTCTCAATTGTATATTCTTGCCTCCTTTGTCGAAAATAAGGTGTCCATAGGTGCGTGGATTTATCTCTGGGCTTTCTATTTTATTCCATTGATCTATATTTCTGTCTTTGTGCCAGGACCATATTGTTTTGATGACTGTGGCTTTGTAGTAGAGCCTGAAGTCAGGCAGGTTGATTCCTCCAGTTCGATTCTTCTTTCTCAAGATTGCTTTGGCTATTCGAGGTTTTTTGTATTTCCATAAAGATTGTGAAGTTGTTTGTTCTAGTTTTGTGAAAAATACCGTTGGTAGCTTGATAGGGATTGCATTGAATATATAGATTGCCTTTTCACTATATTGATTCTTCCAATCCATGAACACAGTATATTTCTCCATCTATTTGTGTCCTCTTTGATTTCTTTCATCAGTGTTTTATAGTTTTCTATAAATAGGTCTTTAGTTTCTTTGATATATTCCTAAGTATTTTATTTGTTTTGTTGCATTGGTGAATGGAATTGTTTCCTCAATTTCTCTTTCTGTTTTCTCATTGTTAGTGTATAGGAATGCAAGGGATTTCTGTGTGTTGATTTTATATCCTGAAACTTTACTATATTCATTGATTAGCTCTAGTAATTTTCTGATAGAGTCTTTAGGGTGTTCTATGTAGAGGATCATGTCATCTGCAAACAATGAAAGTTTTACTTCTTCTTTTCCAATATGGATTCCTTTTATTTCTTTTTCTGCTTTGATTGCTGTGGCCAAAACTTCCAAAACTATGGTGAATAGTAGTGGTGAGAGTGGGCACCCTTGTCTGGTTCCTGACTTTAGGGGAAATGCTTTCAATTTTTCACCATTGAGGATAATGTTTACTGTGGGTTTGTCATATATAGTTTTTATTATGTTGAGGTATGTTCCTTCTATTCCTGGTTTCTGGAGGGTTTTTATCATAAATGGATTTTGAATTTTGTCAACGGCTTTCTCTACATCTATTGAGATAATCATATGGTTTTTATCTTTCAATTTGTTAATGTGGTGTATTACATTGATAGATTTGCAGATATTGAAGAATCTTTGCATCCCTGGGATAAAGCCCACTTGGTCATGGTGTATGATCTTTTTAATATGTTGTTGGATTCTGTTTGCTAGAATTTTGTTAAGGATTTTTGCATCTATGTTCATCAGTGATATTGGCCTGTACTTTTCTCTTTTTTGTGGCATCTTTGTCTAGTTTTGGTATTAGGGTGATGGTAGCCTCATAGAATGAGTTTGGAAGTTTACATTCCTCTTCAATTTTCTGGAAGAGTTTGCGTAGGATAGGTGTTAGCTCTTCTCTAAATTTTTGGTAGAATTCAGCTGTGAGCTGTCTGGTCCTGGGTTTTTGTTTGCTGGAAGATTTCTGATTACAGTTCTGATTTCCATGCTTGTGATGGGTCTGTTAAGATTTTCTATTTCTTCCTGGTTCAGTTTTAGAAAGTTATACTTTTCTAAGAATTTGTCTATTTCTTCCCAGTTTTCCATTTTATTGGCATATAATTGCTGATAGTAGTCTCTTATGAACCTTTGTATTTCTGTGTTGTCTGTTGTGATTTCTCCATTTTCATTTCTAATTATGTTGATTTTATTCTTGTCCCTTTGTTTCTTGATGAGTCTTACTAATTTTTTGTCAATTTTATTTATCTTCTCAAACAACCAGCTTTTAGCTTTGTTGATTTTAGCTATGGTCTCTTTTGTTTCTTCTGCATTTATTTCTGCCCCAATTTTTAAGATTTCTTTCCTTCTATTAACCCTGGGGTTCTTCATTTCTTCCTTTTCTAGTTGTTTTAGGTGTAGAGTTAGGTTATTTATTTGATTTTTTTCTTGTTTCTTGAGGTAAGCCTGTATTGCTATGAATCTTCCCCTTAGCACTAATTTTACAGTGTCCCATAGGTTTGGGGTTGTTGTGTTTTCATTTTCATTTGTTTCTATGCATATTTTGATTTTTTAAAAAATTTCTTCTGTGATGTGTTGGTTATTCAGCAGCGTGTTGTTCAGCCTCCATATTTTGGAATTTTTAATAGTTTTTCTCCTGTAATTGAGATCTAATCTTACTGCATTGTGGTCAGAAAAGATGCTTGGAATGATTGCAGTTTTTTTGAATTTACCAAGGCTAGATTTATAGCCCAGGATGTGATTTATCCTGGAGCAGGTTCCATGTGCACTTGAGAAAAAAAGGTGAAATTCATTGTTTTGGGGTGAAATGTCCTATAGATATAAATTAGGTCTAACTGGTCCATTGTATCATTTAAAGTTTATGTTTCCTTGTTAATTTTCTGTTTAATTGTCCATAGTTGTGAGTGGGGTATTAAAGTCTTCCACTATTATTGTATTATTGTTAATTTCCCTTTCATTCTTGTTAGCATTTGCCTTATATATTGTGGTGCTCCTATGTTGGGTACATATATATTTATAATTGTTATATGTTCTTGGATTGATCCTTTGATCATTATGTAGTGTCTTTTTTCACAGCCTTTATTTTAACGCCTATTTTATCTGATATGAGTATTGCTAGTCCTGTTTTCTCTTGGTCTCTATTTGCATGGAATATCTTTTCCCAGCCCTTCACTCTCAGTATGTATGTGTCCCTTGTTTTGAGGTGGGTCTCTTGTAGACAACATATATAAGGGTCTTGTTTTTGTACCCATTCAGCCAATCTTTGTCTTTTGGTTGGGGCATTCAACCCATTTACATTTAAGGTAATGATTGATAAGTATGATCCCACTGCCATTTACTTTGTTGTTTTGGGTTCAAGTTTATACACTTTCTGTGTTTCCTGTCTAGAGATGATCCTTTAGCATTTGTTGAAGAGCTGGTTTGGTGGTGCTGAATTCTCTCAGCTTTTGCTTGTCTGTAAAGCTTTTGATTTCTCCTTCATATTTGAATGAGATCCTTGCTGGGTTCAGTAATCTGGGTTGTAGGTTTTTCTCTTTCATCACTTTAAGTATGTCCTGCCATTCCCTTCTGGCCTGAAGAATTTCTATTGAAAAATCAGCTGTTATTATTATGGGAATCCCCTTGTGTGTTATTTGTTGTTTTTCCCTTGCTGCTTTTAATATTTGTTCTTTGTGTTTGATCTTTGTTAATTTTTTTTTAAATTTTATTTTTACTTTATTTTACTTTACAATACCGTATTGGTTTTGCCATACATTGACATGAACCCACCATCTTGGGGTGTTTTGCCTTGGGTTTATCCTGTTTGGAACTCTCTGGGTTTCTTGGACTTGGGTGGCTATTTCCTTCCCCATTTTAGGTAAGTTTTCAACTATTATCTACTCAAGTATTTTCTCATGGCCTTTCTTTTTGTATTTCTTCTAGGAGTCCTATGATTCAAATGTTGGGGTGTTTAACATTATCACAGAGGTCTCTGAAATTGTCCTCATTTCTTTTAATTCTTTTTTCTTTTTTCCCCTCTGCTTCATTTATTTCTACCATTCTATCTTCTACCTCACTTATCCTATCTTCTGCCTCTATTTTTATACTGTTGGTTCCCTCCAGAGTGTTTTTTATCTCATTTATTGCATTATTCATTATATATTGACTCTTTTATTTCTTCTAGGTCCTTGTTAGACCTTTCTTGCATCTTCTCAATCCTTCTGTCCAGGCTATTTATCTCTAACTCCATTTTGTTTTCAAGATTTTGGATCATTATTACTATCATTATTCTGAATTCTTTTTCAGGTAGACTCCCTATCTCCTCCTCTTTTGTTTGGTTTGGTGGGCATTTATCATGTTCTTTTACCTGCTGAGTATTTCTCTACCTTTTCATCTTGTTTAGATTTCAGTGTTTGGGGTGGCCTTTCTGTATTCTGGCAGTTTGTGGCTCCTCTTTATTGTGGAGGTTCCTTGCTGTGGGTAGGGTTGGACAGGTGGCTTGTCAAGTTTTCCTGGTTAGGGAAGCTTATGTCAGTGTTCTGATGGGTGGAGCTGGATTTCTTCTCTCTGGAGTGCAATGTAGTGTCCAGTAGTGAGTTTTGAGTAGTCTATGGGTTTGGTGTGACTTTGGGCAGCCTGTATATTGAAGCTCAGGGCTATGTTCCTGCATTGCTGGAGAATTTGTGTGGTATATCTTGCTCTGGTACTTGTTGGCTCTTGGGTGGTGCTTGGTTTCAGTGTAGGTATTGAGGCTTTTGGATGAGTTCTTATCAATTAATGTTCCCTAGAGTCAGGAGTTCTCTGGTGTTCTCAGGTTTGGGACTTAAGCCTCCTGCCTCTGGTTTTCAGTCTTATTTTTACAGTAACCTCAAGACTTCTCCATCTATACAGCACCAATGATAAAATATCTAGGTTAATGATGAAAAGCTTCTCCACAGTGAGCGACACCCAGAGAGGTGTGCAGAGTTACATGGAGAAGAGAAGAGAGAGGAGGGAGATAGATGTGACCAGGAGGAGAAGAGGAGGAATCAAAAGGAGAGAGAGCAGTCTAGCCATTAATCAATTCCCTATGTGCTCTCCACAGTCTGGGACCCCACAGAGAAGTTCACAGAGTTACATAGAGAAAAGAAGAGGGAGGAAGGAGACAGAGGTGTCCAGGAGGAGAAAAGGGGGAATCAAATGGAGAGAGACAGATCCAGCCAGTAATCAGTTCCCTAAGTGTTCTCCACAGCCTGGAACACACAAAGACATTCACAGAGTTGGGTAGAGAAGAGAAGGATTAGGGAGGAGATAGAGGCGACCTGGTGGAGAAATAGGAGATTCAAAAGGAGGAGAGAGCAATCAAACCAGTAATCACACTCCCAAGTAAAAATGGGTACTGAAGATTGGGCTCTTAAAGGTACAAAATTGATAACAAATACCAAAAAGCAAAGATTAAAGGTCTAGAGTAGAGGTTAGACTCTCAAAAATACAATATTAAAAAAAAAAAAACAAAGTCACAAAAATGATAAAATATATATAAGAAATTCGCTTTAAGAATAGGGTCTTTTTTTGCAAGGTAATAGTAGGTTATAAAAATGAAAATTAAAGGAGTAATAGAGGACTTAATTTTTTTTTTAATTTATAAAATTAAATAGCAAAAATATATCTAGGAACTTTTTCTGGAGCTGTTGTGGGCAGTATGGGGTCAGTTCAGTTCAGATAGTTCCTTGATATGGCTTATACTTCTCAAGATCTTTAGGCCCCTTCCAGTGTTGTTGGTGCTAATTATAGGGTTTTAATCTGTTGCACCTGTCACTTCCAAAGTGGTTCCCTCTGTTTATTTTAGCTTCTTCTGTGTGCTGGTCTCTTCAGTGTCTAATTTCTGCCCTGACATCAGGGGGCGAAGGTTTCACTTATTTAGGCTCAGGGCCCGCCTCAGACAGTTCCCCAGCAGAGCAACCTAGAGCCTGAGAAGTGTAGACTGAAAGTGCAAGCACCATGAGTGGTGGCAAGCCCTGTGCAGCCGAGACACTGAGAGCACTCCCCACACATGCCAGCGATATTTGTTTGCCATGTTCCTCCCTCTGAGGTGGGCCCTGGTTTGCATGCACTTCCCAGGTCTAGCTGCTCAAGTTCAGGTTCTGAGTACTCCACAAAGGTGTAGTCTTGGTTGGGCCTGCATTTTGTGACCTTCCCAAGTCCAAGCAGCTCAGGCAACCAGGTGCCTGGCGAGCACGGTCTCCCCATGTGGGGAGTGTGTCTTATCACCTCCCCAGTCCCAACTGCCCAGTTTCCTGGGTGGCAGCAGGCATGCTCGTCTCAGGTGTGCCCTGTATCTCTTCTGGGGAGCTGATCTCTGGCTGCGACCCTCCCGGCGGATGTCAACCATCCAGAATCCCAAGAAGTCTTGGTTAGCAACTGGGAGCCTGCTTGCAGTTTGGTAGAGGATCCCTCTCTGGGGCCGAGATTGCCCCTCTCCGGCTCTGGCTGCCCCTCGCCTGCTTCCCTGTGTCTGGCAGGGGATGGGCTGGTCCGCAGCCTGCTAGCTCTCCTCTGGTATTCGCTCAGTCCTTTGTTCTATGAGCGGGCCTGGCCGTGCCTTAGGTTAAGGCTTTTCGTGGGATNGGTTATAAAAATGAAAATTAAAGGAGTAATAGAGGACTTAATTTTTTTTTTAATTTATAAAATTAAATAGCAAAAATATATCTAGGAACTTTTTCTGGAGCTGTTGTGGGCAGTATGGGGTCAGTTCAGTTCAGATAGTTCCTTGATATGGCTTATACTTCTCAAGATCTTTAGGCCCCTTCCAGTGTTGTTGGTGCTAATTATAGGGTTTTAATCTGTTGCACCTGTCACTTCCAAAGTGGTTCCCTCTGTTTATTTTAGCTTCTTCTGTGTGCTGGTCTCTTCAGTGTCTAATTTCTGCCCTGACATCAGGGGGCGAAGGTTTCACTTATTTAGGCTCAGGGCCCGCCTCAGACAGTTCCCCAGCAGAGCAACCTAGAGCCTGAGAAGTGTAGACTGAAAGTGCAAGCACCATGAGTGGTGGCAAGCCCTGTGCAGCCGAGACACTGAGAGCACTCCCCACACATGCCAGCGATATTTGTTTGCCATGTTCCTCCCTCTGAGGTGGGCCCTGGTTTGCATGCACTTCCCAGGTCTAGCTGCTCAAGTTCAGGTTCTGAGTACTCCACAAAGGTGTAGTCTTGGTTGGGCCTGCATTTTGTGACCTTCCCAAGTCCAAGCAGCTCAGGCAACCAGGTGCCTGGCGAGCACGGTCTCCCCATGTGGGGAGTGTGTCTTATCACCTCCCCAGTCCCAACTGCCCAGTTTCCTGGGTGGCAGCAGGCATGCTCGTCTCAGGTGTGCCCTGTATCTCTTCTGGGGAGCTGATCTCTGGCTGCGACCCTCCCGGCGGATGTCAACCATCCAGAATCCCAAGAAGTCTTGGTTAGCAACTGGGAGCCTGCTTGCAGTTTGGTAGAGGATCCCTCTCTGGGGCCGAGATTGCCCCTCTCCGGCTCTGGCTGCCCCTCGCCTGCTTCCCTGTGTCTGGCAGGGGATGGGCTGGTCCGCAGCCTGCTAGCTCTCCTCTGGTATTCGCTCAGTCCTTTGTTCTATGAGCGGGCCTGGCAGTGCCTTAGGTTAAGGCTTTTCGTGGGATACTTCTCTCTTTCCCTCTCTTTTTTTTTTCCCCTCTCTCTCTCTCTCTGGCTCTCCCACAGTTTGGATTGCTATCTCACGTTAGTCCTCTCAGATTGCCCTCGGGGCATTCAGGCCCAGTCCTTACCCTAGGCAATGCAACCCGTGCCTCCCTGTTCAGCTCCCCCACTTGCTGGTGACAGATGCAAACGCTGGGAGTTACTGTTAGGCATGTAATCTATGGGTTTTATTTATTTGTTTATTTTTCCTCCTGGTTATGTTGCCCTCCGAGATTCCAAAATTCCCCATAGACCTGCTGGTGAGAGTGTTTCCTGGTGTTTGGAAACTCATCCTTTTTTAAGACTCCCTTCCCGGCATGGATCTCCATCCCTACCTCTTTTGACTCTCTTTATATCTTTTATCTTTTGTCCTACCTCTTTTTGAATACAATGGGCTGCCTTTCTGGGTGCCTGATGTCCTCTGCCAGCATTTGGACGTTCTTTTGTGGAATTTGCTCAGTGTTCAAATGTTCTTTCAATCGATTTGTGGGGGAGAAAGTGATCTCCCCATCCTATTCCTCTGCCATCTTAGGACCGCCCCCTCAAAAACTCTTTAAACAGCTGTCATACTTAAAGATGTGATGAAACCTATCCTAATCAACAAGCAAGACTTTTCCTGGACAGATTGGGGATTTATTCATTTATTTTCACCATGAGTAAAATTGCTTAACTCTCAGATATTAGATTTCTCTTTCCTATGAGAATGGTACTCATTAACCCTAAATGTGCTTACTTGTGCTGAATAGCTCTATGTCCATAGTGATGCTTCTGGGAGGGAATTCCTCTTCCTTTGGGCTGAGCAAATCTTTTTGCAAACCATAGGACTTAAAAGTGACTTCCTCTGGTTTACTGAAGGAATGTGTTCAGTGGCTCATGTATCTCCAACTCTGACTCTCTGCGACCCCCTGGACTGTAGCCTACCTAGCTCCTCTGTCCTTGGAATTCTCCAGGCAAGAATACTGGAGTGGGTTGCCATTTCGTCCTCCAGGGGAGGTTCTTTACCACTGTGCCACCAGGGAAGACCTACAGAAGGAATACTTTGACCCCTTTTCAAATTGATCTTAAAAATAAATCTATGGGAGGGGGAAAGGAAGGAGGAGGAAGTCAGAGAGAGAGGGAGAGAGAGGAAGGGAGGGAGGGAGAGGAGAGACAAAAAGACTATAACACTGTTAGTAGACTCAGTCTCTTACCTAGAAAAAAGTATTGCTCTCTCTATAGTACTAAATATCAGTTCAGTTCAGTCGCTCAGTTGTGTCCCACTCTGTAAACCCATGGACTGCTGCACAACAGGCTTCCCTGTCCATCACCAACTCCCGGAGCTTAGTCAAACTTACGTCCATCCAGTCATTCATGCCATCCAACCATCTCATCCTCTATCGTCCCCTTCTCCTCCTGCCCTCAATTTTGCCCAGCATCAGGGTCTTTTCCAGTGAGTCTGTTCTTCACATCAGGTGGCCAAAGTATTGGAGTTTCAGCTTTAGCATCAGTCCTTCCAATGAATATTCAGGACTGATTTCCTTTAGGACAGACTCTCGTTGCAGTCCAAGGGACTCTCAAGAGTCTTCTCCAACACCACAGTTCAAAAGCATCAGTTCTTCAGCGCTCAACTTTCTTTATAGCCCAACTCTCACAACCATACATGACTACTGGAAAAACCATA
>SJYH01004806.1:35483-48146 GCA_006408735.1 Sylvicapra grimmia
ATGAAATCTTTTCTGTTAATGAAAAAAAAAAAATGGGTTCCACTGCTGTTGGATAAAGTATTCTATAGGTGTCAGTTCAAGCTGATTATCAGTGATATTCAACTCTTCTGTATCCTTGTTGATATACTGTGTATTGATTCTGCCAAATACCAACAGAGGGGTATTTAATTCTGACTATAGGACTACAGAGAGTTCATCTGTTTTTCCTTACAGTTCTATCATTTTTTGTCCTATATGTTTTGATGCTCTACCGTTGGCTGCAGATATATTAAGGATTGTTTTGTCTTCTTGGAGAATTGACCTCTTTATCATTGTATAATATTCCTCTGTCTTTGATAATGTTCAGAGCCCCAGAGTTTACTTGTCTGAAATTAATATACCTACTGCCACTTTCTTTTGATTAATGTCAGAAGGGTTTAGCTTCATCCATTTCTTCACTTTTTAATCCATTTGAGTCTTATATTTAAAGTAAGTTTCAAATAATAAACTTCTTTATATATAACGTGCAGTTGTAGTTTACAAAAATATCCATTCTGAGAGATTCTTGATCAGTGTGTTTAGTCCATTGATATTTAAAGTTTTAGTTATATAATATCAGCTTTATTTATTTTTTTACTGTTTTCTATTCATTGCCTTTGTTACTTGTTTTCCACTTATTTTCTGCCATCTCTGGTTTTAGTTAAATATCTTATGCTATCTCTTTTTTCTCCTCTCTTATCACATCAGTTACACTTCTTATTTTTGTGCTTGCCCTTGACTTTCTAGATTGTATTTATAACTATCATCNTGGATTTTTTTCTTTCAATTTAAATATTTAACACCACCCTCTCATTTCCATGGCTTCTAAAGAAAGGTCTAAAGTAATTATTATCTTTGTTCCTCTATAGGTAGTTCTGCTTTGTCTTTCCTTTAGCTTCTTTCAAGATTTGCTCTTTGATTTATTGCAATATGAATATGATATGCCTAGATGTGGTTATTTTAGTACATATACTTCTTGATATTCTCTGAGCCTCCTAGATTTGTGGCTTGGTTTCTATCCTTTGGTAATTTGTTCCCCAGCTATTGGTTATTTGGTTCTTTCTTTTATAGTTTTTTTTTTCCTCTTTATATTTCAGTTTGGGAAATTTCTGGTGATGTTTCTTCAAGCTCACTAATTCTGACATGTTGAGTCTCTTAAGGCACTCATCAAAGAAAGGTGTTCTTCCCTTATGTTACAGTGTTTTTTATTTCTAGTATTTCCTTTTGATTCTTTTTTAGGCTTTACATGTCTCACCTTCAGTATCCATTTGTTCTTCCATGTTGCATACTTTTTCCATTACAGCTCTTAGCATATTAGTCAAAAAAATTTTAAGCTTCCCAGTATGATAATTTCTTTATCTCTACCATATCTGAGTCTGATGCTGACTCTTTCTTATCTCTTCAAACTGTATTTTTGTTTTAACTTTTTTGTTGAAAGTTACACACGTTAGAACAAAGGATCTGATACAAATAAATCTGTAGTGTGAGATTTTCTGTTTATTTGGCTAGGAATTAGGCTGCTTTTACTGTTTACTTAACTATAAAGATCAGAAACTAAAATTTCCTCCGTTCCTGATTTTTTGTCTCCCCTATCGTAAAGAAGCTCTATTAACGTGGCAGGTGTGTGTGCGTGTGTATGTGGAGGAGGACACATTTTAGTTTTATGACCGGTTTTGGTCTTGAACTTGTACCTGTGCCCCTGGGTTGTAATCCCCATAAATACTTCCCACCCCCTTATTATGATAGGAAGGCTAGTGGGAATTGGAGTTGGATAATTCTCTTCCCCAAAGTTGATTCGGCTCTGGTAAAATAAGTTGTATTTCAAAATGATGGCTCATTTCCTCATCTTGCAGATCTTTACTATGAGAACCTGGTAAGGCTCATGCAGTAAAACTCAAAACAGTACAGGAACTCTTCCAAGACTGGACTGCTGGTGTTTCTTTTTTTAACTCTCAACCTTGTACACATTGAGTCTCTCACGACTGGGCAATTGATGGTGACGGTTTCTCTGCTCCAGTAATGGTTCCTATGCAAATTTATACTCTTAAACTTTTACTCTAGGTAAGTTTTCATTCTCTGCATTCACCAGTTTGGGGGGCATCAGTTTTTCTTGTGGCATCAGTTCATCGCTGGACCTCAGAAGAGCTGTTGATTTTCAGTTTGTTCAACTTTTTTTCTTGTTAGAACAGAAGTGATGACTTCTAGTATCCTTACATGCCAGACTGAAAATTGCAGATGTCTTAATACTAAGTACTAAGAAATTCAGCGCTTCCTTCACTGACTCTTTTAGGGTTTATTTTTATAAGCAATGCAGTGGTTTTAGTTTAGCTTTTTTTTTAACGAGTAGATGCCCAGAGTCAAGTGTTTACTAATTGAACAATTGAATCACATCTTGTAATCAGCCTGTTGCATTTTGACTTTACACCTGTTTTGTTCAGTTTTACTTTATCTTTATTACTTTATTTTCTTTGTATTAATGCTTACACCTGTGCATAATGCTTCAAGTTTTATAGTAATGTTTGCATTTCATCTCTTGTTATTAGTTAATAGAAAGGACTGAGTTTCCTATAAATGAGAGAGAGAGAGCAAAAAGTATGTGTACATAGAACTTTGAAGACCGCCGTGTAAATCCTGAGCTTGCTCATCTGACATTAGACAGTTCAAATCACTTCGCTGCATAGCAATTTCTTCGCCTACAAAATGAAGAGTTAAGTTATAAGGGACTTCAGGGATTCAGTCTGGAGTTCTCTCTCCTTCATTTGACTGAATGTTTTACAGAAGATGAAGATATAATGACCAGTCACCAAATACCATTATACACCTTATTTCCATTTCCACAGCATCACAGTATTGCTTACATTGTGTCCATTAACTCTTGATCTAAGCCTTTATTTAGGAAATGCAATTTTTATTACAGGAACTCAGGTTATATTTTCTCACTTCTTAAAAAGTAAATCACATATCCAACAGATCTTTTTGTAGTTCCCTATCACTCTAGACATCCTCTTAAGTTCTAAATAAAAACATCTAGTTGCATATCCCAGAACTCAAGGAATGGATAAAAACCATAGAATCATTAAACTAAAATCATTAAAGTTTGAAAATGAGACTCGCTTTTGATGTATGTATTGTAGGGGAGAGGATTGTGGCTAGGAAAAATATATTCTACTAATTATGTCTGCTTAATTACATATGTTAAACTTTGTAACAGAGTGCATTTGATTAATGCAGATAATATATGCAATACCCATTTCTGAATGGTATTCAACATGGAAAGATTTGGAAGCAGCCCTGTTTGTTGTTGTTGTTTTTTCCCCTTTTTTTCACCCAAGAAATTCCTGGGCACTAAGAAAAAAGCACTTAGGTCTAATTCAATTTCCAGGTAGTTAAGCAATATCAGAAATGCCAAACTGCTGAACTTCAACTTAACTTAAAAACCATGCCCTGAACGCTGAGTAGACTAACGGTCTGCTTCACTCTTTTCTCTAGCAGAGTGCCCATTTACTTTTCCATGGCTTTACAAAGCAACATTTCTTCTAGGTGAGCACCCCTACAAGGGCAGGCAGGGAGAGCAGCCTCATCTATTAAGGTGACACAGTTAATCGCCTTTGACAATACTCATTTGTGGCTGAAATGAAGCATTTCCAGACCAGAAATGACACTTTGATATTATAGTGCTATTAACACCTAGATCCACAAATGCCGAGATTTTTGCCAAGGATGCTGAATACCGTGTCGAAATAAATCATTTGACACCTGGATTGGATAACTCTTGATCAAACATTAACAGACTTTTGGGGGCACGTATAAATACAAATAAAGTTCTGCAAAGTCCTTCTTGAAGGAGTAGGAAGTAGAAAAGGTATGAGCAACCAGAGTGAGGATTTTAAGCGTTCAGTTTATTTTTAACACAATGTGATCCAGATTAAAATAGTTTGTTCTCGCTACTGCCTTCAGACTGTAAGTGGGACATTTAAATAATTTCCACATATCCACAGACAAATGTTTAGAATTATGAAAAACTTGCAAAGCATTGCACTGCCTCACACACAACACTTAGCCCAGGCTGAGGGGATCATGACATGCTTCTTAGAGAAGATGGAGTCTAGGCTGAATGATGAAGAATAAGCAGTAACTATTCAAATGGAGACGTAAGGATAGAGCACTTTAGTGTGGGGATATACAATAAAACCATTAGAAATGGAACCAGTGGAGTATTTGGAGGAGTTCAAACATTTTAACTGATGGGATATAGACACTGAAATTAAAAAAAAAAAAATAAGGTCCAACTCATAGAAAACTTGGGGTATTGCACTGGGATGCTTAGATTTTATCTGGAAAGGATGAGATTTATGCAGTTGAAAGAAGTGAGTAAAATAATTGCTGATGAAGTTCTATATGTCCCAAAGCATATTGCCAAACTCTGATAATTGATCCTCCTTCCAAAATAATACAATTATAAGGATGCTTGGGGATCTATAATATCATCCTCCTCCTCCTCTACAGATGAAGAAAATGAAATTCAGAGAAGAGGGGGTGTGATTTTCCCTAAGTCACACAGCAAAGCATTGGTTAAAATTGAAATCTAGAATCTCATCCTAGGATAATTTTCATCCAAATGAGAACTTTCTCATAATCAATTCAAATCTAATGCAAGTGTTATAGTCTATGCCAACTCAATGCAAGGTTGTGTGCTGTGCTTAGTCACTCAGCTGTGTTCAACTTTTTGCAACCCCATGGATGGGAGCCCACCAGGCTTCTCTGTCCATGGGTATTCTCCAGGCAAGAATACTGGAGTGGGTTGCCCAGGCCCTCCTCCAGGGGATCTTCCCAACCCAGGGATTGAACCCAGGTCTCTCACCTTGCAGGCATATTCTTTACTGTCTGAGCCACCAGGGAAGCCCAAGAATACTGGAGTGGGTAGCCTATCCCTTCTCCAGGGGAACTTCCCAACCCAAGAATTGAAGCGGGATCTCCTGCATTGCAGGCAAATTCTTTACCAACTGAGCTACCCAGGAAGCCCAAGGTTACTGTTCTCTAATTTGAAATAATACAAAATTTAGTAAATTAGCTAAACACTTTGAAAGTGTTAATTCTGTGAAAGAACCAAGGAACATGCAAGTTATATTTCTTTGCTCCAAAATGTGAAACATCTAGCAAGAAGCCATCTTGAATATCAGAAAAGAGGAGTTTATTATGGTAGCTAAATGAGAGATCTTAGGTAATGAGTTGCCTTCTGCTTTGATTTTCTAATCTATAAAATAAAATTAATTCTAGACCATCAGTATTATCAAACCTCATAGAGATTATCAGGATGTTATGTGACAATAAATGTGAAACTAGTTATAATTTTATTTAGGGCTTTCCTGGTTGCTCAGATGCAGTGCAGGAGACCCAGGTTCAATCCTAGGGTTGGGAAGATCCCCTGGAGAAGGAAATGGCAACCCACTCTAGTATTCTTGTCTGGAGAATCCCATGTACAGAGGAGCCTGGTGAGGTACAGCAATAAAGAGGCTTTTTTTTTTTTGGGCTAATGGGTCTTATTTACTGGAACAGAGTGGGAAGGGAAATTTATGGTTAAGCCCTTTGAGAACTTTTCAGTTTCACCATATGTGAAACATGGCACTTAATATTGGAACTTAATTTTTTTAAGTCTTCACCACATATGGTGAAAACAGGGGCTAACCTTAAATATTAATAGATCACACTTGGCACTAAACTATACTAGTTTTGTAAATGCCACACCCCCTTTAGTTCAGAACTTGTGTGGTAGTAATTTTTTTTTAATGAATTTGTTGACTTCTTAAAACAATATCACATGTATTTTAGAAAAAATAATAAGGTTTTATTTATCTTCATGAGGTTCCATAAATTATCCCCAACTTCACACCACAAGATTAATTTCTGTCCTTAAGTTAGAACTTGGGAATTTTCAGCGAGGAGATTTTTCTCATATAAAAGAAAAAAGCAACCTTTTTATGTCATCCAGCATTTTTGATGACTGACTTACATATGATTTTAGAACGGCACTCATAAGACCATAAACATGGGTATTATAATTAATCTACAGCTGGGCCAAGAGATAAACAACTGTATAGGGAACTGATTGTGCAAATAAGCACATTCTATTAAGAGGCATCCAGATAGTAGCATGTGGGTCTCACTACCAATGCACTGCAGGAAAAACATATTGTCAGTAATAGCTAGAAAAAAGTCATAAAAGTTTATAACTACTGAAAACAGCTCAGTTCAATGAACGTAAAGGCCAAGCGTCCTATTTTTTAAAGGATACTGTGTAAGGATTTGTTAAGAGAAATGAGACTTTGTCGCACAGGGACCAGAGTTACCTCTGAGGCAGGCCAGGATGAATCCTACTGCCTACCAGTTGTGTGAGCAACCTCTCACTGGCTTAATCAGTCTGAGATTCTACTGATTCATGTGGAAAATGGGAAAAATAATGAAGCTTCTGTCATAGCTTTTCTATGAAAAGTAAATGAGCTTCTGCATAGCAGATGCTTTGCAGAACACTGGGTATATATTAAGTGCTCAATGAATATTGGTTTCCTTCTTCATACTGCCCCAGCAATGATTTAGGCTCTTAGAAAAGCTGAGGAATTATATGTGATCTAAATTCTTTCTGACTTATTAACATTGATTATCCAGAAGTGGAACTCTAAAGTCTACATAGGAGTCACCTGGGAAATTACTGGAATGCCTTGCTTTTGACCCCCAATTTTTTTTTGAATCTGCATATGTGTAATGGGGCCATGACTGTACTGATTAAACAAGTACTTTAAGTAATTCTTAAGTATACTTTGAGACCCACTAGTGTTTTCAATCTGAATAAACAAATGTTTCCCAAATGTCTTCTTTATACTTACCAAGTTTTCTTTAAATAAGCACTACTCATATTCATGTTCCAGTGAACAAGAAAAAAAAAAAAAGAACAAAGAACAAATATTTGTGTTACAAATAAGTAGTTCCTTTTAATGACAGATAATCACAACGTGAAGTGAACTTTCATCAGTGAGATATGCTATCTAGAAGGAAAAATTACTGACAGGTTTTTGCAGGGACAGCAGGATTCAAAAAAATGTGTTCATTGTTCTCTTGGGGATTGTTGTTTGTTGTTCAGCTGCTCAGTTGTGTCCAGCTCTTGGCGACCCCATGGACTGCAGCACATCAAGCTTCCCTGCCCTTCACTATCTCCCGGAGTTTGCTCAAACTCCTGTCCATTAAGTTGGTGATGCCATCGAACCATCTCATCCTCTGTCATCCCCTTCTCCTGCCTTGAATCTTTCCCAGCATCAGGGTCTTTCCCAATAAGTTGGTTCTTTGCATCAGGTGGCCAAAATTTTGGAGCTTTAGTTTCAGCATCAGTCCTTCCAGTGAATATTCAGATACACAGAATTATTCTCTGCTCCTTGCCAGAATCCTGCTGTGAAACAGCAGTCCTTCCCTAGTGGCCTCCAAGAATGGACGGGCTGGGTTCACGAAGGGCCTGACATCTGTTCAGATTTCAATACTCTTGGGGAATATATGACAACAAAGATTCCTGAGTTTATTTTGATCCTTAATCCCAGTGGGTAGAGAAGTCCTGCCAAAGCTGGAGATAAGTGCTTTGTGAAAAATGAGGCACAATTGGGATACAGAAGAATGTACAGGAAAAAGGAAAGCTCAGAGCAATGCACCATGCTCCTGACTACTTGTGAGTAATGCCATGAAGGGACAAAGCTCCAGTGGAACCTGTGTGTCCCTGGGGAGGAAACTGTTTCTCTTCACCTTGTCTCTGTCTTCCTTAAGGATGCAAGTATTCATACTCTTTAATTCCCATGGCGATCCTAAGGAGCAGAAATTCTTATCCCAATCTAGAAGAGGTTTAGAAAGTTTAAAGTCGTCCAGCTAGAAAGTCATAGAAGTGGAGTTAGAAGCCTTGTCTGTGTAAAGATGGGGCTGTCTGTTTCAAACACATCACGCTATCTTAGATTTACTAGTAATCAATGTCTGTTGTTCAGTCGCTCAGTTGTGTCCCATTCTGCAACCCCATGGACTGCAGCATGCCAGGTTTCCCTGTCCTTCACCATCTCCTGGAGCTTGCTCAAACTCATGTCCATTGAGTCCTTGATGCCATCCAACCATCTCATTCTCTGTCATCTCTTCTTCCTCCTACCTTCAATCTTTCCAGCATCAGGGGCTTTTCCAATGAGTCAGCTCTTTGCATCAGTTCAGTTCAATTGCTCAGTCATATCCAATTCTTTGCGACCCCATGAACCACAGCACGCGAAGCCTTCCTGTCCATCACCAACTCCCGGAGTCCACCCAAACTCATGTCCATTGAGTCTGTGATGCCATCCAACCATCCCATCCTCTGTCATCCCTTTCTCCTCCTGCCCTCAGTCTTTCCCAGCATTAGGGTCTTTCCAATGAGTCAGCTCTTCACATCAGGTGGCCAAAGTATTGGAGTTTCAGCTTCAACATCAGTCCTTCCAATGAACACCCAGGACTGATCTCCTTTAGAATGGACCGGTTGGATCTCCTTGCAGTCCAAGGGACTCTCAAGAGTCTTCAACAGCACAGTCAAAGCATCAATTATTTGGCACTCAGCTTTCTTTATAGTCCAACTTTCACGTCCATACAGGTGGCCAAAGTATTGGAGTTTTAGCTTCAGTATCAGTCCTTCCAATGAATATTCAGGACTTATTTCCTTTAGGATTGACTTTGAACTCCTTGTAGTCCCAGGGACTCTCAAGAGTCTTCTCTAACACCATGGTTCAAAAGCATCCATTCTTCCGTGCTCAACCTTCTTTATGGTCCAACTCTCACATCAATACATGACTACTGGAAAAACCATAGCTTTGACTATACAGACCTTTGTCAGCAAAGTAATAGACAACGTGACCAACAACAACAAAAAACCCTTCCTCTTTCCTACTAGCATAAGACTGTGGGTAGTGAGAGTGAGAAGAATCAAAATAGGCCCTGCCTGGAAGTAAGATAGACCAGTTCCAACATTTTATAAACTGAAGTCATGCCAGTAATGGACAAACTCCCTTACTTTCATCCTCCCTCCATTCTTTTTTTTTCTTCCAGTTTTATTGGGATATAATTGACATACAGCACTGTATAAGTTTAAGGTGTACAGCATAATGATTCAACATAAATACATCATGAAATGATGATCACATTCTTCTTTCATTCCTTCCTCAGAGCATCCCATCAGTAACCACCATTATGTATCAGTCTTTGCTCCAAAATGTGTACAGGAGATTGTCTCTGCCTCTTGCTCTCCTGTACCTGCTGTATTCCAGACATGTGAGCATTCTTACTATTCTTCAAACATAGTCATCAATTGTCAATTACTTTCCCATGTGCTGGATACCTTAATTTTATTTCATTTTCAGGGTATCCTTGTGATACTCAGATTTGTCTCAATATCACAAAGATATTATTTGATACATCAGGAACTTTTGACTTTGGAGGGTTTAATCCAAGCTAATATGGTAGCGGCAAAGGTGGGGAATTGTAGCCTTTGTAAGACAAAATTGGGCCCAATGATGGTGACTTGAAATCCTATAACTCCTAAGCAGCAGTCCCCCAAGGCTCTTTTTAGCCTTCAGCACAAATAAGCATTGACTCCTACAGCATGTGTTAAATTTATAATCATGGTTTACAAATATCTTCAGCCTGTAGCAAATTGCTACAACTATTTCTTGTTTCTATCCCAAGGTGATATGTGATGAGTACTTAAACACATACACACACAACTCTATATATTATTTGAAAAAAAAATGATGTGTATTTTCTTTATCCCCTAAGCAACCTCCCATCAGTACATGCCACGCGGTACTCTGGTAGACATAATACATCTGGTGGACAAAAACCCTCCAAATGACTGGATAAATCTGGAAGATACAGACCAAATGGATGGAAATCGCTGGGTCATAAATAGCCCATTAAATTGAACGTGTAAGCAGACAGTTTTAAAAGGCACACACTGGAGAAATGAATGGGGCTTCTCTCATGGAGCAACTCCTTGGTGTTGCCAATCCACCATGAAACAGCCCAAACACTGCTATTCATGGAGGTAATGGCCCCAAAGACAAATTAAGTATAAGTGCACTTCTCCCTGGGGGTTCCCAGGTGGCTCAGTGGTAAAGAGTCTGCCTGCAGTGCAGTTGCAGGTTTGATCCCTGGGTTGGAAAGATCCCCTGGAGAAGAGTGTGGCAACCTGCTGCAGTATTCTTGCCTGGTAAATCCCATGGACAGAGGAGCCTGGCAGGCTACAGTCCATGGGGTCACAAAGTCAGACACGGCTAAGCAGCAGCAGCACACATCTCCCCATTTAATACTGTCGTTTCTCTAAACTTGTTAGAAGTGGCCTGTAAAGGGACAAAGGACAGCCTCCCAAATATCACATCTCACATTGCTGTGTTGGTTAATTACAGATGCATAAATGCCACGTGGTCTATAGAGCATGGGCCTCTGAGTTTTAATTGAGTGTTTTTCTGTTTCACAATTCCCTGCTGGCCCCTCTCTTGTCTCCAAGCTGCTCCTTTCCTTGCCTATTAATGGGAGAGACTGTCCCAGGTCTCACTGGGTTTTGCTCCCCTTTCCTGCAGCTCCCGTGCAATTATGTGAACATACTGGTCCTCTTGTTGCCATGCATTTGTTTTCAAAGGAATCTCTGAAATGACTCCTTGATGGAACTTGTCGGGATCTAAAATAAATCCTCTTTTACTTGGGCATGGTAAACATAAAAACTTCAAGGAAAACAAAAACACTGACAGTGAAAAAAATCAATAGATCCTTATATATTATTTTTATTAGGGACCTTGTCAAAGTAAAATAACAACTTTCTTTTTCTCCGGCACTGAACACACTATTTTATGGGCAGAACAAAATGGCCTTTATTTTCCCCTTTGGGGGCTGGTGGATGCATGGCTGCATAGAGGGGAGAAGTAATGTGTTATAGTTCCCTGTGTCCAGGCAGCTGACAGATTCTCCCTTGCTTCGAAGCAGTCATTGTGTCTGTGTTTTCAGCCCAGGGCTGAGATGAATAAGGACTCTATTTATTTTATGATGGAGTCTGTCCTCTAACCAGGTAAACTTCTCTGAAAATTGCCCTGAATGCCTGAATATTTACTGAGTACTTCCTACATTCCAGCACACTTCTAAGTACTTCATATGCATCTTCTTCACTGAATTTGTCATCACCTAGTATTTTCCTATATTTATTATACGTGTGTGTGCTCAGTTGCTTCAGTCATGTCCAGCTCTTTGTGACTTCATGGACCATAGCCCGCCAGGCTCCTCTGTCCATGGGATTTTCCAGGCAAGAATACTGGAGTAGGTTGCCATACCCTCCTCTAGGGGATCTTCTCGACCCAGGGATTGAATCCGCATCTCCCGTGTCTCCTGCACTGCAGGCAGATTCTTTACCTGCTGAGCTCTAGGGAAGCCCGATCTAATTTATTATAGAATAGTATATATTTCAGGGCTTTCCTGATAGCTCAGTTGGTAAAGAATCAACCTGCAATGCAGGAGGCCCTGGTTTGATTCCTGGGTTGTGAAGATCCACTGGAGAAGAGATAGGCTACTCACTCCAGATTTTGTCTCCTTTTAGCAGACTGTAAGCTCCAATGGGGCAAGAGTTGTGTCTGTTTTGTTCATTGTTGTATCACCAATCCATTGAGCAATGTCTAGTCAGAACAGAAACACAATAAATGCTTAAAAAATAAATGATTAATCTGTGTGAAGTCTATGAAATAAATCTTGCTCTTAGCCCCAACTTCTAGATATTAAGCAATAACCCTGCAAAGATACATAACTTACTCCAGGCTGGACAGGTAATGAAATCCAAGATTTGGATTCACAGTATCTGACTTTAGAACCATACCCCCTTTCACTGTTCAACTACATAGCAGTGGTGGTTACTGGCTTTGTTTGTTCAGAGATGAATGCCCCTTGGAATAGAACAGTTGGAGATATTCCTTTTCTCCTATGTCCATAAATCCCAATTTGGGGCAACAAGTTCTATTATTTCAGAAAGCAAAGTGTGCCACTCTAGTACTCAACTTGACCTTAGTTGGGGGTGTTTGAAAAGTATTGGCAGATGCTGAGTAGGAAGAGAAAAGAATTCAGGGGAGACAGGGAGACTGAAAGAGAAAGGAAAAGCAAAAGATGAAGGGGGCAAAGAAGAACATGACAGGAAAGAGGAAGCATATTTTGTGTCTGAAGATCCATCTGTCTCCTGAGAAGTCAATACCTCTTTTCTGCGTTGTTCAGTCTCTGAACAGGGTTGAGAGGATTAGATTGTTGTGCATGCATTAGAGGTGATTTGTGGCAGACCAATTTAGAGGTCACTTAGGCATGAAAACACTGAGCTGGAAATTGTATTCCTAATGAAACAATATCAGTAATAGCATATTTAAATGAACAGCATCAGTAATAGCATATTCTAAATGTGTCATTAAATCTGAATTGTTAGAATCAGAGTATTGCTGTTTAATAGATTTTATCTTCTTTAATAAGTATTTTCATATTGGTTCACATTGTGTCTCTTTACTGAAGTTAGAAAGCTCTCAAAAGTTACACTGTTTCTATGTTCATGTGTTTTATTTTTTACAGTAGCATTGTAGTTGGGCA
>SJYH01004806.1:48371-67469 GCA_006408735.1 Sylvicapra grimmia
AGTTATGTTCATGTTTCAACAGAGTATATAATAAAATTTTAGACATTTTCACATTTCACGTACCTTTAAAAATAAGGTTGGCAGTTCAGTCTAATTTTATATTTCTAACAGCATGTTGTGGGAAAAAAGTACTGTTATCAACTAGTATTAGATCTGCTTTCATTTCAAGATTACCAAGTAACAATACGAGACCTTCAGAGAACATAATGGGAATAGTTTTATATTCTTAAGGCTTTTTTTTCATGGTTTTATTGACTGCATTCAAGTTGTCTTTCTGAGTCACTCATGTTTACACAAAGAGATGGGGAAGCATTTGAGAAGTTTTCAATCAAGTTAATTAGTGCTGAAAAGCACTTTCGGCTGTTCAGGCAAGGCTTTCGATGTATTCTTAGAAAACTTTCATCATGGCCCTGTGCCTGTTTACACAAAGCCCTGTAATCTACCTCATGTTCCCTGGGACAAATGCTGACAGAGGAGACACATAGTGTGGGATTCTAGCCATCAGCCTGCGATGGTGCCAGCTGCTTTCTTCCCTGGACACTTAATGTCTCTTAATGCTCACAAGATTACTCTAAGTAAGACGCAGATTTCACAATGGAGAACGCTAGCCTACAGAGGCACCAACTGCAGACGTGGTAGAATTTAAACGCAGGTCACTGACTCTGTGGCTTTTTAATTCTTTAGGATTTCACTCTGCTGAATTGCACTCATCTCACATGCTAGTAAAGTAATGCTCAAAATCCTCCAAGCCAGGCTTCAGCAATACGTGAACCGTGAACTCCCTGATGTTCAAGCTGGCTTTAGAAAAGGCAGAGGAACCAGAGATCAAATTGCCAACATCCGCTGGATCATGGAAAAAGCAAGAGAGTTCCAGAAAAACATCTACTTCTGCTTTATTGACTATGCCAAAGCCTTTGACTGTGTGGATCACAATAAACTGTGGAAAATTCTGAAAGAGATGGGAATACCAGACCACCTAACCTGCCTCTTGAGAAATCTGTATGCAGGTCAGGAAGCAACAGTTAGAACTGGACATGGAACAACAGACTGGTTCCAAATAGGAAAAGGAGTACGTCAAGGCTGTATATTGTCACCCTGCTTATTTAACTTATATGCAGAGTACATCATGAGAAATGCTGGACTGGAGGAAACACAAGCTGGAATCAAGATTGCCGGGAGAAATATCAATAACCTCAGATATGCAGATGACACCACCCTTATGGCAGAAAGTGAAGAGGAGCTAAAAAGCCTCTTGATGAAAGTGAAAGAGGAGAGCGAAAAAGTTGGCTTAAAGCTCAACATTCAGAAAACGAAGATCATGGCATCTGGTCCCATCACTTCATGGGAAATAGATGGGGAAACAGTGGAAACAGTGCCAGACTTTATTTTTTTAGGCTCCAAAATCACTGCTGATGGTGACTGCAGCCATGAAATTAAAAGACGCTTACTCCTTGGAAGAAAAGTTATGTCCAACCTAGATAGCATTTTCAAAAGCAGAGACATTACTTTGCCGACTAAGGTCCGTTTAGTCAAGGCTATGGTTTTTCCTGTGGTCATGTATGGATGTGAGAGTTGGACTGTGAAGAAGGCTGATCGCCGAAGAATTGATGCTTTTGAACTGTGGTGTTGGAGAAGACTCTTGAGAGTCCCTTGGACTGCAAGGAGATCCAACCAGTCCATTTTGAAGGAGATCAGCCCTGGGATTTCTTTGGAAGGAATGATGCTAAAGCTGAAACTCCAGTACTTTGGCCACCTCATGCGAAGAGTTGACTCATTGGAAAAGACTCTGATGCTGGGAGGGATTGGGGGCAGGAGGAGAAGGGGACGACCGAGGATGAGATGGCTGGATGGCATCACTGACTCGATGGATGTGAGTCTGAGTGAACTCCGAGAGATGGTGATGAACAGGGAGGCCTGGCGTGCTGCGATTCATGGGGTCGCAAAGAGTCGGACACGACTGAGCGACTGAACTGAACTGAACTGAACTGAAGCCTTCGAGAGGATTCCACCCAGCGCTCTGTTTTCCTTCTTGCTGCAGCAGAATTTTGGCTAAGCTAGCTTGTGTTGGAACTTACCCAAGTAAGCCAAACCACTGAATCATTTCCATAATTTTATTAAGAAGTGCTTCACATACAAGGCAGTCTGATGTCCTGAGTGTTGTGGATAACATTTTAGTGAATCAAAAAAACCCCACTTTTTTTTAAAGTTACATTAACGCAATCAATACAAGAGCTTTTGCTTAGCAGCAAAAGCTTTTAAAGGACATGTTTCCTTGGGCAAGAATAAAATGACAAAAAGTGATGTTACCATGCTAGCTGAAAACAGAGTTATACAAGTGAAAACCAAAGGCTACGGAAAGATCTAGTCTTTGCTGTTTTACCTCCTTGGGCTGTCTTCTTTCTCTTTTCTCTCCTACAGTTGCCATTATCTTCCATGAGTTCAGCTGTTTATTGTAGTCTTTTGATCTCCACTGGGCTCCAAAGTTTCAAATTATTGAGGGAGTTCTTTTTGCTTTCTCCATGAATCTCATACCAGTTTCCACAATGAAGTTATCACTTTCTCTTCAAACCAGCTTTTCTTCTTTATTCTTGTTCAAAATCCAGACTTGAAACATTGAAACTATCTTTCATTCCGCAGTTAGCTTTGGTAGAGGACAGAGTTAGCAGAGTTCCACAGCTCACCACAATAGAGCCGATTCTGCAAGCAGAACAGCATTTAGCTTTGTGTGAGTTATGGAAGAGAAGATTTAAGTTGGGCATTTCTAGGTTCTGGGCACCCCTGCTGGGGTATTTTAGAGATACGATATACATTTCTTAGAGATAAAACTTTGGTATATGATGACATCCTTAGAAAATTCTTTCAAGTTGGTGGTTTTGATCCTGTTTTTCATATAATCAAACTGAGGTTTGGTACTATTAGATAAATTTCTTAAAATGGTGCAAGGAGGGTGGGATTCAAAGAGTTTCCACTTCTCCTTAATGAGAAGTTTCCTAAGAACATGAGCAACTATTGTAAAACATCTTTATTAGAACACTTTATAATTTGTCTTCAAATGCAAAATGACTGGATATGCTTAGAGGTGGTCAAATTCTGATGATATACTGAAGATAGAGTCAACATGATTTACCCAGTACAGGGTAAATAAAATTCTCAGTGTCTCTAGACATTCAAGTGGTGATTGTGTTAAGTAGGCCATTGGATAGACAAATCTGGAGTTTAGGAGAGAAGGTTTTGCAAGTAAGAGAGTTACTGGATATTATGGAATTTTAAGGAAGTGTGTAAAAGTGAAAGTGAAAGTCGCTCAGTTGTGCCCGAATATATAGTCCATGGAATTCTCCAGGCCAGAATACTGGAGTGAGTAGCCTTTCTGTTCTCCAGAGGATCTTCTCAACCTAGGAATCAAACTCAGGACTCCCAGAATTGCAGACAGATTCTTTACCAGCTGAGCCACAAGGGAAAGAAATGTGTGCTGTGTGTTTAATCACTCAATCATATCCAGCTCTTTGCAGTCCTATGGACTGTAGCCCGCCAGGCTCCTCTGTCCATGGGGATTCTCCAGGCAAGAATACTGGAAAGGGTTGCCATGCCCTCCTCCACGGGATCTTCCCAACCCAGGGATTGAACTTAGGTCTCCCTCACTGCAGGCAGATTCTTTACCGTCTGAGAAACCAGGAGAGCAAGTGAGCTTCCAGGAAATAAGCATAGGTAAAGAAGAGAAGATAACCAAGGATTGATTCTCAAAGACTTTACACTGTGAAGTTGGAGACAGAAATAGGGATGATTAAAGGAGACAGAGAAGGATGATCAGTGAGATGAGCAGAAAACTAAGAGTATTTGTTGTTTTGAAAGCCAAATAATGATAGTTCATCAGGGTGGACAAAGCAGCTACATCAGGCAATTGGTTTAAAAAAAAATGATTAAAAAATGGGCAGAGGAAGAAAACAGATATTTTCCCAAAGAAGACAAATGAGGAACATCTCAGTAATTATCAGGGAGGCAATAAAAAATGCAACAGAATATTATAACTTCACACCTGTTAGAATGGCTATTATCAAATAGACTAGAGACAACAAACGTTGGTGAGGATATGAAAAAGAGAACACTTCTGTATTTTGGTGGGAATGTAAATTGGTACTGCCATTATGGGAATCAGTATGAAAAGCCCTCAAAAATTTAAAAATTGATCTACCATATGACTCAGCAATCCCACTTCTGGGAATATATGCAAAGGAAATGAAATCACTATAACAAAGACCAATCTGAACCCCCATGTTCATTGCAGCATGATTCCCAATAAGCAAGGCATTGAAAGAATCCAAGCATCCACTGATGGTTGATTGGATAAAGAAAGTGTGATGTGTGTGTGTTTGTACATGTGAGGTGAGTGTCTGTGTGTGTGATGGAATATTATTCCATACCCTAGGAAATTCTGTCTTTTGCAATAACATGGATAAATTTTGAGGGAATATGCTAAGTGAAATGTCAGAGAAACATACTATGTGTTCTCCTTATTCTTAGAAATTGAGAGGCTGAACTTATACAAATAGAAAACAGAATGATGGCCTCCAGGTACTGGGGAGTGAAGGCAATGGCGAAATGCTGATCAAAGGGTATACATTTGCAGCTGTAAAATGTGCTAGGGATCTAATATACAGAGTAGTGACTATAATTAACAATACTGTTTTATGTACTTGGAAGTTATGAGTATAAAGGTTAAATGTTATCAGACGACACTTTTCTAGCTACTTATGAGAGAACTTGATATGTTACATACATTATTGTCATGATTATTTCATATAATAAGCTATCAAATCATCACATTTTATACTTTAAGCTTCCATATGCTTGTTGTTGTTCAGTTGCTAAGTTGTGTCCAATTCTTTGCAAACTCATGGACTATAGCATGCCAGACTTCCCTGTCCTTCACTATCTCCTGGAGTTTGTTCAAATTCATGTCCATATGTTATGTGCCAATAATATTTCTTTAAAACTAGAAAAAATAACCACTTGTTCTGATTTAGGTGGAAAGGATACTTTATTACAAGGGTACAATAGTTTGACTAGGATTTTAAGGCAGACCAAAGCTAGGTAAAGGAATAAGTTGAAATCATACTGCACATTTGTTTTATTTCTTGCTGGAAACTGACACTTGCTGTTTCTTAGTTCACATGGAGAGCATATATGGCTTTACATTTCTGGTAATCTCATTCAGAAGGGCTTCATCCTTATAACTAGATTATGTTCCCAAAGTCCCATCTGCTGCTAGCATCACATTAAGGATTAGGGCTTAAATGTATAAATTCTGGAGGGCACACATATTCAATGCATGATGGTCACATATCAACTCTTCAGGAAGCTGAGTCAGGGACATATAAGAACTCTTCATAAAACGTGAACTCTTCTGTGAATGTAAAATTATTTCAAAATAAAATATTTTTAAAAAGTTATTTGTATGGGAATATATAAAAGTCTATTTATATGAATTTTAATTGTAAAGTAGTCACTCAGTCGTGTCTGACTCTTTGCAACCCCATGGACTGTAGCCTACCAGGCTCCGCTGTCCATGGACTTTCCCAGGCAAGAGTACTGAAGTCGGTTGCCATTTCCTTATCCAGGGGCTCTTCCTGACCCAGATATCGAACCTGGGTCTCCAGCGTTGCAGGCAGACGCTTTACCATCTGAGCCACCAGGGAAGCCCATTTTAATTATAGACAAGTGTAATCTATGGTGACAGAAATCAGAACAGAGAAAAAACATACACACACACACACACACATATATTTTTTTTTTTTGAGGAAAGGGCAATGATCTTTCTGGTGTTATGGGTGGTTAAATGAGTATATACATTTTCTAAAACCCAAAGAACTGCACACTTAAGAATGTGTGCATGCATACACATACACACACACATACTCACATGTGACTTTTCTGTCATCATAGACAGTACATTTCCCAATTAGTTAGGATAACACCAGCTGTTGAAACAAATAGCCTCAAAAGGCACAAAGATTCAACACAAAGGAAACTTACTGTTTTTAGGTATACAGGTCTATTTGTTTGTCTCTGGGAGACTCTATTTTATGGAGTGATACAGAGACCCAGGTTCCTTCTATTTTACATCTCTCGACTTTCACCTTCTACAACATTATAATTAGTTGCTTCCATACAAGAAATGGACTTAAGAAAATGCATGGAGAAACTATATCTTCTTACATAATCTTGACTGGAAATGGCACAAATAAATTCTTCTAATCTCTTCATAAACAGATATAACATGGACTCATCTAGATAAAAGAGAAGCTAGAAAGTGTAATATCTGGCTCAACAGTCACTTAGCAATGACAACTCTTTCCTATAGAAGAGAGAAGCACAAGATTTGGTGATTTATCTTAAGATCTCTAATGCAACATGGCATTGCTCCCAATTTTTCTCCTGAATACGGTACTGTGTTTTCCCATGTTAGTAATATTTTTGCTTTCAAAATATATTATTTTTCAAAATTTCCACCCTTCTATTGTACAATTTATTCAAATAACCCTCTTTTAACAAATTTCTGTTACTTCTTTTACATTTTTTTAAAGATTTGTTAGACTTTATCGTTAACATATTAAGAAACAATATTTCTACAAATCTAATTTTCCCTAAAAATCAAGGATAGTAAACATGGTAATTTTTGTTGTTGTTCAATCACTCAGTCATGTCTGACTCTTTGCAACCCCATGGACTACAGCTCACCAGGCTTCCCTGTCCATCATCTCCTGGGGCTTGCTCAAACTCATGTCCATTGAGTCGGTGATACCATCCAACCATCTCATCCTCTGTCATCCTCTTCTTCTCTTGCTTTGCTTTCAATCTTTCCCAGCATCAGGGTCGTTTCTAATGAGTTGGCTCTTTGCATCAGGTGGACACAGTATTGGAGCTTCAGTTTCAGCATCAGTCCTTTCAATGAATATTCAGGATTGATTTCCTTTAGAATTGACTGGTTTGATCTTCTTGCCATTCAAGAGACTGTCAAGAGTCTTCTCCAACACCACAATTCAAAAGCATTAATTCTTTGGTGCTCAGCTTTCTTTATAGTCCAACTCTCAGATCCGTACATGCCTGCTGGAAAAACCATAGCCTTGACTAGATGGACCTTTGTAGGCAAAGTGATGCCTCTGCTTTTTAATATGCTGTCTAGATTGAAATGTGGCATTACTACTAGTTTTCTTAAGGCTGTTGATAGACATTGACTTCTGAAGAGATTATGCTTATTCCATCAGTGAATGATACTGTCAAATAAACCTCACTTTGCCAGCACTTGGTATTACCACTGTAATGAAATGTCAGTTTGATATATAGAAGATAATTATATAGTACTGATTTATATAAGCATCTGTACTATTGTGGAGAGGTGAGTCAAGGCAAGCACATTTCTCCTTTTCATCTTTTTCTCTAGCTGTTTGCTTGAGGATGGGTAAACATCTTGCAAAATAAGACACAAAGATTTGGGAGGGGGCAGATAAAGTAACTCATATGCATTTGTCTATGAGTGTATTTGATTTGTATTTATCTGTTGAATTCAACATTTATGTTAAAAGAGATACAGTCAGATTGGCCTTAGATTTACGTATTGAATGGGACTTATGCTTCAGAGTTTTACCTCTTAGGTGTAAGGACAATTTTGTGTCAGAACTGTGCTCATATGACCAAGGACAACATTTTTGTTTTTTTGTGAAAGCATCCATTTTTATTCAGTAAAACCCCTGAGGTAAAATATTAGCCACACCTCATGGCTGATCAAGGTTTACCCTATGATTATTTATCTTCTAGGAGCCACAAATATGTTTTTGAAATTTCTCCAGCATTTGTATTACAGCTGTCCCTTTAGAGGAACTAAAAGAATGTTTTCCACTATATCACTTACTCTCTTCATCCTCCAATAACATTCTCAGGAAAGAATATTCCTTACTCTTGTATGGAAAACACAGTTGTTATTTTCCTTATTAACTTGAACTCCATAACTCTACTAGAAAAGAAGGATGGGAAGAGAGGCCTTCTATTTTTCTCTTTAAATGTACTAGGTTTATTCTCTCTGTTGGATCTTTTCACTTAGTTTGTTCTCCCTCAAAAACTCCAATCCCTCCCCGCCCCACTCCTCGCCATATCCTTTATTTAGCTGGCTTAGCTGTCCCCTTCTTATCATTAGGGATTCAGTTTAAACCAACCTAAATTAACTTTTCCCTTCTCTTTCTGCACATTGCACCGTCTTGTTTTCTTCCTAAGATTTATCACCAGCTGACACTATCTTAATAGCTATCTTAATAGTTTAAGCTCCTCCAGGACAAAAATTTTTGTCTATTTTATTCTCTGCTATATCCCTAATTCCTAGAACAGAACCTCATAATAAATGAATGCTGAGTGAATTGTTGGGATTTATTAAATAAACTAATAGGTGACTAAAGTTTATAGGGTGAATTACTTTGGGGCATTTCATTGAAATATATTCTACCATTTGTTTATTGTTTTGAAAATTACAAAACTCATTCACATGCATTGCTCATGAGGAAACAGAGAATCAGCAGGAATGCTGAATGAGGATTTGAAAGAGTGGTTCCACGGGACTCAGTTCATATTGGGTTGGCCAAAAATTTCATTGGGGTTTTTCCCGTAACACCTTGTGGAAAACTGGAATGAACTTTTTGGTCACCCAGTGTATCTTCTCCAACTTTCTCGGCTCCCTCTGTCCACCCCTCCCCACCCCAGCCTCTGTGTTCATGAGTATACTCACACATATACTGCACACACATAAGCATAATTAATCCCTAAATATTAGGCACTTATCCCACCAGTTGGCTTGTTTATTGAGACCACCAGCTATTTCAGCAGCTCCAGTAGGAGGGCCAGGTTTTTGGATGACAATCATTGGACACCAGAGTAGCAGCTGCAAGGGCTATAACTCCCATATCTACCCCAAATGTTTCTAGGAAGGCAATAGATATTCCCTCCACTCTTAGTTTCAGATGAGGAACTAATCAGTGGGGCTTGAGAAATGGATTTCCCAGAGTCAGTTCTGGAGAAGTCAGGTTGTCAAGTCCAAAAGTTTGGGAACATTAATTCTCTGGGATATACTGGGACAGATGAATTACAGAAGATGGCAGATAGCTGAATGCATTCTTCTTTCTTTCTTTTTCCAATAGACTGTGAGACCCAGTATGATTCCACATAAGTTGAAGTTATCCTGCCGTTGTTAAGTCAGTAATGGACCACTTTGCACTTGCTTTACCTCTTCCTCAACTGACTGCATTTTCTTCTTTTTCTTGCTAGCCTGGAGTTATAGTCCAGACCTTATATTACCTGAAGCTTGGCTTCAGGCTCCTTTCTCCTCCTCCCTCCTAGGAAATCTAGGCTGAGAAAGCTGGTCTTTGACTTTTCAAAGCACTTGAAATAGTATTTTTTTCCCCCTTTCCAATCCTTGTTACAGCATGCTTTAATGAAAAGATCACATTGACTTAATTTTCTGTTGAATCAGAAGAGATAGAATATGGTAAACCAAAAATTAAAGCCTAATTACCAGGTTCAGTGTTTTCAAAAATGTCCTAGCTATCCTGGAAGAGAATTATTATTATTTTTTTAATGAGTGGTACTATGTAAGTACTAATCCTAAGTACCTAATTTAGGATTAGCTAAGTACTGACTAAGAAGAGTCTTTGGGGTCAGAGAAACCCTGTGTGCTCAGTTATCTCCAACTCTTTGTAACCACATGGACTGTCACCTGCCAGGCCCCTCTATCCATGGGATTTTACAGGCAAGAATACTTGAGTGGGTTGCCATCCCCTTCTCCAGCAGATCTTCCCAACCCTGGGATCGAATTCACGTCTCTTACATCTCCTGCACTGACACTCAGATTCTTTACCACTACACGTGGTTTTAAATATCAGCAAATCTGATCTCTCATGATATCATAGGTAGGAAGTTACCAAACCTGTCCCATTTTAAGTGTTACCCACTGTAGACATCAAAAATACTCCCAATAAGGGAGGGGGGTTGAGGATGGGGAACAGGTGTATACCTGTGGTGGATTCATGTTGATGTATGGCAAAACAAATACAATATTGTAAAGTAATTAACTTCCAATTAAAATAAATAAATTTATATTTTAAAAAATTAAAAAAACAAAAATACTCCCAATCTGAAAGTTGAAAGTTAAGTTTTCTTCAGCAGGAATTTTTAGGACTTCAAGCCTGAGAGGCAGCATCTCAAGTAACCTTGAGAAAACAGCTCTGAGTAAGTAAGAGGGGATCCAGGTTATATGTAAAATGTTTTATTTATTTATTTATTTATTTTTATTTATTTTTTAATTTTTACTTTATTTTACTTTACAATACCGTATTGGTTTTGCCATACATTGACATGAATCCACCATGGGTGTATATGAGATCCCAATCCTGAATCCCCCTCCCACATCCCACCCCATTTCCTCTCTCTGGATCATCCCCGTGTACCAGCCCCGAGCATCCTGTATCCTATATTGAACATAGGCTGGTGCTTCATTCTTACATGATAGTATACATGTTTCAATGCCATTCTCCCAAATCATCCCGCCCTCTCCCTCTCCCACAGAGTCCAAAAGTCCGTTCTATACATCTGTGTCTCTTTTGCTGTCTCGCATACAGGGTCATCATTGCCATCTTTTTAAATTCCATATATATGTGTCAGTATACTGTATTGGTGTTTTTCTTTCTGGCTTACTTCACTCTGTATAATAGGTTCCAGTTTCATCCATCTCATTAGAACAGATTCAAATGAATTCTTTTTGATGGCTGAGTAATACTCCATTGTGTATATGTACCACAGCTTTCTTATCCATTCATCTGCTGATGGACATCTAGGTTGTTTCCATGTCCTGGCTATTATAAACAGTGCTGCAATGAACATTGGGGTACATGTGTCTCTTTCAATTCTGGTTTCCTCGGTGTGTATGCCCAGCAGTGGGATTGCTGGGTCATAAGGCAGTTCTATTTGCAGTTTTTTAAGGAATCTCCACACTGTTCTCCATAGTGGCTGTACTAGTTTGCATTCCCACCAGCAGTGTAAGAGGGTTCCCTTTTCTCCACACCCTCTCCAGCATTTATTGCTTGTAGACTTTTGGATCGCAGCCATTCTGACTGGTGTGAAATGGTATCTCATTGTGGTCTTGATTTGCATTTCTCTGATAATGAGTGATGTTGAGCATCTTTTCATGTGTTTGTTAGCCATCTGTATGTCTTCTTTGGAGAAATGTCTGTTTAGTTCTTTGGCCCATTTTTTGATTGGGTCGTTTATTTTTCTGGAATTGAGCTGCAGGAGTTGCTTGTATATTTTTGAGATTAGTTGTTTGTCAGTTGCTTCATTTGCTATTGTTTTCTCCCATTCAGAAGGCTGTCTTTTTACCTTGCTTATAGTTTCCTTTGTTGTGCAGAAGCTTTTAATTTTAATTAGATCCCATTTGTTTATTTTTGCTTTTATTTCGAGTATTCTGGGAGGTGGATCATAGAGGATCCTGCTGTGATTTATGTCGGAAAGTGTTTTGCCTATGTTCTCCTCTAGGAGTTTTATAGTTTCTGGTCTTACATTTAGATCTTTAATCCATTTTGAGTTTATTTTTGTGTGTGGTGTTAGAAAGTGATCTAGTTTCATTCTTCTACAAGTGGTTGACCAGTTTTCCCAGCACCACTTGTTAAAGAGATTGTCTTTACTCCATTGTATATTCTTGCCTCCTTTGTCAAAGATAAGGTGTCCGTAGGTGTGTGGATTTATCTCTGGGCTTTCTATTTTGTTCCATTGATCTATATTTCTGTCTTTGTGCCAGTACCATACTGTCTTGATGACTGTGGCTTTGTAGTAGAGCCTGAAGTCAGGCAGGTTGATTCCTCCAGTTCCATTCTTCTTTCTCAAGATTGCTTTGGCTATTCGAGGTTTTTTGTATTTCCATACAAATCTTGAAATTATTTGTTCTAGTTCTGTGAAAAATACCGCTGGTAGCTTGATAGGGATTGCATTGAATCTATAGATTGCTTTGGGTAGTATACTCATTTTCACTATATTGATTCTTCTGATCCATGAACACGGTATATTTCTCCATCTATTAGTGTCCTCTTTGATTTCTAAAATATGGAACGCTTCACGAATTTGCGTGTCATCCTTGCGCAGGGGCCATGCTAATCTTCTCTGTATCGTTCCAATTTTAGTATATGTGCTGCCGAAGCGAGCACTGTAAAATGTTTTGCAGCAAAAAGTATCAGATAACCTGAATGTCAAAAGATTGTTGTGAATTAAAGGAAAACCAGATATCTCAAGTTAAGGATTTTAGCATTTTTCTATATATGGGAAGATGCAGGAGTCTGGACCCACTGAAATAATTTCTTAAAGTTGGCTTAAAGCTCAACATTCAGAAAACGAAGATCATGGCATCCAGTCCCATCACTCCATGGGAAATAGATGGAGAAACAGTGGAAACAGTGTCAGACTTTATTTTTGGGGGCTCCAAAATCACTGCAGATGATGATTGCAGCCATGAAATTAAAAGACACTTATTCCTTGGAAGAGAAGTTATGACCAACCTAGATAGCATATTCAAAAGCAGAGACATTACTTTGCTGACTAAGGTCCGTCTAGTCAAGGAGTCAAGGCTATGGTTTTTCCAGTAGTCATGTATGGATATGAGAGTTGGACTATGAAGAAGGCTGAGCGCCGAAGAATTGATGCTTTTGAACTGTGGTGTTGGAGAAGACTCTTGAGAGTCCCTTGGACTGCAAGGAGATCCAACCAGTCCATTCTGAAGGAGATCAGCCCTGGGATTTCTTTGGAAGGACTGATGCTAAAGCTGAAACTCCAGTACTTTGGCCACCTCATGTGAAGAGTTGACTCATTGGAAAAGACTCTGATGCTGGGAGTGATTGGGGGCAGGAGGAGAAGGGGACGACAGAAGATGAGATGGCTGGATGGCATCACAGACTCGATGGACGTGAGTCTGAGTGAACTCCGGGAGCTGGTGATGGACAGGGAGGCCTGGCATGCTGCAATTCATGGGGTCGCAAAGAGTCAGACACGACTGAGCGGCTGAACTGAATTGAACTGAACTGAACACCAATCTGGGGCCAATATCCTGTGTTTTTGCATCCTGAATTTCTTCACAGCTCTGATGGCTGCTAGATGGCAGGTATTCTTTCCTCCCTGAGTTTCCTCAGGCCTCACAGCTCACCATGGGTGGTGGCTGCTATTGCTGATGACCGTGACATCCTTTGTTTACTGATATAGTGAGGAATATTCCATTTCTCTCCACATTTTAATGAAGAAGTCATAACTATCTAGCTTGACTATTGTGAGGATTAAATTAGATTATATAAATAAGGCATCTAGCATGGTTTCTAGCTCTATACCAAGAGAAGGCTCATTTTACCCATGAAAATTTGGCTGTCTTAAAATTGCGCCTCTCACAAGACCTGAAGTGGCCCTTTTGCCTCACCATCACTTAGAAAGCAATTGAGCATCTATATATTTATTCATGACATAACAGAAAAATTAGGAATTTGGAGGGTATATACAAAATGGTTAGAGATCATGGAGTTGTTGATGTAGGAGGTAAGAAGGGAGTGGGTTCAAATGAATGGAGATAATTTTTTTCTTTCCTGAACATTTTATATAGAATCTCACTCGTTAAGAAAATGGCAGTGCTCACAGAGAAAAGGGCATGGGAGAATCTCCTGTATTCATATTCTCATAATTCTTTCTGGTTTCACCTTGGGATAAAATCCTACCAAAAAAAAAAAAAAAGAAAATCAGGAAACCCACGAAACAAAGCAATTTAGTATTCTCCTCTTGGTATTCAAGAATAATAATTGAACCATTATTTTGTTTATTATTTTCATTTTAAGTTTATTATAGTTCAAGGGAGTTCATGAAAGTCTAAATATTTTCAAGGTACAATCCTTCTCAACAAGGGTTGATATCAGCAAGAAATACTTTACTGCAGAAAGTAGACTACTGCTATAGAAGTTTATCACCTTTTGTGCATGGGGATAAATGTTATGCCTGTCTTATTTTGTGGAAATAAAGGAAAACAACTCAAATAAGAACAGACAAAGGAAACTCTGCAGAGCTTATTACAGCAAGGGAGTCAATTTTCTTTTTTTTTTTCTTTTGGCTTGAATTTGGCAGAGTCTCAAAACCAGGCAAGAATGTGGGAGAATTTGATAGCAAAAAACAGGGAATAAATTCAGGTCTTCGTTGTAAATTGTTGGCATGGGAAGCTGACGTTGGGTTACCTAGAAATGAGCAAACTGTATGATTGATTTAGAAAGAAGATTTGGCTTTCTCAAGCAGAGGGAAAAATAGGGAAGTATGAACTTAACGCTAGTTAACCATTCTGGTTGATGGTGAAGAGGTAGTGGTTTGGCCTTCAGGAACGATGGCTGCAGAGGTTGTAAGTCAAAGTTCTATTGTCACGTATTGTCGGGTCATTGTTTCCATGCTGTTTCTCATTTTATTCAAAGATACTAGAAAGAGTCTGTTTGCATGAAGGAGGAGCTTGGGCCCATCTACTAATCCTCTCTTACCTTCTGTCCTTATATCCTTTTCTGATTTTTGTAATTAAAGGAAACATTGAATAAAGCTCTTGCCTTCTTTTCTGAGAGAAGTTCCAGTATCTTCCAACCCCAATCCCCTTGGCTGTTTTAGACATTTATCATGCAAAGAAATAGAGATTCATGAGATTGTTAATCTTGATAATAGCTTACCAATTTACTATCTCTCCATACTTTAAAGGCTTTTTTTAAAGTTTTATTGAGATGTAATTAAAAAAATTTTATTGGAGTATAGTTGATTTACAATGTTGCATTAGTTTCAGGTGTACAGCAAATTGTATCATATATATATACACACACACACATTTTTAAAGACTTTTTTCCCATATAGGTCTTACAGAGTATTGGGTAGAGTTTCCTGTGCCATAAAGTAGGTTCTTATTAGTTATCTAGTTTGCTCCAGTAGGGGGCTTCCCTGGTGGCTCAGAGGTTAAAGCGTCTGCCTGCAATGCGGGAGACCTGGGTTCGATCCCTGGGTCAGGAAGTTCCCTGGAGAAGGAAATGGCAACCCACTCCAGTATTCTTGCCTGGAGAATCCCAAGGACAGAGGAGCCTGGTGGGCTACAGTTCACGGGGTTGCAAAGAGTCGGACACAACTGAGCGACTTCACTCAGTTTGCTCCAGTAGTGAGAAAGCCTAAAAATCCCTTTGGTGGGGGTCAGGGGCAGAAGGTAGTTTTACTTGCTTTTAAAAAATGGTTTCTTCCTTTAAAAAAGACAGCTAAGCAAGGGGATAATAGCCATGGTCTGTGATGATGACAAAAAATAAAACACACTTAAAAAATCAGTTCTAACCAGCCGTTGCAGTTGTACTCTTGTCCAGTCCTTCTCTTTCTTTGCAGTGAGGACTTGATAATTGTCTCTGTTCTTTGAGGTGGAAATGAACAAAATCCAGCCTTTTGGACTTCTTTATTCTGGTTTGCATGGGCATTCAAAGCAGATTAAAAAATGATTTCTCCAATTGTTCCAGTCTGTATCACAAGCATTCTTCCCAGGGCTGTGGGGACAGAATGTCAACCAGTAATAAAGTTTTCCTCTGCCTTGCTTCCTCCTTTGTGTATACATCTCCCTACAAGAACTCAAGAGAGGGAATACTGGCCAAATGCCATCTCAATTTCATCTCACTTTATTATTTCCCAAAGAGCAAAGTAGATAACATTTTAACTCCCAGGAAGGAAACTAATTTATGCAGAATGCAAATAACCTTAGGCCAATGAGAAAAAAGTTTTTAAAGGCATTTTTGAAACCTAGTTTTGCAAATCCTTTTCTTTATATCTTCCTTTCCTACATCTATTTGTTAGTCCCTACACACTATATGCTAGGCATATTCTATGGGTAGCTGATAGAGTAGAGGGCAAGACATATCTATTCTCTTACTTGTTAGAGGATGCTGAAAATTAGACAAATTAACAATAATTTAATATAGTGATATGTTCTTAAAAGCAGATAAATCAGCAGAGTGGTTTAGCAGTAAGAACGATCTCTTAATTTAATCTTCTTAGAATTTATTTCTTAACTTCTTTATTTTTGGCCATGACCTGAGGCATGTGGGATCCTTATTCCCTGAAAAGGGATTGAACCCTCATCCCTGCATTGGAAGCATGGAGTCTTAACAACTGGATCACCAGGGAAGTCCTCTATTAATTTAATCTTCCTCTCTCCCTTCCATCCCCTGGCCTCCCAGGTGGTACAGTGGTAAAGAATCAGCCTGCCCATGCAAGAAACATGGGTTGCATCCCTGAGTCAGGAAAATCCCCGGAAAAGGGCATGGCAACCCACTGCAATGCTCTTGCCTGGAGAATCCCCATAGACAGAGGAGCCTGGTAGGCTACAGTCCATGGGGTCACAAAGAGTCAGACATCACTGAGCGACTAAGCACACAGCACAGCATTTTGCTGCATCTTGGCATGTCTGTGTATATGTCTATCCTGTATATGTTCTTTGAGGTTTTTGGGTCTGTGGGCTTATAAATTGTATCATACTTGGAAATATTTTAGTCACTATGATTTTGAATATTTTTTGTGTCATCCTAGTCTCTCTGCTTCTTCTAGGAGATCAATTGTATGTATGTCAGACTATGTAAGTTGTCTCACAGTTCATAGAGGCTTTTTAAATTCTTTTTTTCCCCTGTTTCATTTGGTTTGATTCTACTGCTATGTTTTAAAGTTCACTTATATTTTTACTCTGTAGCACCTAATCTGTTGTTAATCCCATCTAGCAATATATTAATTTTATATTGTTCTAATCTATGGAAGCCCATTTTTAAGCATCTTAATTTCCTCTCCATGTTTTTAACGAAATACTTGCTCATAATAGAAAGTGCTTGACATCCTTGTCTGTAGTCATTTCTGCCATTTCTGTGTCTTCTGTTGAATGATTTTATTCTTGGCTAGTGATTTACTTTTATCTGCTTCTTGGTATGTGTAAAATATTTGATATGAGGCTGGATCTTATGAGCGCTATGCTATTGTTTAAGCAATGCATTTTGACACTTATTATGGGTACATGTTATGAACGTGGACCAGTTTTTAAGATTTCTTAGGGTGTTTCTAGAGTAAACTTCATTTTAGGCATGTTGTTGTTTAGTCACTATGTCGTGTTGGACTCTTGCAGCCACATGGAGTCTCCACTGTCCATGGTATTTCTCAGGCAAGAATGATGGAGTGAATTGCCATTTCCTTCTCCAGGGGATATTCTTGACCCAGAGATTGAATTTGGCCCAGGGAGAGAACCTGTGTCTCCTGCATTGGCAAGTGGATACTTTACCACTGAGCCACCTGGGATGAGGAAGCCCTATGTCACCTGAGAAAATTATTTTCAGGGACTTTGGGATCCTAATGATATATATTACATGTAACAGATGAACAGATTAATCCTTTATATATTCACTAAAATAGTCTGGAATTCCTCAGCTTACCATCACTCCTAGCCACACTTTTCCTTGCCTGTTTGTTTGCTACGTGTATTTGAAAATAATATCTGCATTCCTTTGAAGATGTTCTATAGGTCATATTTGTCAGTTACACAGACTTGTCTTCCTTTTTCTCAAGTTCAGTGAAATGTCACTGAACAGTAATAATAGCAATAGCTAACATCTGCACAGCACCTTACAGTTTGCAAAGAACGTTCACATATTCTTGTTTTTTTTTTTGCTTGGTGAACCTGTTACCAGATGTCCTGACCTTGATAAAAGTGTTAGGAGCTTTAGAGTCACTGAATATGCTGTAGTCTTGAATAGTGCCCTGACAAGGGGCAGAGTTTAGATGTGCTACCTTAAAAGCTGCGTGTAATTATCAAAATGGGGGGGCTTGAGTTCTTTAGCCACTTGAATCAGATTTACTTTTGTAAGTGATGCTTTTCTAACTGTTATCTGGATGGGTTTTGTATTCGTTATATTCTAACCTGTAATTTGTATAAATTTACCATCTGCTGTCATTAAAAAAGTGTTCATAATGCCAAAAAAAAAAAAAATAAATAACTCTCCTGAGGTTCCCACCAATATAACTCTCCCGAGGTCTCCACCAGGCCTAGCTGATCACCAAGGATTCTTTTATGATGGCTAGACATTGAATAACTTCTTGCCTTATGTGAGTTTTACAGTTTTTTTTTTTTTTTTTTTTNNNCCTTGATGTCTCCTCGTTCAATTAATAGTATATTAACCTCTTCAGTTTTTTACATTTGTTTACCTTTCTGTTTATACTATATCAGATATGAACAGAGCTGTCAAGGGTAAACTTTTATGCAGGAAATGTAGGCCAGAGATATTCAAGCGGGTGGGGCCGTGAGGGATGCTGAGACAGGAAGGGTTGTGATGGGCCCATGAGAACTGATGGAGCAGTGGGGGAAAGACAGCAGCTCCTTGCCTTGTGGCTTAAAATTCATTTGGGAGTGAATGGGCTTCAAATACCACTGAAGGAGTGAGGTTGGGAAATACTTGTGGCTACTTTAATTAGGGGAAGTCAGTTCCTGGCGATGCCCAGCATGCCACCCCCTCATGCCAGTGCCCTGTTCCTTGGTCCTCTAGGCCATTTGTTGGTTGTACAGTTGACCCTTGAACAACACGGGTTTGGACTGTGTGGGTCCACATATGCATGGATTTTCTCAGTAGTGAATACTACAGCGCTGACAGCGCTGAACACTTAGAGGTTGGTTGAAGCTGCAGATGGGGAACCGCAGGTGGGGAGTGTGGAGTTAAAGGATTTTCCACTGAGGGGAGGGTCCAATCCCTAATCTTCATTGGTTCAAGGGTCAACTGTACTCATTCCAGCTGCTTCCTGTGCTTTGGAGAGTTCCAGCTAGTTCTCATTAATATCCACTCCAAAAAAGATTTGAGACATCTACATATCCAAATGTACAGGTTACACACAATTGTATTTATATACAGAAGTATGTGATGTAAAATATGCTGTGAGCTCAGACAGAAACCACTGGAATCTCCTTGTGGGATTTACTGCCCAGACCTAACCCTGGCCTGAGTCAGAACCTCGGGAGGGTGG
>SJYH01004807.1:4887-16347 GCA_006408735.1 Sylvicapra grimmia
GGGTCTTCTGGGGCCCCAGGGCTTTCTTGTGCACCACAGCCAAACCTGACATCAGGGAGCGCAGGTTGCCCACACCTCTGTTTCCCCTCGGCCAGAATAGGGCCCCTGAGGGAGATTGCTGTATATCTGTAATGCACATTTGAATTTTTCCAGGGTTTCTCATGCTAATAGATGGACAAGAAAGATGACTTTTAATTGCTAGATTAGGAATCTGATACCCAGAGAGGGTAAAATGTCATTTGCATAAAGTTAGAGCTGGAAGGAATCTTGGAGATAAGCCAACAAGCCAACCCTTCCTTTATAGACAGAGAAACTGAGGCCCAGTGAGGGGGAGGCACGGTCACAGAGTAGGGTTGGCAAGACTGGAGCTCGGGGCTCCTGGAACAGCCGGGAGCGCTCTGACACGGGCTAGCATGGAGCCTGTGTGTGGGCTTTCCTCTGCACACAGAGGCCCTCTCTGACGGATTCCTGTGTCACAGCTTAGGGTGCAGAGCCTGGAGCAACAAGCTTTTCCTATACTTTCCTTTGCCAACTATCAAGATTTTCTTGTAGCTAAATTCACTTCCTGATTGTCTTTGGCCCAAGCTGATGACCTAGTGACTCAGCATTTCCAAAATACATGGAGCTCAGAGACAGATCTGACTTCTAGACTCAGGCTAGAGGTTGGGGCTGGTCTGCTGGAAAAGGAGTGGTCACTGGGGTAGAAACAGGGGTGGGCACACCCAGCCATCGCCCAGGAACACCCCTGGCAAGGTGCCCAGATGTGGAGTAGGGTGTCTGTGAACTTGTGACTGGAAGCTCAAAGAGGTGGGGACAATTGTTCATTCATTCATTTCCCTATTACGTATTGAGTGTACCCATACACATAGCTAGAAGTGGGCGTTAGGAGAAGAGGGACGGGAAAACCATGACCACATAGCCCCTGGCTTGGAGGATCTGCACCGAGCTGGACTGGCCTCTTCAGCAAATCACTGCTGACCAGCCCTTGCCTCAGCCTGGACTCAGAGATGACTGCAAACTCAGTCCCTCCACCCAGAGGCAGTCAGGGATCAGAGGTGTCGGAGGAGCAGGGGCTCCAGGAACCTGAGGCTGGAGAACCTCTAGTGTGGACACAGGCTCTGGAACTGTAGGGTCTGGGTGTAAATCTTTGTTCTGCCTTTTACTAGCAGTTTCCTCAAATCAGGGAATCACACATTAGTTTTCAGTAACAAATATCAAGATTTATGGCAGTGTCTGGGTCAGAACATGAGGCAAGCCCTCCTGATGCATTAGTTAGAGTTGTAGGGAAGGAATTGCTTCTGCACCAACAGCCAAACTACTGTGGCATGGCCATTGCTTTCTGTGTGATGAGTGGCTCAACATGTGGACTCTGGAGCCAGGCTGCTTGGGTTCAAGTCCTGTCTCTACTGCCTATTAGCTGCGTGGTTACCTGTCTATGAAATGGGACAATTAAGAGTCCCTCTCACTGGATGATTTATTTTTATTGCATACAACCATTCTTAGCATATAATTTGTAAGTTAGTTCTTTTATTCTTTATTAACCAAATTTTTATAATATAATTTTAGTCATTCTCACTTTCTTGTTATATGAACTCCTTAAATTCAGGGCAGTGTTTTATGAATTATCATGTCCTCCCTCATCCTCAATTCTTCCCAAAGTCCTTGGCACCTAGTAGGTTTTCAGATCATATTCATCAAATGGCTGAAGGCTTTTTGGAGAGGTGGTTTTAGGCTGGGCTTTGGAGGATGGGTGAAATTTGGGCAATGGAGGAGGAAGTAGAGTAGCAGGAAGTCATATTAAGAAGAGGTACCAGCCTCAGTGTGTACTTTGTAACACGATCATCCATTCACATGAGAAGTTGAATTCACTGCTCAAAAGGTAACTAAGATGAAGCTGAAACAAGCTTCTAGCCAAGGACTTTTGCCTACTGAGTGTTCTGAGCTGGGCGAGGGGTCCAGGAGTGAGGGTGGTGGGAGTGCTCGAGCCTTGGCTGTTCCCATGATGATGTTCTCAGCGTGAAGATCGCTGAGCGCAGATGGCACTGGGGCAGGGGAGACAGGCAGGAGCAGCCAGGGTGCCCTGAGTGGGGTGCTGGCCTGGGCTGCAGCGGGAGAACGGGTAGGTGACCAAACCTGCCTCTGAGATCTTCCCCAGCTCTGCTTCCTGTAACCTTGTGGTTGCATCTTCCCCGTCCAGGTGATGGTGTGGATCCACGGAGGAGGTCTCGTGGTGGGTGGGGCATCAACCTATGATGGCCTGGCCCTCTCTGCCCATGAAAATGTGGTGGTGGTGACCATTCAGTACCGCCTGGGCATCTGGGGCTTCTTCAGGTAAGACCCTGGACTCTCCTGGTGGCACATTGCCCCCAGGGTGGGGGTGCTGGGACCCCACTCCGGTCATGCAAGCCCTAAAGGGGCTCCTTGCTGGGCTCCCTGCTAAGACATCTGAGTGCCCTCCTACCTGGGCTCCACCTACCTTCTCATTCCCCAGCCACCCTGGTGCACTCACTTCTGAGCTCTTACACATAAAACACCTAATCTCCCTGATACACTCCTATTATTCCTACCAAGCCCAACCCAGTTGTCATCTCATCTGAACTGCTTATCGCTTTTCACTGTGCTGCCTGGCATGTTGCAGTGTCTTCAAGATGACGGTTACCATGCAGCGCAGCACTTAGAGGCTCACACATCCTTCCTCCTGGGGAAGTAAAGAGGGGTAGGCTCATGTGGGAGCTCCAGGAAGTCTAGTAGGTGAAGGAGCGGGTGCCTGGAACTGGGAGGTTGTAAGGAGCATCTGACTCCAGGGGTACATCTACTGGGAGGAGCGTTGGGCCCACTCACCCCATTTCCTTCCTGGAATTTGGCACATGCATGAGTGAAGGCTTGAGTCTCCTGCGTGGATTCTCTGGGGACAGGAACCAGGTTTCCAGCAGGCAGTTATTGAGGTTTTCCCGAATGGACTGGCGCCAGGACCTCTTACCCTGAGATGCTGGGGGGTGGGCCAGGGGAGGGGTGGTCACCTCCCTGAAAAGACCTGTGGGCTGGGGGAGGGTGTCCCAGGGGAGTCGTGTCCCAGGATGTGTCCCCTTCATGGAGACCCCTCAGCTCTTCCCCCCACGGCCCGTGTCTGCTCCCAGTGACAGTGTAACTGCGCGTACTCGCCCCACTTCCTCTCCCCCGGCCTCTCCTCTACCACCTGAGCCAGGGTTTCACCCCGACCGTAGCAGTTGCTCAATCAGTAGATGAAGGATGGCTCTGTAGAGCCCTGTAGCAGAGCAGGACAGCAGGAGAGTGAAGACCCCGTGTCAGGGCTGTGGAAGCCCAGTCCTTTCCAGAAGGCTCCCCTGGACCCCCAGCCCCATCTCTGGTCCTCAGGGCCCTGCCGGCACATCTCTGCTCCCAACCCCACCCTGTCCTCTTACTCACAGCACAGGGGACGAGCACAGCCGGGGGAACTGGGGCCACTTGGACCAGGTGGCCGCGCTGCACTGGGTCCAGGAGAACATTGCCAACTTTGGAGGGGATCCAGGCTCTGTGACCATCTTTGGAGAGTCAGCAGGAGGGGAAAGTGTGTCTGTTCTTGTAAGTCTTCCTGGCCCTGATGTGGTTGCTGATGGGACCCCTTTCAGATCAGCCCATCTAGTCCTGGGACCTTTACTTCCAAGACCTGGATTCAAGGTTGACCCGACTCTGTGCAGCATCAGATGGTGGAGAGTTAATGGCCAGACTCCCCTTGGCCCCCAGGAAGCTCAGGGCTCAGCTCAGCCTCCAGGGCAATAGCTGCAGCCACAGCTGCGACAGACACTCTCTTCCTGTCCTGTGTCTGTTCAGCTCATCCTCTCCTTCTTAATCATTTTAGCATTAGGACTTGCCTCACTTCTCTTGAGATTAGGGGTGGGTGTAAATGATTAATCAGAGGAGCCGACCATGAGGTTGGTCTGGGTGTCTTTGTCTGACTTGAAGCCAGGCCTGCAGTTCAGGGAGACACGAGCACTAGGAACAGGTTGGAGGCCCCCTCTGAGGGCCCTGGTGGCTTGTCCATGCCCAGGAGGGAGGGCAGCGGTCTCTGGGGCTGAGGGATGGAGCTGGGCTGGGGAGAAGGAGAAGAGGAGGGATGGGGGATGGGACAGGACAAGGGACACAGACAGGACCTGGGAGTGTGGTGTGGGGAATAGGCATGGGGGAGACAGCAAGGGAAGCAAAGCGGGAAAGCCAGGTTAGAAGGTGCTGGGAGCCGTGGGAAACCCTCCAGCTCCCTCTCATTTGAGTAGAGGGTTAGTGCTATTAGTGCCTCTTTTTTTTTTTTTTTTGGGCCGCTTTGCATGTGGGATCTTAGTTCTCCAATCAGGGATCCAACTTGAGCCCCCTGCATTGGGAGCTTGCAGCCTTAACCGCTGGACCACCAGGGACGTCCCTGTTACTGTATTTTAAAAACTTATGTTGATTTCACAGTTAAACATTCAGAGGAAAATATTTTTATGTTTCATGAAGTGGAAAAAACGAAAAGTACAGAAAATCTCAAAGAAGAAAAAATCATTCACAATTCCATTATCCTGGACACTCATGTTGAGCTGTATTTTTCTAGTTCTTTTCCATAATTCACCCTGTTTATCTGTCTATTCAGCTATGAATATAACCAGAACTTTTATAATTCCTTTTCGAAATATTTGGCTGTGCTGGGTCTTCATTGCTTCACACTCTTTGAGTGTGGGGGCGTCTCAGTGCCATGCCTTCTTGCGGAGCTCAGTTCTAGGTACAAGGGCTTCAGTAGCTGTGGGCTACAGGCTTAGACGCTCCATGGCATGTGGGATCTTCCCAGACTAGGGATTGTACCCATATCTCCTGCATTAGAAAGTGGATTCTTCACCACTGGACCACAAGGGAAGCCCTAGCTAGAAATTTTTAAACACAAACTTTCCCTAGCATTATGAAATGACCTAAATATTTCTCTGAGCATTAAACACTCTTTCATATTTTTTGTATGTATAGTCAAGTAATTTCATCATAAGAATGAAAAATATGTCATTTATCCAATCTCATAATATTGAAACCTTGGGTTATTTCCAATTTTTACTATTATAAACAACATGAGCATTATTAAAAATTGTTCTGTAACTCCATGTTCATTTTCCTTAGGATAAATTCTGAGTAATGGAAATGGGAAGTCAGAACTATGCCTTTGTTTTCTTTCTTTATTTTATATTTCCCCAGCCATTTAAACATTTTTATTCACCTTAATTTTTTAAATTAATTCTTACTTGAGTATAGTTGCCATGAGAACTGTGCCTCTAAAGTGTTGCTAGGAGTTGCTGAGCTGCCCTTCAGATCCCGTTGATTGTTACAGTCAGTGGGCGCCACGCGCCGCCTGTTCTGTCCCTCACTCTGCTCCTGCCTCCCTCCAGCTGAGGTTTTCTCACAGATGCTGGGCCCATGGTCTCCACAGTCCAGGACAGGGTTGTGGATGGGTATAGCTCTTGAAGACCACCCTCCCCATGAGCATAAACTCCCTTCTCAACACGGTCCTCCAGGTGCTGTCCCCGCTGGCCAGGAATCTCTTCCACCGGGCCATCTCTGAGAGCGGCGTGGCCCTCATTTCCGCCCTGGTCAAGAAGGACATGAAGGCTGCAGCTGAGGTAGGTCTCACGCTGGACTGCCCGCACACCACGTGCTGCTCTCCTGGATTGTCAGGGCCCTTCCTTAGAGTTCGGTCTGGCTGGCATCCCCAGAAAATCATAGAAGTGAGAAACGGCTGAACGGGAAGGGCAAGGACACACCTCAGCCCACCTCCTAGCTCTACCACTGAGCAAACTGGGGCAGAGAGCTGAAGTCCAAGAGCCTCGCCAAGGCCAGAGAGTGATGAGGGCAGAGCTGGACTCAGGCTCGTGACTCTGGTCTGCCAGCCCCGTGCACTTTCCACTGAACACACATCCCAAAGTGTGCCAGGTGGGGTGCTGCCCTGAATGTGTGTCATTGTATATTATCTCGCTCGAGGTCTGAGATCAAGTGAACTCATTTACACTATGGTGGCCTGGAGTGGTTTCTCCCTGGGGACTTTGTGACGAGGCCGGTGCCTGAGAATTCTTCATGGCTTCATTGATTCAGGCAACAGATTGTTTGGGGATAACCTGATACCTAGATTCTATTCTCAAGGAGGAGAGAGATTAATGATTACATAATTTTACCAGTTACAAAATGTCAGTTGTACCTAGAGCAATAAAGGAGGGTATCCAAGGTCATAACAGAATCGAAAAGGAGCACTTCGTCCACGGTACAAGGGAGGTTATCGGGAAAGGCTTCCTGAAAAAAAAGAAAAATATGATCAACGAGTTGAGATGAGAAAGATCAGCAATAAATTACTTGGCAAGCAAGGAATATCCAGGAAACAGGAACAGTCTGTGCAAATGTCCTGTGGCAGGGGCAAATGTCCGAGAGAGTGAGGAAGGCTCATGTGGGCCGAGCAGAAATTTCAGAGGAAACCTGGAGAGAGCTGAGCACGGGACCATGGCAGGGCCATACTACATAGGACCTGGTGACGACTGTGGCTTTATTTGGTGAGTGTTAGGAAGAATAGGAAGGGTGAGCAACGCAGAGGCTCTGCTGAGGAGTGTGCCTTGGAGTCAGTGATACAGAGCGTTTTGATCAGGCTGCGAGAGCTGATTTGGAGAGTGCTTGGGGCAGCACTGACTGAAGGGACTGGTAAATAGAAAAGGGAGAGAAGGGGCTCCATGAATTTTTAGAGTTTTTGAGAATGTTTTCAGAATTTTGGGATATTAACAGCAGATGCCCATTAATCAGGCTTAGGTCCAAAAGGGGGAGCTCATTTAAAGGAAAGAAACGTCTCAGAGATGGGACTGGATTTTGTTATCAGACAGGACCAGAAATCAAAGAATGGAGAATCTGAGACTTATTTTGTGCTCTCGCTGTTTCTCTCTCCTCTACTTCTTCTTGTGCCTTNAACAACAGAAGCCCATTAATCAGGCTAAAGTTAGGAAGGGGGAGTTTATTCAAAGGAAATGGATGTGGTAGAGATGGACCTGGATTTTGTTATCAAACAGGACCAGAAATTGCAGAATAAAGAATCTTAAGTCCCTTATTTTGCTCTCTCGCTCTAACTCTCTCCTCTACTTCTTCCTGTGCCTTTTAATTTTTCCACCAAATATATACTGAGCACTGGTGTATGTCAGACACTGGATCAGGCTCTGGGCAGCCCGTGCACACTCTCCAGGGCCCCGTCATCATGGTGCCTGACTTCTTTTCTGCATCTTCCCCTCTGGCTGCAATTTGCAACTGACTGGCCTGAGGCCACATGGCTATTAATTGGATGAGTCAAGATTTGAAATTAGAAAGTGGGATTCTGGATTCCATGCTCTTAAGCACCCCCTCCATGCTGCCTCTCTTTAGACGTTCAGTTTGAGATCATTCTGTCCACTTTAACAGAGATAAAGCAGCGAGGCTGAGGAGTATAACCGGCATGCCTGGAACCCAGGACCTACTGGTCTGGAGTGTTTACTGCTACCATGGACTGCCTATAGCAAGGGAGGTTGGGACAGAACACCTCGGTACTGATGGAGGGGAGAAGCATGGCTCTTGAATTCTGCTGTCACCTGTGATCTCTACAGCAAATTGCTGCCTTTGCTGGGTGCAAAACCATCACCTCGGCTGTCCTTGTTCACTGCCTGCGCCAGAAGACAGAGGATGAGCTCTTGGAGGTAACACAAAAGATGGTAAGTTCACCCACTCTCTTGGAAAAACAAGCCCCCCACCCTGGGAACATGGCCCCAGGTTTCATCATTTCAGCTTCAGTCCTCTTGCCCTGGAAAAACTACCTGGGACAGTTTCTCAGCTCCCAGGAGGAGTGTCAGCCTCTGGATCTCAATGTGAATATTCCTTCTCTCTTTTTTTTATGAGTATCTCAGATGTTACCAAAGACAATAAATAACAAAATGAACAAATGAACAATGACCCCTCATATTTATCGAAACTTATCTTTTCCAATCTTGTTTTCTGATATATTTTAAAGAAATTAAACATTACATATGCTCAGAGATAGTTATCACCTTGAATTTTAGGAATGGGGTTATGTAGAACAAATAATTTCAGAAAGCTTGCCACACCTTGTCTCAAAACCACCTCAGTTATGACCCAGCGGTAGCCCAGTTTTCTAGGTTTTCTGCATGTCCGCCTCAATCATCATTCTGTCATAACTGTTTATCTACCCATTCATCCATCCACCTGTTCATCCATTCATCAGTTCGTTCATCACCTTATTATACATCTGTCCATCTATCGATGAATTAGAATTTATCAGTATCTTTTCATCATTCCAGTATCAATTCATCTGTAACATTCATTCATCTGTTACCAATTATCTATATATCTATTTTATCACCCACCTCTGTAAAATCAGTGAACCATCCATCAGCTAGTCTGCTGGGTAATCCATCTGCCCAGTAATCCCCCCAGTTCATCCATACTCCACATAGTGATCAGTTTCATCAGTCCATGCACCCATTTATCCATCCACCCATCCATCCATCCATCCACCTCTGCTAGGTGTATGGGTGGAGGTAACAGAGTGGGTGATGCAGACATAATTGGATATAGTCCCTGTTTACAAGGAACTATTCAAGGAGAAAGACACACGTAGACTTATGTGGATTAAGTGTGGTGGGAGTACAGAGAGGGGAAGCATTCACTATAACAAGCAGGGCTCATTCACAGAGAAGATGACATTCGGGATTGATGGCTATGATGGTGGGTCATCAAAGGAAGTTACAGCCTGACAGATACCCAGAGAACACATTTAGAGCCAGTGGGAACTGCTGGAGTAGCCTGAGCACCTGGACTCTCTGCCTGGACCCTAGAATCCTGAGGCTACTCCTGGACTCCCAGGGCTAGACTCCAGCACTGGACTCTGCTCTATTTCCACGGTTTAAGTCCAAAGCAGCCTTGAATCTTGGTTTCTCAGGCTCAAATAAGGTAACCACTGTGCTCAAAGATAAACACAACTGTTTTCTCATTGTATAAATTTCTTTCTAAAACTCCATGTAGCACAAGAGATCCACCTTATTTAGGGGGAGATTTGGTGACTTTGGGAAAACCCAGAGAACCTAAGAGTCCATGTTATTCTTCTGAGATCTTCTGAGATCATGTGGAAGTGTTTCCAGGATTATCCTCTCTCCCCATTACACACACACACACACACACACACACACACATACCTGGATTGTAGGCCTACAACACATAATGGAGGGACCCTTAATGGGATTTCCCCTTACAGGGTCAGGGTTGTTAGCTTCAGCATCACAATAGAACTAGTACAGTCTTGGTAGGCTCACAACAAAGAGAAGTGTGGGCTGGGCTGATTTCAGTCAGCTTGTATGAGTCAGGATTTTCTAAAGCAAGATAAGAAAACTCATCTCAAAGTGCCTTGAGAAAGGAATATGTTGCAACAGAATCTTCCGAAGACTCACTGACAAGTCTAAGAGTTTATGGCTTCAGGCCTGGCTGGATCCATATGCACATATGATGTTATTAAGAAACTGTCTCTATCCTTCAGCTTTTACCTTTTGGTGCTGGCATCATTCTCAGACAGATTTGTCCCCTGGGGAGGTTAAAGAGAGCAACAGTACTCTAGTCTTACATATTATCTGTTTAGAAACCCTATTTCCCAACAATTGCAGCAAAAATTTGGGTAAACTCTATTGAACTGATATGGGCACATGTCCACCACTGAAGTAGTTCCTGTATTCAGGGATTTGGTGCACCAGAGTCACATACAGATGCCTGCAATCATTGAGTGAGAGTGGGGAAGAGGGGGTTCCCCAGAGGAAAATCAGGGNCTAACTGCTACTGCTAAGTCACTTCAGTCATGTGCGACTCTGTGCAACCCCATAGACGGCAGCCCACCTGGCTCCCCTATCCGTGGGATTTTCCGGGCAAGAACACTGGAGTGGGTTGCCATTTCCTTCTCCAATGCATGAAAGTGAAAAGTGAAAGTGAAGTCGCTCAGTCGTGTCTGACTCTTAGCAACCCCATGGACTGCAGCCCTATCTCCCAATAATTGCAGCAAAAATTTGGGTAAACTCTACTGAACTGACATGGTCACATGTCCACCCCTGAAGTAGTCCCTGTATTCAGGGATTTGGTGCACCTGAGGTCATATACAGATGCCTGTAATCATGGAGTGAGAATGGGGAAGAGGGGGTTCCCCAAAGGAAAATCAGGGTGTTGTTGCCTGGAGGAAGAAGAAGGGGAAATGGGTGGAGGGCAGGGCAGGCACCAACAGAAGTCCTCTGCAGAGCCCCCCTCCCCCACCCCACATCTGCTCCCTGTGCTGGTGCCCAGGGGAGGGTGTCCTGCCCGCTTCCTTTCAGCCCAGCCAGGGTGGCAGCAGGAGGGAGCACTTGGTACCTTTGGGCACAGCTCACAGAGGTCAGCTTTCCTCCCAGGAAGCCTCCTCACCACAACCACTGTCTTTGTCTTCACAGAACTTTTTCACTCTTGATTTTTTTGGAGACCCTACAGAGGTAAGGACTTTTGGTTTCTTGAATACACATTTTAAGTCCTAACACCAAAGCTTCAGTTAATGATTAGAAAAGAATGAAAGAATTCTTCATGTGGAATCTTAGTAAATCCTAGTGTTTATAGTGCTGACACCGAGAGAGGGGCTGTGACCTCCTGGGTCTCACAGCTAGGAGGACAACCATATAATGGGAACAGAACCTGTTCCCCGACCCCCAGGCCAGTGCTCCCCATCATCAACTCTATGTCCCTGTCCCCAGCCAGCCCCTAGTCTTGTATACATTCCTAAAAACGCCCTGTTGGGAGAAGGTGGATGAGGAACCTCCACTGCAGGGACTGGAGATGACTGGGTGAAGGGCTCTTCTGAAACCTTCAAGAGGGGGGCTGCAGGGTTGACTGGCTGTGCAAGTTGCACTGTTTCCAGATCTCTGGGGAAAGGAGCCATGAGTCTCAGTCCTCAGGACACCACCCCCCGCCCAGTGTCACAGGAAACTCCAACAGCAGCCTCTCCAGGCTGAGAAAACATTGAGCCCTTGTTGACTGGTGTTTCATTATCAATAAATATTACATATAACTAACTCTCTGTAAGAAATGTTTATTACATAAAGTATCTTTAAACAGCAACATTTGCAGAACAAGGTTGAAATAATGTGACCAAAACTCTTATTTTGCTGGCGCAGCGGCTTAGCATTCCTTATTTTGCTGGCGCAGCGGCTCAGCATTCACTATATCAGAGTCATGGTGACGTTATAGAACTTAAATATCACGAATAATGAGAATGTTACCAAGTCAAGAAGGGTTCCTGCTGCTGGCCAATTATGACCTTTAATCAGAATGCTCACAGTCTGGGGAGATGGTGGGCTCAGTGTCCTCCCCAAAACCACCAAGTTTCTCTTTGGCCATGAAACTTTTTAAGGAGCATCGCGAGAGGTCACC
>SJYH01004807.1:23710-38428 GCA_006408735.1 Sylvicapra grimmia
TATATGGTAAGCATTTCTTCAATGTCATTGAAAACTCATAAAAAGCATTCATTATCTCATGGAATAATACATTAAAATTTTTTTTAGATATTTATTATTATTATTTATTTATTTATTTATTTTTAATTTTTATTTAAAATTTACTTTAGTATTCCTGCCCTATTGGATATTGAGGCAGGCTGACCATACTTTGATGCTGTAAAACATTATGCTCAGCCTTATGTGCATATATCTTTAACCAAATCTCTGATGATTTTTTTTTTTTTTAGATTTGGTTACTAAAGGTTTAATTACTAGGCTAGCTTGTAGGACCATTTTAAAGTTCTTGATACATATTGTGAAATTGCTTCCAGTATATAAGAATGAGTATTTCTTAATTCTCTCTGTTAAGATACTCATATTAAAAAATAAAAATAATGCTGCCAATTTCATAAGCCCCTCCTTACCAAATAAAGAAAAAAGAACCTCACACTGTTTAAATTTGTGTATTTTTTATTGCTAGCTCTTTCCTTCCCTCTGCTTTTCTTATTGTTCCTAAATGTTATTATTCAAACCTGTGCCCTACTTATTCTTTTGAAGACTTGTGTTGTGGTTGTAGGAATTTAATAAATCTCAGAAGTTTAAGGCAGAAATGTTAAAAAGAAAAAAATAAGCAAAAATATCTTTTGGGCAACATGCTCCCAAAAATAATTTCTCCCATTCATGGAAGTTCTTTCCCCTATGGTTGAATCATGAGTTCTTTCTAAAACTTTAAAATGGCAGAGCCAAGGTTAAAGCCCCTCCTTACGGCATTCTCTGCTTGACCTTGAAGTAAAGTAAAGTGAAGTGACAGTCGTGTCCGACTCCTTGAGACCCCTTGGACTGTAGCCTACCAGGCTCCTCTGTCCATGGGGTTTTCGAGGCGAGAGTACTGGAGTGGGTTGCCATTTCCTTCTCCAGGGGATCTTCTCGACCCAGGGATGGAACCTGGATCTTCAGCATTGCACACAGATGCTTTATCATCTAAACCACCAGGGAAGCCCCCAACCTTGAAGCAACTGTTTAATAAGTGGCCTGTGGGACCACAGAGGATTGCTTCTTCCAAAAACCACCTCTTGCTAAACCAAAGTGCAAAGATGGGAGATGAGGGAGGCAATTAAACAAATTATTTTACATCCTCCTGTTGGGATGGCATATATTGTTAAACTACTTTGTTGGGAAATTTTAATGATATGAAGCAAATATTATGGTCATAACACATAATGATCAATCAGTTCAGTTCAGTTCAGTCGCTCAGTCGTGTCCGACTCTTTGTGACCCCATGAATTATCAATAGTATCATAGTTTTATATGCATAAGTAGAATAATATTAACGGAGGTTTCTCTGAGCAGTGCGATTATAAGTGATCATTTTGTTCATTTTCCTTTTTTTTTTTTTTTGGCATTTTCCAAATGTGATAGTATCCCCAAGGCAGGGAGGGGATGTTGTGATATCTCCCCACCAGTCTGCCTTGGGGCCTGACCCTTCCCCATTAGAGTCACTGGCTGTGGCATAACTATCAATGCAAAGCACAGAAGTCCACAGGTAGGGCCCCCACGAGTTAGCCCTGAAGGAGCAAGTTGGACATCTCTGCTGAAGCATCAGCAGGAAAACTGACATCTTCTTGGGGCTTCGAGAGGGGATGGAGAGAAGGAAGAGGAGAAGGAAGGAGAGAGGCCAGGAGAGAGGGTCTGTCCCCTTCCTCAGCCCCTTCTCCCTTCTGCCACTGCTGCACACTCCCTGGGCCAGGCAGGAAGGAAGACACATGAGAGGATGGACACAAAGGGTCCCCTTCCTCGGCCCCTTCTCCCTCTGCCACTGCTGCACACTCCCTGAGCCACGCAGGAAGCAAGACATGTGAGAGGACAGACACAAAGGAAAGGAAATGCCAGACTGAGGTTTCCTGAGACATGGGGAGCAAATTTTCCCCTTTCTACATAGGTTTGTATTTAAATCTGCTCACAACTTGAATTTACTTCACTCTTCTTGGAATACATGTGAAAATCACTGGAAAGGTTCAAAAATGGACATAATGGAAGACACCTGTCAGGCTGCAGGTATTCTCAAAGGAAATGAACTAGCCTGTTAGCAATGAAATACAATAAAGTGTGCGTGTATGGACGTCCTTGTGCATGGATAATCAAAAGGGGCTTATGTGAACTGACCCAGTGCCCCTATATTTATTTAGAATGGAGCTACTCAAGGTTTGAACATTCATTCATTCACTCTTCACTTATTCAATAAATACCCAGCTCAAATCCTTTTCCACCTCTCCCAACTACACACCCTTAAGCAAGTGATGAAATTTTTCCAAAATTTTCCATGTGCTCATAACCAGGGGCTTCCTGTAAGAACACACAAGGTTGGCACACAGTTGGTTCTCACAGTGGGCAGCTGCTATTAATACTGTTGTTGTTCACTCAGGACTAGGCATGCCCCCAATTTCCTGATTGCTCACAGCCCCCCGGAGACCTTGATACCATCAAGTGTGTGTCTGCTGAAATGAACCGTGAATGAATCCTTGTTTCCCAGATGCTGGAGCCCCAACCTACATGTACGAGTTTCAGTATCGCCCAAGCTTCTCACCAGAGGTGAAACCCAAGACAGTGATAGGGGACCACGGGGATGAAGTCTTCTCTGTCTTCGGGATTCCAGTTTTGCAAGGTGATGGCCTTTTGGTGACTATAAACTTGGAGTTAGGAGATCCGGGTTCAAGTTTATTTGGTGACCTTGGGCAGGTTCCTCCTTCTCTGCAGGTCTTAGTTTCCTGAATTCACCATAACAGGGTGGAAGGACAAAGGTCCCAACCATTCTCTTGCTCTAATGAACCTGATGGGGAATGCGCATCCTTGTGCCCTAACCCATGGTCGCTCTAAGAATCCAGACCTGGGCATCAGCAAGACGGGAGCTGGGTCACCCGCAGGGCCCTGCTCAGGGCTAGAAGGCCACTGCTCACTCTGCCCTCACAAGAACACATCAGAATGTGCGTGAGGGTGAAGTTGGAGTTGTTATTAACCTTGAATCAGTACTAACATGTGTGTCTCTCTATCCAATCATCTATCTGTCTAAAACTCATATCTTTTAATATAATATATCTAGGTGTGTAATATTTAAAAAAAAACTTTTCACAGATGTCTTCAATGCCTTAACCATTAGCAATTACAGACAAATTGTTTGTGACACATCGCAGAACTGTTCGTTACACCCAATGCCTCTGAGCATTTCCTGGTTGGGTGGCTTTTGTGGGATCTTGCAGCTCAGTTATTTTCCAGATTCTGTGAAAATGTGTGTGGATCAAGGACACCGAGAAAAGACCCAAAGGAGAGCATCCTGGGAGTGGGTTTCTCTAGCAGCAACCCTGGGCTGTGTCCCTGAAACACTGAAGGGGGAAGGGCAGTCGGGTGGGCACAAAAGACAAGGCAGTCAGCTTATGGATTGACTGCAGCCCTTCACTGAGCCCAGCCTCAGTCGGTAACTGTCAAGTTTGAAGTCCACTTGTGTTTCCCAAGATCTTCTTAAAATGCAGGCTTAGACTCAGTAGGTCTGGAGTAAGGCCCCCATTTCTGAATCTGTTAACAATTTCTCAAGTGCTGCTACTGCCCATGAACCACTCTTTGAGCAGCATTGACTTTGTCCCCTCCCCACAGATGGTGCCTCAGAAGAAGAGATCAATCTCAGCAAGATGGTGATGAAATTCTGGGCCAACTTTGCTCGGAATGGGTGAGCTGCTGGCAGACATGGAGCGGGGCTGGGCGTGTCTGTTGGGTGGGGGGAGCTTCCAATGTGTGATGGTCAAACGCCCCGCCCTGTGACCTCTGAGATGAGAGCTCCCCGTGATACATTGGCTGCCCAGGACATGGTCAGCCTCCTATCTCTGGAGGCTTATGAGCCTTTGGCAGAAATGAAGCCAGGGGTCCCTGACAATCTCAGAGGTCCAAGACCACGCAGCAGCTTTGGGGAATTTCTGTTTGATTTTGTTCTAGGAACCCCAATGGGAAGGGGCTTCCCCACTGGCCAGCGTATGACCAGAAAGAAGGGTACCTTCAGATTGGTGTCAACACTCGGGCAGCCGGGAAGCTGAAAAGTGAGAAAGTGGCTTTCTGGAACGAGCTTCTGTCCCAGGAGGCAGCAAAGAAGGCACCACAGTCAAAACATGTTGAGCTGTGAACGGGGGCTTCTCTAAACGTGTTTATGGGCCAAAGAGGCATCTTATTGTGGAGGCTGAGGAATTATCCAGTGGGAGCGNAAAGACAAGGAAGTGGCTTTCTGGAATGAGCTTCTGTCCAGGGAGGTGCCAAAGAAGGCACCACACTTAGAACATGTTGAGCTGTGAACAGGAAGCTCAACTGGGCCCCCAGACAGAGGCTTCTCTAGAAGTGTTTATGTATCAAAGAGGTGTCTTATTGTGAAGTCTGAAGAATTATCTGATGGGAGTGGCAGAGGTCAGGGAGGGGGAGTTTCTGTTTCTGTGGCCTCAATTTGGAAATAAATGTTCTTTTGGAGACCAAGTCAATGTCTTTGTCTTGTGCTGGAATAAAGTCATCCTCCTCAGTGAGAGAAGGATGGAGACAGTGGGCACCATCGGCAGGAAGGAGCTCTGGCTGTTCTGGCTTGACCTCTGGACGTGCAGAGTGGAGCGGGCTGGGCCCTGGGAGGTGCTGAGGGGGCCGCTGCATTGCTCCATGCCTCTGGGCCACCCACAGCTCCAATGAGAGGATGTGGGGGACCAGAGTGCCGTGTCCCCCTCCTCCATGCGGAGCTGCCTGTAGAGATGAAGGAGACACACACTGAGGATGTCCTGGGTGGGAAAGAGGGGCACGGGGCATGGTGACACGTGGCATGGCTGCCTGGCCCTTACTGGCCCTCCCACAGGTCTACACTGCTTTCTTCAACTTACATGTTACCCTTCCAGGCCCTCCCTGGGGCCCTCTCTTCCAGCAGCTCATATGAACCCTCTCTGCGGCCTGGACCACATCAGGGCCAAGCAGTGACCACTTTGGAGTGAGTCCCTGAAGTGTCACCTGAAAACTGTCTCTCAGAATGCCTGGGGTGATTCCTGGCTTCTCCTGGGATGTAGAAATCTCTAAGAAAGTTACGGCCACCCTTTCTGCAAGAAAAATCTGGATTATTCCCAGTTTCATGACTTTTTCTGATTCATTCAAAGAGGTTGCAGGGCAATTTCCCTGAAGTCTGAAGGAAGATGAGCACTGTGGAAGAGAGATGGGACATGAACACTGGCTGACTGCTGACAGGTGGAAAATGGAGTCACTGTGTGTGTGAGTAGAGTGACTTAAAATGAGAATCAAGTGTTAAAGGCCAATTGTGAGCGAGTATGGGAGTATACAGTCCTCAGAAACCAAGGACCCACAGGGGTGTTTACTCGTTGCAGGCCCTTCTCCTTGGACCTCTGTCAGGGAGCTTTGAGAAATACTGGTAACAGGTAGTAAGATCAGAGAAAGCCTGTCCTAGGAGGGCAGGCTAGAAGCCCTGCTCAGACACTTCTTCCCCTAAGAAGTGAAATCTCTTAACCGCTGGGAAAAGGCAGCAAACCCATCCCCCTTTGGGCCCTGCGGAAGACTTACTGAAGCTGAGGGAAAGGAAAAATTTAGGTTGAAAGCTGGATACATTTTTTTTTAATCAGCAACATAATTTAGCTATAGTTATCCAGAATTTTAAGTACTCCCCTTTCCAATGTCATAGATCTCATCTTTTGAGTTTGCAAGTGAGGACTTTATAGGTCAAAAAGGAAAGGACTTTTACTGGGTGTCTGCTGCCACCTAGTGGTGATTTTGTTCATTGCAAGCTACGGGAAATCCCAATTTAGCCTTACCTAGTTGGAAACTCTTGATGAAAGTGAAACAGGAGAGTGAAAAAGTTGGTTTAAAACTCAACATTCAGAAAACGAAGATCATGGCATCCGGTCCCATCACTTCATGGGAAATATATGGGGAAACAGTGAAAACAGTGTCAGACTTTATTTTAGGGGGCTCCAAAATCATTGCAGATGGTGATTGCAGCCATGAAATTAAAAGATGCTTACTCCTTGGAAGGAAAGTTATGACCAACCTAGATAGCATTTTAAAAGGCAGAGACATTACTTTGCCAACAAAGGTCCGTCTAGTCAAGGCTATGGCTTTTCCAGTGGTCATGTGTGGATGTGAGAGTTGGACTGTGAAGAAGGCTGAGCGCCGAAGAATTGATGCTTTTGAACTGTGGTGTTGGAGAAGGCTCTTGAGGGTCCCTTGGACTGCAAGGAGATCCAACCAGTCCATTCTAAAGGAGATCAGTCCTGGGTGTTCATTGGAGGGACTGATGCTGAAGCTGAAACTCCAATACTTTGGCCACCTCATGAGAAGAGTTGACTCATTGGAAAAGACCCTGATGCTGGGAGGGATTGAGGGCAGGAAGAGAAGGGGACGACAGAGGATGAGATGGCTGGATGGCATCACCGACTCGATGGACATGAGTTTGGGTAAACTCGGGGAGTTGGTGATGGACAGGGAGGCCTGGCGTGCTGCAATTCATGGGGTTGCAAAGAGTCGGACACGACTGAGCGACTGAACTGAGTCAACCAACCAGAGCATCAAAAGGGTGAGACAATCAGACTTGCTTTGCTCAGATCCTAGAACGTGGTTCTAAGTTTACAGCTGACAGGCCCTTGAGTAAACAGTTTGGAGTTAGCATGAGCTGGTATATGTAGCGACCTCCTCCCGCCCCTTTTTTTCCCCAGGGTCTTAGTTTGAATTTTTAGGATCTTGACTTTGTCACCAACTTCCCTGCTACTAAAAGCCCTATTTGAAATGCATTTATAAATTTATAGTCAGCATGGTTGAATTCATCCTGTGAAGATGTTTTTGAGAATTTCGTAGTACAATTGGAGATAATATACATATTTAGGATGCCCCAAACTGGGAACATCTTGTATTAAAGCACTGTTTTCCAAATTGTCTGACATTAGAAACATAGCAATACAGCAGGCCCAAGGCAGGACCTTCCAGTGACTGTTAGTAGCAAAGAGGCCCAAGGACCTCAGCATCAGAAAGTGTCGACACTGTCCCTATGGTGACGCAGGATGCTGGCTGACCTCAAGGATGGTGAGTAGTCCCAAGACTCAGTTTCTGGTCTTCTGCCACTTCCCTGTCCTCCTGGGCCCAGATAAAATGGTTGTTCGGAGCTCAGTCTTGGCCAGAAGCCACAACAGAAGTTCCACAACTGTTATTAATATGAATAATATTTAATAGCAATAACAATGGTGTTTCAAGAGGCTTCAAGAGAATTCAGCTGGGATTTTGGTCTGTTCTTAACACAGCAGCCAGACTCATCCTGGTAGGACGTGTCATCCTCTGTTTCAAACCCTCCAATGGCTCAGCACTTCTCTGGGAGTAAAAACCAAAGTCCTTATGTTGGCTCACAAGGCCTACGTAACTCCCTCCCACTAGCTCCTTTTGCCAAGTCCTGTACCTCGGGAACCGTTCAACTTCAGCTTCTTCAGCATTACTGGTTGGGGCATAGACTTGGATTACTGTGATACTGAATGGTTTGCCTTGGAAATGAACNGTCTTCTCTTGTGTTATTGGAAGAGGGTGTTTGCTATGACCAGTGCATTTTCTTGGCAAAACTGTATTAGTCTTTGCCCTGCTTCATTCTATATTCCAAGGCCAAATTTTCCTGTTACTCCAGGTGTTTCTTGACTTCCTACTTTTGCATTCTAGTCCCTATAATGAAAGGGATATCTTTTTTGGGTGTTAGTTCTAAAAGGTCTTGTAGGTCTTCATAGAACCGTTCAAATTCAGCTTCTTCAACGTTACTGGTTGGGGCATAGGCTAGGATTATCGTGATATTGAATGGTTTGCCTTGGAAATGAACAGAGATCATTCTGTCGTTTTTGAGATTGCATCCAAGTACTGCATTTCGGACTCTTTTGTTGACCATGATGGCTACTCCATTTCTTCTAAGGGATTCCTGCCCGCAGTAGTAGATATAATGGTCATCTGAGTTAAATTCACCCATTCCAGTCCATTTTAGTTCACTGATTCCTAGAATGTTGACGTTCACTCTTGCATCTCTTGTTTGACCACTTCCAATTTGCCTTGATTCATGGACCTGACATTCCGGGTTCCTATGCAGTATTATGCTTTACAGCATCAGACCTTGGTTCTATCACCGGTCACATCCACAACTGGGTATTGTTTTTGCTTTGGCTCCATCCCTTCATTCTTTCTGGAGTTATTTCTCCACTGATCTCCAGTAGCATATTGGGCACCTACTGACATGGGGAGTTCCTTTTTCAGTGTCCTATCATTTTGCCTTTTCATACTGTTCATGGGTTCTCAAGGCAAGAATACTGAAGTGATTTGCCATTCCCTTCTCCAGTGGACCACATTCTGTCAGACCTCTCCACCATGCCCGCTCATTTTGGGTGGCCCCGCAGGGCATGGCTTAGTTTCATTGAGTTAGACAGGGCTGTGGTCCTAGTGTGATTAGATTGACTAGTTTTTTGTGATTATGGTTTCAGTGTGTCCGCCCTCTTGCCACACCTACTGTCTTACTTGGGTTTCTGTTACCTTGCACGTGGGGTATCTCTTCACGGCTGCTCCAGCAAAGCGCAGCCACTGCTCCTTACCTTGGATGAGGGGTATCTCCTCACACTACCCCTCCCAACCTCGAATGTAGAATAGCTCCATTATGCCCTCCAGCACCCATGCAGCCACCGCTCCTTGGACATGGGGTCACTCCTCCTGGCCGCTGCCCCTGGCCTTGGGCATGGGGCAGGTCCTTTAGGCTGCTGCCCCTAGCCTAGGGCAGGGGTAGCTTGTCTTGGCTGCTCCTGCGCTGTCACAGCTTGGCACTCTCGTCTGCCGCCCCTGACCTCGAACGCAGCATAGCTCCCCTATGCTACTGCCGCCCCTGACCTCGGATGTGGGGTAGCTCCTCGCAGCTGCTGCCCCTGACCTTGGCCGTGGGGTAGCTCCTCTAGGCCACGCTCTGCACATTGTCGCAGCTGCCTGGGCAAAAGATCCAGAATAAACAGTAAAACATTAAAGAAGAATCAAGTCAGAAGACTGATGCTGCTCTACTTAAACTTACTATAAAGCCAAGACAGTGCAGTATTAATGAAACATAAATAGATCAGTGGAATAGAACACAGATATAGTCACCTGATCTGTGGCAAGAGTGATTCAATGAAGACAGGACAGTCTTTTCAATGCCATTGGAAAAAACAGGATAACCACATGCAAAATTACATTAATAAATAAACCTAGACACAGACCTTATTCTTTTCACAAAAAAAGAGTTCAAAATGGAACACAGACCTAAATGTAAAAATGCAAAGCTATAAAACTCCTAGAAAATAATTTAGAATATCTAGATGACCTTGCGTTTCACAGTGACTTTCTAAATACAATATCCAAAGCATTATCCATGAAAGAAAGAAGGATTGAGAGTTGGATTTCATGAAATTAAAATTGCTCTGAGAAATACACTATTACATAAATGAAAATACAAATCACAGATTTGGAAAAATGTCTCTGGAAAATATATACCTGTTAAAGGACTTACAAGACTGATATTAAGGATATACAAGGAACACTTAAAACTCAACAGTGAGAAAACAAATGACCCAATTTAAAAATGGGCAAAAGATTTGAACAGACACCTCACCAAAGAAGATATACAGATGCCAAATAAACATGTTAAAATGTGCTCAACATCACATGTCATCAGGGAAATGCAAATTAAAAGAATAATGAGATACCACTACAAACCTATTAGAATGACTGAATTCTAAAACACTGACACAACAAATGTTGCTGAGAATGAGAACAGGAACTTTCATTCATTGCTTACTGGAATACAAAAATGATATAGCCACCTTAGAAGACAGTTTGGCAGTTTCTTACTAGCTAAATATGCCATTCCACATTATCCAGCAATTGTGATACTTTGTACTTACCCAAATGAATTGGAAAAACTACGCACAAAAACTTTCACACAAATGTTTAAAGCAGCTTTATTCATAATTGCCAAAATTTGGAAACAACCAAGATGTATTTCAATAGGTGAGTGCATGAGTATAGTGTGGTACATCCAGACAATGGAATAGTGTTCAGTGCTAAAAGAAAGAGTTATCAAGCCCATGCTGATAGCTTAAGCCTTATGTTTTAAACAGACATTGTGAAACCTTCAGTGCATATTAATAAGTTAAGGAAGCCAGTCTGAAAAGGCCACATATTGTGTGACTTCAGATATATGACATCATGAAAAAGGCATAACTATGGAAACTGTATAAACCTTGGTGATTTTCGAGAGTTCAGGGGGACGGAGGAAGGGATAAATAGGTGGAGCACAGATATTTAGGACAGTGCTATTATTCTGCAAGATAACTGTGTCTTCGAGTACACAAAACAAAGAGCAAACTATAATGCAAAACCATGAACTTTAATTAATAATAATATGTCAATATTGGATCATCAATTGCAAAAAGTGTATCAGGCTAACATAAGATGTTTATTACAGGAGAAACTGTGTGTAGGGTGTTGAGGGTGTATATGGGAACCCTGTGCATTTTGCACTCAGTTTTTACATATAAAACTGATCTAAAAAATGAAGTGTATAAAATAATGTAGATATTGATTAAAGAAAAAGATCAAGAATATGTTGAGATGGCAAAATAGCATGGAGGGACCCATGCAGGATACATTTCAGTGACTGAAATATTAGGTTGCTTTGGAACCAAGTGAAAGGTAAGTTTTGGGAGCAGAGTTTAACAGGAGGCTGAAGAGTTGACTCATTGGAAAAGACTTTGATGCTGGGAAGGATTGAGGGCAGGAGGAGAAGGGGACGACAGAGGATGAGATGGCTGGATGGCATCACTGACTCGATGGACGCGAGTCTGAGTGAACTCCGGGAGTTGGTGATGGACAGGGAGGCCTGGCGTGCTGCGATTCATGGGGTCACAAAGAGTCGGACACGACTGAGCGACTGAACTGAACCGAACTGAAAGAATCTTTGAGCAGAGAAGTGAATTGCTACCACTAGACTTTAGCAATTTGAGTTGAGAACATGTGGTAACTTAATGCCTTAAGATAAAAAGTAGGTATTAAGAGGGCCTGGACTAGAGCATAGTAGTATATGAATAAGAAGCAATCTCTATCAGGAAGGCTCCTGTGGAAATGTGTTAAAAAATTGGTATTGGAACTCATACTTTCTCTCTGTTTATCTCCACTGGCTTCTTCTCCTAAGTTTACAGATTTGCTTCAATTGTATTCATCCACAGGAAGATGTTTTCTTATCTTTTTTTTTCTTACTTAAGCTACTATCTAAACTTTCTTTTGCTACAGTGTGCTTCTTAAAAAAGTAATTACCTTCTCTGCATTTACATTCTCCTAGACCATTCTTTTCTTGCAAAATCTCTCCCTGACACCCCCTCCACTATTTCTTTTAACTTGGATTTTTTTTTTTTTTAATTCTTCACCCGTTTTGTTGAGTTTTCTTCTTCAGCTCACTTGTTAATGTTGGCACTCTTGAGCAGTGCCTATCTTTTCAGGGAATGTGGAAGGAGAGTTTTACACTCAGATCAGTTTGCTTCACAATATACACCTCACCTGGAAGCAGTCTCATTTGCACCCAGGATTTTAATTGTTACATACACCCTGAGGTCTTCCACTTCACTCTCTGCATCCGATGCCATTTCTCAACTCTAGAGATGTATTTCTGTTTTTTACCTTCAAATTCTACAATCAACTTAAACTTGAAATGTTCTAAATCAAACATTTTTCTTCCTTATGTATTTTCTGCTAACTATCTTTTAATATGGAAATGTTATATTTAACACTTCCACCTGCACATCATCCTTACCTTCCCATGTATTTGTCAAGTTCAGTAAATTCTACCTCTAAAATGATTTTCAGTTCTGCTTTTCTCTATCTGCATTCCCCAAGTTTTCATTATTATTTACTCAAATCACTGAATCAGTTTTTAACAGGTTTTTTTTGCCAACATTACATCTTTCCTTTGATATCACTTTGTATCGCTACCAAAATTCTTTATCATGTGAATTTGGCTATTCTGATTTCAAAGACCTTAATGCNATTTGTCAAGTTCAGTAAATTCTACCTCTAAAATGATTTTCAGTTCTGCTTTTCTCTATCTGCATTCCCCAAGTTTTCATTATTATTTACCCAAATCACTGAATCAGTTTTTAACAGGTTTTTCTGCCAACATTACATCTTTCCTTTGACATCACTTTGTATCGCTGCCAAAATTCTCTATCATGTGAATTTGGCTATTCTGATTTCAAAGACCTTAATACAGGATAAAGTTTAAATAATCTAGCATGTCATTCAATCCCCTTTACAATCTAGCTTCAACTTTACTCTCTAGGCTCTTTCTTCTTAAACTGTCTGGAGAAAAGGCCAGGCCAGTTTTCCTTTCCTTCTTTTAATCCATTGTTAGCAACAGTTTTATTAAGTTAAATATAAATTCTTTATCAGAATAATTAAGACTTGCTGGGGCATTGAAGCAATGCCAAATTACCATAAAACACTTAAGTTGTTAATCACGTTTTCTCCAGTTTCACAGATACTTCATCATTTATAGTTCAGCACCAAGAGTACTGATCTAGGTTAGTATTTTCTCTTTCCCCATAGTATCAATACTTCTGTGTAACTTTTGTGGTAATCATGCCAACTGTTTGAGGGATCTGGTAAAAGATGAAAAATATCTGCTGAATAACTCATAGAGGACATATACATAAAGGAATTAAAACTTTTTGACTTTCCATGAGATCATAAAATCTGTTTCTAAAAACAAATAACTATCTAAAGACCTTGATGGTGGAGTAGAAGGACGTGAGCTCATCTTCTGCGAGAACACCAAAATCCCAACTAGCTGCTTGTGATTTCAGAATGTTGGTGCTATTGATTGCAATGGAAGAGTGGAAAAGTATTTCAAAAATGCTAGCTCTACAAATATAATACACACAATTGAATCAAATTGCAAATTAGTTCAACCATTGTGGAACAGTATTTGGTAATATTTATTAAAATGGAACATATATATCCTCCATGATCAAGTACATCTACTATTAGGTGCAGTGAAATGACAGGAGTGTTTTATGCATCCCAGACATATATACTAATCTTTATATCAGCAGTATCCATAGTAGTCCCAATCTGGAAACTGTCCAAATGTCCACCTACCATAAAATAGATTGTAAAAGTTGGTATATTAATTCAATGGGATGCTACTTAGTAGTGAATATGAACAAATTTCAACTATACTCAACAGCATAGTGGATATCTTAAAACATAAGGTGAGTGAAAGGGGACCGTCACACAGGAGTATGTACTTTACAATTCCATTTAAATCAAGTGCAAATAAAGGCAAAGTTATTCCACATTGTTAGAAGCCAAGTTAGTGGTTACTCTTAAAGGAATAGCAACTAATAGTGAGCACAACAGGGGTTCTTTGATGTTACTGATATATTATTTCTTCACATGTGTGCTCCACAGATCCTCAGACTCCCATTATAAAAGTCCATTAAGCCATGCAGTTATGGTTTGTTTGTTTGCTTGTTTTGGTATGTATATTGTACTTAGTAAAAATTTTACTTTAAAATAGTTCTCGACTAAGTTTCTGCTAGTGATATGATATCTAAGAGGGAATTACCTATGGGAGGGTAATAATAAAGAACTAAAATATGAACTTAGATACTGGAGTCAAACAGAAAGAGATGACTGCTAAAATCATCCATATGTCATTTTGGGTGAGTATGTAGAAAGCTGGAAAATAAAAGGCAAATTTTCAACTTTAAGATACACAACATTTGCACATCAGGAGGAAAAATTGTAATAAAAAAAAGAATCAAAGACAGAGGGTAGAGGAAAAGTTAGAGAAAATTTTCAGAGTTGAATAAGCTAAGAATTTATTTTGACTTTAGCAATTGTTCAGTAATAGCAGAAAAAAGCAGGGAAAAAATAAATAAAATAACAGTAGATAGCCAAAGAATTGATGCTTTTGAACTTGGTGTTGGAGAAGGCTCTTGAGAGTCCCTTGGACTGCAAGGAGATCCAACTGGTCCACCCTAAAGGAGATCAGTCCTGGGTGTTCTTTGGAAGGACTAATGTTGAAGCTGAAACTCCAATACTTTGGCCACCTGATGCGAAGAGCTGATTCATTTGAAAAGACCCTGATGTTGGGAAAAATTGAAGGCAGGAAGAGAAGGGGATGACAGAGAATGAAATGGTTGGATGGCATTACCAGCTCAGTGGACATGGGTTTGGGTAGACTCTGGAAGTTGGTGATAGACTGGGAGGCCTGGTGTGCTGCAGTTCATGGGGTTGCAAAGTCAGACACAACTGAGCAACTGAAATGAACTGAACTGATCTTATAAGGAATAACCGGTCTCTTTGGAGTAATGTCAATATTTTGGCCATAATTTAAATCAGAGATGAGATTAGTAATCAAATAGGTGGTGAAGAATGGAGTAAGAATTATTGCACACATTTTTGAATAGTTTCATTGGTAAATATGGGGGGAAAATGACTTTGCAAAGAACACTTGCAACATTTTCTACAGTAAAAAAAATGCATCTCCTGGAAATATCAACTAATCATCTGTCTTCCACTTCATTTCTCTGAGACACTGATACCAGAAACTCTAAAACTGAAACATATACAAATCACTGTATCACCTAG
>SJYH01004807.1:59397-75857 GCA_006408735.1 Sylvicapra grimmia
GGAGAACAAATAAATAGATATACATTAAAAAAAAACCCAAATCCAAAATTACTCAATTGGTGTTTTTCCAGAAATATGAGGAAACAGAAGCTACAACCTCAAGTAATATTTTATTGCTGCTAAGATCTTGCAGAACCACCTGGAAGTGTAGGCAACTGAGTGCAAAGTGCCTAGAGGCTCAGAGGTAACAGATTCCAAAAAGCACAGCACACATACACCCCCTAAGTATGAGGACTTTCTTAAAATGTAAAATTCAAAGTTGACATTGGAGCTACAATATACAGGATGGAGCACTAGGGAGGCTGGCCTTTGAGAGCGGCTGTCAAGGTGATATATCTAATAGTAGCGGCGTTATCAAAGACAGTGCCACTGAAAACACCACCTACAATTGAAGATTGCCTTGGACGCAGGGATGTTTCCCTTAATGCCTGTGAGTGGTGAAGGAACCAGGACGAGGGTATGCAGATCTGGCAGCAGAAACTACTGGATGCCTTAAGCTTTGAGGGCCAAAAGGAAGTTGGCTACACAGGGAAGAAAGAGTCTACGTTGAAAAGAAGAAGGGGGAGCCCTTTGATTATAAAGCTACCTATACCACCAAACAGGAACTCTGGCAAATAGCTGATTCAATGACAAGTAACAAAACATCTGCGAGAGCCGGGCCGGCGCACTGGAGCTGCCCCACGTCCGAGGTCGGGGGCAGCAGCCTAGAGTGTCAGACTGCGACGGTGCAGGAATGGCCGGGAGGAGCTACTCTGTGCTGAGGTCGGGGCAGCGACCGAGAGGAGCTACCCCGCGTCTGAGGTCAGTGGCGGCCCGGGAGGAGCTACACTGTGTCCGAGGTCAGGGCGGCGGCTGGGAGGAGCTGCCCCACATCCGAAGCCAGTGGCGGCCGGGAGAAGACACCGGGCGTCCGAGGTCAGGGGCGGCCAGGAGGAGACACCCCGCGTCCGAGGTCAGGGGCGGCCGGGAGGAGACACCCCGCGTCCGAGGTCAGGGGCAGTCGGGAGAAGCCACCTTGAGCTTGAGGCCAGGGGTGGTGACCCTGAGGAGCCACCATGAGCCCGAGGCCCCAGGGGCAGCAGCTGGGAGGAGCCACCTCGAGCCTGAGGCCAGGGGTGGTGACCCTGAGGAGCCATCCCGAGCCTGAGCCCGAGGCCAGGGGTGGCAGCTGGGAGGAGCAACCCAAGGATCAGTGGCTGTGCAGGGCGCAGGAGGGCCTAGAGGAGCTATCCCACGTTGAAGGTCAGGAACGGCGGCAGTAAGGAGATACCCCTTGTCCAAGGTAAGGAGCAGCGGCTGTGCTTTGCTGAAGCAGCCATGAAGAGATACCCCACACCCAAGGTAAGAGAAACCCAAGTAAGATGGTAGGTGTTGCAAGAGGGCATCAGAGGGCAGACATACTGAAACCATACTCACAGAAAACTAGTCAACCTAATCACACTAGGACCACAGCCTTGTCTAACTCAATGAAACCAAGCCATGCCTGCAGGGCAACCCAAGATGGGCGGGTCATGGTGGAGAGGGCTGACAGAACGTGGTCCACTGGAGAAGGGAATGGCAAGCCACTTCAGTATTCTTGCCTTAAGAACCCCATGAACAGTATGAACAGGCAAATGATAGGATACCAAAAGAGGAACTCCCCAGGTCATTANCCTGTTCATACTGTTCATGGGGTTCTCAAGGCAAGAATACTGAAGTGGCTTGCCATTCCCTTCTCCAGTGGACCACGTTCTGTCAGTATTGATGTTAGGGATTGTAAAAAAAAAATTAGCCTTTACTTTTTGAATCCAATTCTCTTTTAAGCATCAAATACTTTTGTTTTGCTACATGATAGTTACTTTGCTGGGGAGTTATTTTGTTTATTTTATAACCTTTTTTGTGCAGTGCCTTCTACATTTATCCTTTTTGTACATGAACAATGTAAACAACGTGAGATTTTTTTATAGCGTATCCATGTGGAAAAAGTTATCTTTTGAATTTTATTAGGATGAGCTCCTGTAAAAAAAACAATAATATGCATGCTGCTGACTTACAAAAAGAAAAAAGAATACACACACACAACATGAGAGTTGTTAGTTAAGTTTTAACTGGGACAAAATGAGGACTGCAGTCTGGGAAACAACAGCACTGCAGAGAGCTCAGAGAAATTGCTCCAAAGAGGTAAGGGGAAGCTCAGTATATACGTCATTTTGGTGAAGGGGGAGTACACACAATCAAGCATATTTTTTGGCAGAAGGTTTCTGCTAGTCTTGAGAAACATTCATCACCATGAAAGATTTTGGTGTTTTTCTAGATATGAAGAGATATAAGAATTGAGCTCATAAAATCTGTTCCTGAAAATATCTGAAGACCTGTTTTGACAGTTTTTCCCAGAGCACTGCTGCTGCTGCTGCTGCTAAGTCGCTTCAGTCGTGTCCGACTCTGTGCGACCCCATAGACAGGAGCCCAACAGGCTCCCCCGTCCCTGGGATTCTCCAGGCAAGAACACTGGAGTGGGTTGCCATTTCCTTCTCCATTGTGTGAAAGCGAAAAGTGAAAGTGAAGTCGCTCAGTCGCATCCGACTTCTAGCGACCCCATGGACTGCAGCCTACCAGGCTCCTCCATCCATGGGATTTTCTAGGCAAGAGTACTGGAGTGGCTTGCTATTGCCTTCTCCGTACCAGAGCAGAGTGGCCCATTTCTCCTCTACTGTGAACTCCTTTCAGGTGTTGAACATTATCAGCTGCAGTAAGCACACAATCTAATCCTTGTAGAGGCAGATGGCACATGCCAATTTGTACTTAACAATAAAAAGCAACATTTGATTTGCTACATGATTTGTGGAAAGGGTTCTGTGTATAGTTGGGGCAGTCAAACATTAAGAAACAAGGTTTACTGAAAAGAGTGGGCATGGATAATAAGGAATGACAGTGAGAATTAAATAATCATAAAAAGATAACACTAAAATGTCTCTTAAAGGAACTTGCTTTATACAGAAATCTTTTTAAATCTTATTAGCTAACAAGACTTTTGGCCTCTGCTTGAAAATTTCAAATCAGTTCAGTTCAGTTGCTCAGTCTTGTCCAACTATTTGCCACCCCATGGACTGTAGCACGTCAGGCTTTCTTGTCTATCACCCACTCCCAGAGCTTATTCAAGTCCATGTCCATCCAGTCAGTGATACCATCCAACTATCTCATCCTCTGTCATCCCCTTCCCCTCCTGCTTTCAATCTTTCCCAGCATCATGGCTTTTTCAAATGAGCCAGTTCTTTGCATCTGATGGCCAAAGTATTGGAATTTCAGCTTCAGCATCAGTCCTTCCAATGAATATTCACGACTGATTTCCTTAAGGGTGGACTGCTTGGATCTCCTTGCTGTCCAAGGGACTCTCAAGAGTGTTCTTCAACACCACAGTTCAAAAGCATCAATTCTTTGACGCTCAGCCTTCATCACAGTCCAATTCTCACATCCATACATGACCACAGGAAAAACCATAGCCCTGACTAGACGGAACTTAGTCGGCAAAGTAATGTCTCTGCTTTTGAATACCACTTCCGTATTCTTGCCTTGAGAACCCCAATACAGTATGCTAATGCGTATATATGAAATTTAGAAAGATGGTAATGATAACCCTGTATGTGAGACAGCAAAAAGAGACACAGATGTATAGAGGCCAGGGGCAGTTGGGAGAAGCCACCTTGAGCTCGAGGACAGAGGCGGTGACCCCAGGGAGCCACCAGGAGCCCGAGGCCAGGGCCGGCAGCCGGGAGGAGCAACCCAAGGATCAGTGGGTATGCAAGCGCAGGAGGGCCTAGAGGAGCTATCCCACGTTGAAGGTCAGGAAAGGCGGCAGTAAGGAGATACCCCTCGTCCAAGGTAAGGAGCAGCGGCTGTGCTTTGCTGAAGCAGCCGTGAAGAGATACCCCACACCCAAGNTTGAAAAGAAGAAGGGGGAGCCCTTTGATTATAAAGCTACCTATACCACCAAACAGGAACTCTGGCAAATAGCTGATTCAATGACAAGTTAACAAAACATCTGCGAGAGCCGGGCCGGCGCACTGGAGCTGCCCCACGTCCGAGGTCGGGGGCAGCAGCCTAGTGTCAGACTGCGACGGTGCAGGAATGGCCGGGAGGAGCTACTCTGTGCTGAGGTCGGGGCAGCAACCGAGAGGAGCTACCCCGCGTCTGAGGTCAGTGGCGGCCCGGGAGGAGCTACACTGTGTCTGAGGTCAGGGCGGCGGCCGGGAGGAGCTGCCCCACGTCCGAAGCCAGTGGCGGCCGAGAGAAGACACCGGGCGTCCGAAGTCAGGGGCGGCCAGGAGGAGACACCCCGCGTCCGAGGTCAGGGGCGGCCGGGAGGAGACACCCCGCGTCCGAGGTCAGGGGTGGTGACCCTGAGGAGCCACCATGAGCCCGAGGCCAGGGGCAGCAGCTGGGAGGAGCCACCTCGAGCCCGAGGCCAGGGGTGGTGACCCTGAGGAGCCACCTCGAGCCTGAGCCCGAGGCCAGGGGTGGCAGCTGGGAGGAGCAACCCAAGGATCAGTGGCTGTGCAGGGCGCAGGAGGGCCTAGAGGAGCTATCCCACGTTGAAGGTCAGGAACGGCGGCAGTAAGGAGATACCCCTCGTCCAAGGTAAGGAGCAGCGGCTGTGCTTTGCTGAAGCAGCCGTGAAGAGATACCCCACACCCAAGGTAAGAGAAACCCAAGTAAGATGATAGGTGTTGCAAGAGGGCATCAGAGGGCAGACATACTGAAACCATACTCACAGAAAACTAGTCAGTCTAATCACACTAGGACCACAGCCTTGTCTAACTCAATGAAACCAAGTCATGCCTGCAGGGCAACCCAAGACGGGCGGGTCATGGTGGAGAGGGCTGACAGAACGTGGTCCACTGGAGAAGGGAATGGCAAGCCACTTCAGTATTCTTGCCTTGAGAACCCCATGAACAGTATGAACAGGCAAAATGATAGGATATCAAAAGAGGAACTCCCCAGGTCATTAGGTGCCCAATATGCTACTGGAGATCAGTGGAGCAATAAGTCCAGAAAGAATGAAGGGATGGAGCCAAAGCGAAAACAATACCCAGTTGTGCATGTGACTGGTGATAGAAGCAAGATCCGATGCTGTAAAGAGCAATATTGCATAGGAACCTGGAATGTCAGGTCCATGAATCAAGGCAAATTGGAAGTGGTCAAACAAGAGATGACAAGGGTGAACGTCGACATTCTAGGAATCAGCGAACTAAAATGGACTGGAATGGGTGAATTTAACTCAGATGACCATTATATCTACTACTGCGGGCAGGAATCCCTCAGAAGAAATGGAGTAGCCATCATGGTCAACAAAAGAGTCCGAAATGCAGTACTTGGATGCAATCTCAAAAACGACAGAATGATCTCTGTTCGTCTCCAAGGCAAACCATTCAATATCACAGTTATCCAAGTCTATGCCCCAACCAGTAATGCTGAAGAAGCTGAAGTTGAACGGTTTTATGAAGACCTACAAGATCTTTTAGAACTAACACCCAAAAAAGATGTCCTTTTCATTCTAGGGGACTGGAATGCTAAAGTAGGAAGTCAAGAAACACCTGGAGTAACAGGCAAATTTGGCCTTGGAATGCGGAATGAAGCAGGGCAAAGACTAATAGAGTTTTGCCAAGAAAATGCACTGGTCATAGCAAACACCCTCTTCCAACAACACAAGAGAAGACTCTACACGTGGACATCACCAGATGGTCAACACCGAAATCAGATTGATTATATTCTATGCAGCCAAAGATGGAGAAGCTCTATCCAGTCAACAAAAACAAGACCAGGAGCTGACTGTGGCTCAGATCATGAACTCCTTATTGCCAAATTCAGACTCAAATTGAAGAAAGTAGGGAAAACCACTAGACCATTCAGGTATGACCTAAATCAAATCCCTTATGATTATACAGTGGAAGTAAGGAATAGATTTAAGGGCCTAGATCTGATAGATAGAGTGCCTGAAGAACTATGGAATGAGGTTCGTGACATTGTACGGGAGACAGGGACCAAGACCATCCCCATGGAAAAGAAATGCAAAAAAGCAAAATGGCTGTCTGGGGAGGCCTTACAAATAGCTGTGAAAAGAAGAGAGGCGAAAAGCAAAGGAGAAAAGGAAAGATATAAGCACCTGAATGCAGAGTTCCAAAGAATAGCAAGAAGAGATAAGAAAGCCTTCTTCAGCGATCAATGCAAAGAAATAGAGGAAAACAACAGAATGGGAAAGACTAGAGATCTCTTCAAGAAAATTAGAGATACCAAGGGAACATTTCATGCAAGGATGGGCTCGATAAAGGACAGAAATGGTCTGGACCTAACAGAAGCAGAAGATATTAAGAAGAGGTGGCAAGAATACACGGAAGAACTGTACAAAAAAGATCTTCACGACCCAGATAATCATGATGATGTGATCACTAATCTAGAGCCAGACATCTTGGAATGTGAAGTCAAGTGGGCCTTAGAAAGCATCACTACGAACAAAGCTAGTGGAGGTGATGGAATTCCAGTTGAGCTGTTTCAAATCCTGAAAGATGATGCTGTGAAAGTGCTGCACTCAATCTGCCAGCAAATTTGGAAAACTCAGCAGTGGCCACAGGACTGGAAAAGGTCCGTTTTCATTCCAATTCCAAAGAAAGGCAATGCAAAAGAATGCTCCAATTACCGCACAATTGCACTCATCTCACATGCTAGTAAAGTAATGCTCAAAATCCTCCAAGCCAGGCTTCAGCAATACGTGAACCGTGAACTCCCTGATGTTCAAGCTGGCTTTAGAAAAGGCAGAGGAACCAGAGATCAAATTGCCAACATCCGCTGGATCATGGAAAAAGCAAGAGAGTTCCAGAAAAACATCTACTTCTGCTTTATTGACTATGCCAAAGCCTTTGACTGTGTGGATCACAATAAACTGTGGAAAATTCTGAAAGAGATGGGAATACCAGACCACCTAACCTGCCTCTTGAGAAATCTGTATGCAGGTCAGGAAGCAACAGTTAGAACTGGACATGGAACAACAGACTGGTTCCAAATAGGAAAAGGAGTACGTCAAGGCTGTATATTGTCACCCTGCTTATTTAACTTATATGCAGAGTACATCATGAGAAATGCTGGACTGGAGGAAACACAAGCTGGAATCAAGATTGCCGGGAGAAATATCAATAACCTCAGATATGCAGATGACACCACCCTTATGGCAGAAAGTGAAGAGGAGCTAAAAAGCCTCTTGATGAAAGTGAAAGAGGAGAGCGAAAAAGTTGGCTTAAAGCTCAACATTCAGAAAACGAAGATCATGGCATCTGGTCCCATCACTTCATGGGAAATAGATGGGGAAACAGTGGAAACAGTGCCAGACTTTATTTTTTTAGGCTCCAAAATCACTGCTGATGGTGACTGCAGCCATGAAATTAAAAGACGCTTACTCCTTGGAAGAAAAGTTATGTCCAACCTAGATAGCATTTTCAAAAGCAGAGACATTACTTTGCCGACTAAGGTCCGTTTAGTCAAGGCTATGGTTTTTCCTGTGGTCATGTATGGATGTGAGAGTTGGACTGTGAAGAAGGCTGATCGCCGAAGAATTGATGCTTTTGAACTGTGGTGTTGGAGAAGACTCTTGAGAGTCCCTTGGACTGCAAGGAGATCCAACCAGTCCATTTTGAAGGAGATCAGCCCTGGGATTTCTTTGGAAGGAATGATGCTAAAGCTGAAACTCCAGTACTTTGGCCACCTCATGCGAAGAGTTGACTCATTGGAAAAGACTCTGATGCTGGGAGGGATTGGGGGCAGGAGGAGAAGGGGACGACAGAAGATGAGATGGCTGCATGGCATCACTGACTCAATGGACGTGAGTCTGAATGAACTCGGGGAGTTGGTGATGGACAGGGAGGCCTGGTGTGCTGCGATTCATGGGGTCACAAAGAGTTGGACACGGCTGAGCGACTGAACTGTCTAGCAGTGGGCAGGACACACAACGGACGCTTCATAATTGATGGCTGCAAAAGTGCACTCGTGGATTGCTGAGTGGTTCCATCAGTATGTGGCCTTTTCAGAATGTTAGTGTTTTCAGTGTGAGAGCTACCACCTCTGTGACCCCAATGAGGTCATGACAACTGTGGGTTTGTGTGTGTGCAGCCAGGGAGGGTCTCACTGCTTGACTGTTCCACAGTCAAGTCTGAATTGTGCTCCTTCCCAAGGCTCCTGGGAAAATGCCTCTGTTTGGCCTCTTAGGCCTGAGGTCAAGAATCTCTGAGCAAACCCTCTTTCTGCTGCTAAGAGAGAGCAGGAGGGGACAGTCACATGTCTGGAAAGCCCAGGCTTCCTGCTGGCTGGGTGCCACGTGGGACCTTCTAGCTCCGTGTTCCAGGTCAGGTCTAGACACTTGACAAAACAAGCAGATCTCTCTTTGTGCAGGCCTCACTTCTTGCTTCATGAGAAAGCCATGGAGGGACTTCCCTGGTGGTCCAGTGGTTAGAACTCAGCACTTCCACTGCTGTGGGCTTGGGATTGGACCCCTGGTCAGGGAATTAAGACCCCACAAGCTGTGCCATGTGGCCAAAAATGAAAAGAAAAAGCGACGTAATGAATGAAAAATCTGCTGCAGGGCCTCCTCGCTTCATCTGGCTCTGACACTCAACCTGAGCTGCCACAGAAATAGTCACCAAGAGCCGAGCCAGGCTGCACCTCAACCCCATGGATTTCAGGAGGGGAGAAGCCTCCACGGCCAGCCCTGACAAAGTAGCCATCCACACACCATCTCCTGATGCTGAGAGGACAGACGCCAAGGGGAGGGCAAGCTCCCCCCATTATTTCCTGGGAACAAGAGATCATTGTAGTCTTTCAGAAAGAGTGGAGGGAAATCTTGAATAGCCCAGCTAATTTCTAAGACGATTACCGGGCTTCCACAAAAGTTCGAAATCAAAGATGGTTCTGATGAACCTGTTTGCAGAGCAGCAGTGCGGACGCAGACCTAGAGGTCAGACCTGTGGACACAGCACGGGAGGACGAGGGTAGGGGGAGCTGAGAGAGCAGCATGGAAACATACATGCTACTCTATGTAAATCAGAGAGCCAGGGGGCCCATGCTGTGGGGCACAGGGAGCTCAACCCAGTGCTCTGTGACAACCGAGAGGGGTGGGGGGATGGGGAGGGAGATGGGAGGGAGGCTGAGGAGGCAGGGGACATGTGTACCTGTGGCTGATTCACGCTGGGGTATGGCAGAAACCAGCACAATACTGTAAAGCAGTTATCTTCCAAAAAACAATTTTAAAAAATATCAAAGCAAGACAGACAGGAGCCCTGCCTTGGCTGGAACGCCGACCGCCAGCCTAAAGGGGCCGTGTCCCTCGCCCTTCCAGGGGAAACTCCCTTCGCTAATCTGTCTGGCGGGACCATTGTGACTCCATCTTGAAGGTTCTTTCCAGTTCTAAAGTTGTGTGGTTCACCATATTTTGGCTGCCATGTTTTCCTAGTTTCCCACTGTGGCACCTGTTTGTTTACTCACCTTTAACTACATGTGACACCTGAATACACTCTTGCAATGAAGGGCTTCACACAGTCCCGCCGCTACTTTCAGGCCAGATTCCTGCTTCAACCGGACCACCTGCTCCCTCTCTGTTCCTCACAGCCACCAGCCAGCAGGTATTCACCTCCAGCCTGTCCCGTGCCCAACAGTGTCAGCCCAGCAACGAAGCAAGGGAGTCCAAGCCTGCCAGGAGCTTACATTCTTTGGTGGGGGGTGGGGAGACAGAAAGTGTGCAAGCAAATACACACATAGAATAATTTTTGGTATTAATGACTATGAGGGGGAGATTTAATGCTGAGAAGGAGACGGCCACGTTGTAGATCCACGGGGGAGAACGTTCTCAGCAAGAGGAACAGTCACCAGTGTCCTGGGATGAGAAGAGCCCAGTGTGTCTGCGGGGTGAGAAGGCCCCTGTGGCTGGAGCCGGAGGAGGGGACAGGTAGTAGACACGCCTGGAGAGGTGGGTGAGCAACCAGAGCTCACGGGCCTCAGAATGACATAGGGGAGGGCTTCGCATTTTATTCCAGGGACAGCAGAAGCCCCTGGATGGTTTTGAGGAGGGAAGTGATGAGACCAGACACTCACTGCCTGATGTGCAAGATGTGGATGGCAGAGGCGGGACCATGGCAGGAACCTGGCGTTCACAGTGCCTGGGCTACGTGAGCCTGGAGAAGGTGGGGAGGACCTGATGGTCCCACACAGAACAAAGTGAAAATGAAGGTCGCTCAGTCGTGTCCGACTCTTTGTGACCCCCTGGACTATACAGTCCCTGGAATTCTCCAGGCCAGAATCCTGGAGTGGGTAGCCTTTCCCTTCTCCAGGGGATCTCCCCAACCCAGGGATGGAGACCAGGTCTCCTGCATTGCAGGCAGATTCTTTACCAGCTGAGCCCAAGAAGTCTGGAGTGGATAGCCTATCCCTTCTCCAGCAGATCTTCCCCACCCAGGAATCAAACCAGGGTCTCCTGCATTGCCGGTGGATTCTTTACCGACTGAGCTATGAGGGAAGCCCAAAGAGGCTGCACAAAAGCTCTGCAGCAGACCCTCAGGTGACCCCAGCACCCTTCCTCTTGTCCCTGCTGAGCTTGGGCTCGCCCGGCACATCTTTCCCTAAGCCCCCCTGTCCCACCTCTGCCCTCTGCCCTGCAGCGACTTCTACAGGGAAAAACAGGTGGACCCACCCCGCGTGGTCTCGGTCCACTTCCCGCCCCGCAAGTATCCATGTCTGACTTTGTACTTTCAGGCTCAGGACAGGCGGTCCGGGCTGGCTCACTCCTTCCCCTCACTCAGGGACCCCCATCCCCACCCTCACCCCCCAAAATGCTGCTCCCTCCTCCAGCTGCTCAGCCCTTCGGGGTCACATCCCCCTGCAGGGCCCTGCTCAGTGTCTCCACGGCTCTCACCTGCCCCTCCGCTTGCCCTCAGCTGGCTTTTCCAGAAGCCTTTCTTGCCAGTGATCGCCAGAGACTGTCCCACAGCCAGGCCCTCAGGACTGTTTTCTGTTCTCTTGTCACCTCTCTGATGAGCTGGAGGCTCTCCCCTTTTGAAAAGGGGTCTCTCTGACTGCCAGGCCCCCCTGCCTCTCAGGGTCCCTGGAGCCCTTCAGTCCATCTGCTTCACGGCGGGTTCCCTCTCGGACCCCCTCCCTTTGCCACCACCGCAGTCGCCAGGGTTCTGGGCTCAGATCTCTGATGTTCCTCGAACTTTCTCCACAACCAAGGCTGATGACTCAGAACTCTCCATCTCAAAGACTTTTCCCTGGTGGTCCAAGGGTTAAGACTTCATGCTCTGGTTACAGGGGGCCCGTGTTTGATCCCTGGTCACCACATGGCGCGGCCAAAAAAGAAAGAGAAAAACTCTCCATCTCAGAGCTCCCTCCCTCCGTCTCCATCCTTTAGACATCAGCTGTACGGAAACTTCCTGACCTGGGGCACTCCGAGACACCCCAGGGAAAGTCGTTCAGTCGTGCCGGACTCTTTGTGACTCCCTGGACTATACATCCATGGAGTTCTGCAGTCCAGCATACTGGAATGGGTAGCCTTTCCCTTCTCCAGGGGATCTTCCCAACCCAGAGATGGAACCCAGGTCTCATGCACTGCAGGCAGATTCTTTCCCAGCTGAGCCACCAGGGAAGCCCAAGAAGACTGGAGTGGGTAGCCTATCCCTTCTCCAGCGGATCTTCCCCACCCAGGGATGGAACCCAGGTCTCCTGCATTGCAGGAGGATTCTTTACCGACTGAGCTATCAGGGAAGCCCTGATATGGTCCCAAACAGAATTAATTTTCTTGGAAAATCCACTCCTCAAGTGAGGTTCATAGCAGTCATGCTGGTCTCCTCCATTAAACCCAATCCAGAGTGCCACTGAGCCCACTGGGCCCACCTCCTGACCCAGTAGCCCTCCTCCTCTCTCCGGTGACCACCATCTAATTCAAGCCCTCTTCTTGTCTACCTGACCTACTGTGGTAGCTGCCTCCTGATTCCAGACTACAGCTGGCAGTGCCCCAGTTCCGCCTCTATAAGCCACCAGAGTGATCTTTTCCACAGTAAAATGCCACGCCAGCTTCCTGTTTAACCCCCGCCCCCCGCTCCGTGTCTCTACACTTCTAACAATTTTTAAGGCTCTTGGCTGGAATAGTAGCTCCTTCATGGGGCTGTTCTTACCTCTTACCCTTATCTCACGCCATCCACTGGGAATTCTTTGAAAATATCATGTTTCCTCTCAGGACTGGCTATATAATCTTCGAGGCCCAGTGCAAAATGAAAACGCTGGGCTTTTTGTCAAAAAATCAGGAAGTCCAGACCTCCCTGGTGGTTGAATGGTTAAGACTCATCGCTTCCACTGCAGGGTGCTCGGGTTCAATCCCTGGTCAGGGAACTAAGATCTCACATGTGGTGTGGCACAAACAAAACAGACAAAGCCGAGAAGCTCAAGGCAGTGACAACCGAAGCATTAAACTGAGAGCAAGACCCTTCTGAGCGCGGGTGTCTGGGGCCTGCACACCCACGAAGCCACTTTACTTCCTCTTCACATTTGTGCTTTCTGTGAACCATTTGTTCTGCTTGAAATGGCTTTTCTGATGTTGCCTACCTGGTGAACTTCTAGTTATACTTCTAGATCAGCGTGGTGATTCTTAATGTTTTGAGATGGTCATTAACCCATTTAAGAGTAATTTGCAAACTATGGGTTCTCCGCCCCTCCAAAACTGGATATGCAGATAACATGAAGTTTAGAATACAATTTCAGATGCTCTGGACATACTCCAAGGTCTATAATCTGAACTCCATAGAGGCCCAGGAATCAGAGATGATTAAAATCTCATTTGAGAGTCATTTCAAATGCTACCTTCTCTACTAAGCCCTTCTGGTTCCTCTGAGCCCTCCTCCCTCTAATGGGGCCTCCATCCATTCCACTATCATTAAAATTCTTGTCAGTCGCTCAGTCGTGTCTGATTCTTTGTGACCCCATGGATTGCAGTACACCAGGCTTCCCTGTACTTCACCATCGTTTGAGCAAGCTCCAGGAGATAGTGAAGGACAGGGAAGCCTAGCATGCTGCAGTCCATGGGGTCGCAAAGAATAGGACACGACTGAGCGACTGAACAGCAACATGTCCCCTGAGTCGATGGTGCCATCCAGCCATCTCATCCTCTGTCTCCCTCTTCTTCTGCCTTCACTCTTTCCCAGCATCAGGGTCTTTTCCAAGGAGTTGGCTCTCCTCATCAGATGGCCAAAGTAATGGAGTCTCAGCTTCAGAATCAGTCCTTCCAATGAATATTCAGGATTGATTTCCTTTAGGATGGACTGGTTGGATCGCCTTGAAGTCCAAGGGACTCTCAAGAGTCTTCTCCAACACCACAGTTTGAAAGCATCGATTCTATGGTGCTCAGTCCAACTCTCACTTCCATACATGACTACTGGAAAAACCATAGCTTTGACTAGATGGACCTGTGTCAGCAAAGTAATGTCTCTGCTTTTTAATATGCTATCTAGGTTGGTCATAGCTTTTCTTCCAAGGAGTAAGCGTCTTTTAATTTCATGGCTGCAGTCACCATCCTCAGTGATTTTGGAGCCCAAGAAATCTGTCACTGTTTCCACTTTTCCCCCTTCTATTTGTCATGAAGTGATGGGATTGGAGGCCATGATCTTCCTTTTTTGAATGTTCAGTTTTAAGCCAGCTTTTTCACTTTCCTCTTTGACTCTCATCAAGAGAGGGTCATTTACTTCTTCTTTGCTTTCTGCCATTAGAGTGGTATCATCTGTGTATCTAAGGTTATTGATATTTCTCCTGGCAATCTTGACTGAAGCTTGTGATTCACCCAGCCCCGCATTTAGCATGATGTACTCTGCATATAAGTTAAATAAGCAGTGTGACAGTATAGTCTTGTTGTACTCCTTTGTTAAAATAGCCATGGTAAATGACAGATGGTAGTTACCTGCCATATCTAGACGTGTTTCGGAACTCACTGTAACTTGGCCAATTAGTTATTTCATTACCGTTTCACAAATGAGGAAACTGAAGCTCAAAGCGTTTACTGGGGGGCTTCCCTTGTGGCTCAGCTGGTAAAGAATCTGCCTGCAGTGCGGGAGACCTGGGTTCAATCCCTGGGTTGGGAAGATCTCCTGGAGAAGGGAATGGCTACCCACTCCAGTATTCCTGCCTAGAGAATTCCAAGGACTGTATAGTCCATGGTGTCGCAAAGAGTCGGACGCGACTGAGCGACTTTCACTTTCACTTAAAAAAGGCAGAGAAGAGCAGAGGCTTCCGGTGCGTATCTACAGCCCCTGGCCCTGCACCCTCGTATGGCTTCCTCTACTGTCCTCAGTCGTCTCTGTCTTTACAGACTGGGCCCTGGGAAGGAGCAAAGATCGCATTTGCATTCCTGCATTCTCTGGGCCTCTCCAGCAGTCAGTTTGTACCAAATACGCGATTGTTGACTGAATGAATGCTTGATTCCATCCTACAGGTTCCTATTGTAGTCGCAGCACAGATAATGCCTGGCATCCACCAACCATTATTTGAGAAAGCCAGCATGTTACCCCACAAAAGAGGCCTCGTCCTGTCCGGGGGGTGCTCTGCGGGGAGCTAGTGTGGGGTGACTGCCCAGAGTCCACGGGGAGACAAGCCGTGCGAGCCACGCTCTGAGGCCATCAGGCCCAGCTATTCCTCTTGCCCAAACAGTGAGTCTTCTACGTGCCCAGGGGCCCGACAGCTCCTCCACTGGCCCTGCAGGCATTTCTGGTAAGACATTATGGGTTTTCTAACAAGCTTAAAAAAAAAAAAACCAGAACGAAAAAAATAAATGCAAACTTGAATCACTTTGAGTGAATATATTTACCCAGGAAACATTGCTTTAGGTTGCTGAAGGTCTGGATTTTTAGGTTTCAATGAGTTAATAATATGTGGATTCTCAGCTGATTCCCCTGCTTTTCCCTGACTGCCTGGTGCTCGGGAAACCGACCAGTGGCTGGCAATAGACAGGGCTATCTTCTTCAGCTTTGGGAAGCGTCTGCTGATGGGACGGCTGCGTGCAGCTCCTGCGGCTGCCTCTGGTGCTCCATCCACTGTCCTGAGATTCAGGAAGGGAATGGGTGTGCCACCCGCAAAGGCTGCACCCTTCTCGCTCAGCTTTGCAGCCCGGCCCTGAAACCCTGCTTGAGTCTTGCTGTGTACCACTGCACTGGCAGGGTTCTGCCGGGAGTTCCCGGGAGGCTGGGCTCCAGGCCTGACCCCTGCTCACAGGGTGCTCTCTACCTGCCGCAGTCTTTCCAGGACAAACTTGCAGAGTCGGGGAGGACTGGGCTATTGGTAGTAGAAGGGTCCACGTTTGAGGGAGCTGTGGTTAGCAGTAACCAGGCCAGACCAATATGAATCTGTGTTTCCTTCTGAGAAGGAGCAGATATGAAAAACATAGATTGTCAGGCGGTGCCTTTGGGGAACATTTTTGTTGTTATTGTTGTCAATATTAACCGAATTTTCTAAGCTTTTACATAATATCATAACTCTACAGCAATAAGAAAAAGTTCCAGTTTATTTAAGGGTATACCATGTTCCAAGTATGAGGCTCCAGTTTTTAGAGCACATTCTCATATTCTCATAATAAGCCTGTGAGAGAAGTTTTATTACCCAATTTTATACATGGAAACTGAAGCATTAGGTTAAGCAATTTATTCAAGGTCATGTGATTCGCAAGGGAAACAGCTTGGATCTTAAGGAGGCTGTATTTAATTCAAAAGCCTGTCCTCATAATCATTATGATATGCGGGGTCTTTTTTTTTTTTGGTGGCAACATGCAGCATGTGGGATCTTAGTTCCCTGACCAGGGACTGAACTCACACTCTCGGCAGTGAAGTCCTAACCACTTGACGGCCAGGGGATTCCCCCATGTTATCTCTTAACAGCAGAAAACCACCCCTCATTTGTAGCTGTGTCTCCAGACCACCTCCCTTCTAGTTTCTCTCCCTCCCCACCTAATTCATCCTACAGACTGAGGCAGATTAAATTTTCCTAAAATATTGCTTTAATCCCTTCACTGCCTACTCAAAACACTGGCAGTTGCCTATAGGAGCAGAGTAATTTTCAAACTCACTCTGATAACTTGAGCTTTTCTGTCAACTGCCCTTATTTTAGGCAGAATACCTCCCTATTGCTTCTACAGCCTGCACTTCAGGACGCGAGACCTCTGGAGCAAAGCTGAGCAGAGGGCTGTAAACTTTGAATGAACCTCTATAAAAACTTTGTAAATATTTCTTACTTTCAATAAAATGAAGCATTAAAGGAAGCATTTTCAAACAAGAGATTATCAATGACATTTTCCACATCTTAAATTACTAATGGTGGTTAATGTACAATTAAGTTCTCTTTACCATCTGTTGCTTGCTAAAAACTTTAGTATCTCTTTCCAAGGAAATTTTAATGAAGGGCTTGTTAAAAAAAAAAAA
>SJYH01004808.1:0-29404 GCA_006408735.1 Sylvicapra grimmia
ACTGCCCGTGGAATCGCAGCTTTAAATAGCACACAGTGTGCCTGGCTTCCTAGGAAGGAGCTGCAGCTGAGAGAACATCTGCGCTCAAACAGGCTGTCCTGCGGATGCGAGGCTGGAGCCACGCCTTCCAAAACTATGTGTACAGACAACGGCTACTCTCCTGGGGTGGGCAGGGGGCTCTCTGTCATTGTGCTCCCTTCCCAGGGTGTTCTGAGTTCCCACTGTTCTCATCCAGTTCACACAGTCATCTGGATAGCTAGTGAGCTCATCCCCAATCACGGAGGAAGTATGGAACTCCTGGTGGAGGCAGAGGAGCAGATTTGTGGCTGCTCCATCTTGAAGAAAGATGCAATGGCTGCCACTTCAGGGTCTACTGTGGGCCAGTGACCGCACAGAACGCTTCATACAGGCTCATCTCTAATCTTCACAAGTATCCTGAAAATTAGGCACCAGGTACCTCCATTTTGGGTTTCCTGGTGGCTCAGTGGTAAAGAATCCACCTGCCAATGCAAGAGATGCAGATTCGATCCCTGCGTCAAGAAGATTCCCTGGAGAAGGAACTGGCAACCAGCTCCAGTATTCTTGCCTGGGAAATCTCATGGAAAGAGGAGACTGGCAGGTTACAGTCTATGGGGTCGCCTAGAGTCAGACATGACTCAATAACTGAACAACAACTTCTATTTTACAGATCAGAAAACTAAGTCCAGAAAACATTAAGTGGTTGTCCATGTCTGGCTCCAAAGTCCACCCTCCTTGGACTACAGCCCAGATTCATATCAGGTTGTGTGCAACAAAGGATGTCCATTACTGCCTGCTAGTCCAGCATCTGTTGTTCCTTTGAGGATATTGCCTCCCACACTGGGTTAAGTCATGCTGGAATGGAAATCTCAGCATCTGCCCTCCACCTGGAAGCTGAGAGCTTCCAGATTCCTAGAATCTCCTCCTCTATTCTGCAAAGACCAGGGTTTGGCTCCTGACGAAGTCTTGGCCAACCAGCATCTCTCTCCTGGAATATTGTCTCCTGAGCTGAAGAGCAAGAGTGGAATCAGTCAGAGTTCATTCTCTGGCAGCAGAACCCAGGTCCGACCACTCAGCTCTCCTTCCCACTCCAAACCCGGTTCCTTAGCCATTCTTCATCCAGTGAGGTCTCTACTGCTTGCATCCAGTCTCTATTGCTCAGAGTCCAAGAACCCTAACTCGATAAACTTAGAATGTAAAAGAGTTCTAATATTTTATAAAACAACAAGGAGAATTATGGGAAAACATTTCAAAGAATATATTATGGGAGTGGGGGATGTATGGGCCTTGGTGAGAGGGTGGACCCAGCAACTGCTGTGACCAGTAGAATCTGGTAAAAGTGACTCTGGACCAGTTCTGGGGATTGCCCTCAACTGGCTTGGACTTTTCCATTCATTGCCTTTTGGAACACTTACTCATGACACATTTCCTCTTGAGATCCAGCCACCATGCTGTGAAAAGCCAATTCACATGAGGAGACCCCTTGATGTAATCCAGGTAACAGCCCCAATAGAGTGCTCAGTTCCCAGTCACGGGGACACTGTCCTGGATGTCCAGCAGAGCCTTCAGGTGAGCGCAGCCCCGCCTCAGTCTGGCTGCAATCACATGTATGTGTGTGTGTTGGTCGTTCAGTTGTGTCCAACTTTTTGTGACCCCACGGACTGTAGCCCACCAAGCTCCTCTGTCCATGGAATTCTCCAGGCAAGATTACTGGAGTGGGTTGCCATGCCCTTCTCCAGGGAATCTTCCCAACTCAAGGATTGAACCCAGCTCTCCTGTGTGGCAGGCAGATTCTTTACCATCTGAGAAACCAGGGAAGCCTGCAGTCACATGAGAAACTCCAACTGAGCTTCTCCTGGTCAACTTGCACAGGCATAAGCAGTAATAATAAGCGGTTGTCTCAAGTCACTAAGTTCTCAGGTGGTTTGCTGTGCAAACCACCAGAACAGAATACTTAGAACTGCTGGATGGAAGGAAAGGTGCTATACGATTTTGATAGATATTCTCAGTCTCCTCCCTGAAGGCTGCACCAATTCGCATATCCACCAAGGGTAGATGACAGTAAATGGGATTCTTCAGCCAAGCTCCTTACATTTCTCATTGCTGTAAGAAATAAAGGGTACTCATGTATCACCTACTAGCACTCATTATTTCAAATCTCTTGTCAAGAAAAAAGAACAGGAGGAAAGATATTTAAAAAGAAGGGCAGGCTGTTCTGAATTCCTTTTAATACCTACAGTGTATTTTTGGTTCATCACTCAATTTACTTTGGGCCCTGGCAGTAAATCATGCCATCATTTGTGACTAGGGTAACTAAGAAGTGGCTTCTAATTACATTTCACTTGATCTGACAGATGCTGACTGAGACACTGGTCTGTGCAAAGCACTGAGGTGCCGTAGAGATGGCTGAGCTAGGGATGGAGCCCAGTGTACAGTGCCTCAGGAATAAATGAGGCCTGCTTCCTCTTTTCTGCAGAGTTAGAGAAGCCTGACTTTGCCTTAGCACCTTGACCCTAAAGCAGGGCAATTCCTACATATGGGTTCCTTTACTCACCAGCCTGTGTCTGCTGCCTCCATGCCTGTGAGCTTCAATTCCCAACTCCTTTAGGAATCTGTAGGAAGAGGAGTTACCCCCCTTCCTTCTCTACATCTCAGCACACTTCCAAGATGGTTTCATTACCAGTGTGTGTGTATGTGTGTGTGAGAGAGAGACAGAGAGACAGAGGTTTCCAGATGCTGAGATTTCTAGATCTCTGAAAGAAAACTAGAAAGCAAGTAGTTGAGACCAGGAAGATAGTGAAGTCAGGGGTGGGGGATGCAGAAGGGGAGTGAGGAGAAGAGACATGTCCTCATATCAGAGAGTCCATGTTCCTTCACCCAGACCATGGATGCTGGCAGGTCAGAAGAGAAGTCAGTTTCACACATAATAATTAGATAATGTTGCAGGACTTGGGCTTCAACAAAGGCTCTCCTTGACCAAACTTGAGACAGGCTCCTCTGAGCCCTCATCCTGTCTTTGGCCTCCCTAGACCAGTCTAAGCAAAGGATTCTTCTAGCTCATCTTCTACCCTTGATATCTGATCCAATTCTTCATTCCCCCACCTTTGATGTCCAAGTCTTGACCCTGTTTCATCAAGAACTTTGTTGGGTCAGTTAGAATGAGTCTCTCTACTCTTGCTGGCCCCCCTCACCCTGCTCCTTGGTTCTAAGTCCCCACTTGACTTTGCTGTAAGCAGAGTTAACCCTGATCTCTCCTTGTTGCAACAGTCTTAAGTAAAGTCATGTTTATTGCTTTAAGAAGTGTCAGAATAATTTTTTCTTATCTACAGTTTAAGAATGTGGAAGGCCCTGCTCCCCTTGTGCATCTGACAAAACTTCATTCCTCCTTCAGTTTCAATGTCACCTTGTTTTCCATTTTTCCCTGAGGATGCCTCGCCTCCCCAAACAGAAGGAAACTTTCTCATTTTAGCACTTGTCACATAGCATTATGGCTGTGTATGGTCTGTCTCCTCTGCTGTGAGCACCTGGAGGGAAGGCTTTGTCTCTGAGTCCCTAGTGCCCAGCACAAGCCTGGCCCAGAGATGCGGTTCACATCAAGACTGCTAACTGTAAGGACTTCCCTAATGGTGCAGTGATTAAGACTCCTTGCTTCCACTGCAGTGAGCATGGGTTTAATCCCTGATCAATGAACTAAGGGGCTTCCCTGGTGGCTCAGACGGTAAAGCGTCTGCCTGCAATGCGGGAGACCTGGGTTCGATTCTTGGGTCAGGAAGATCCCCTGGAGAAGGAAATGGCAATCCACTCCAGCACTCTTGCCTGGAAAATCCCATGGACGGAGGAGCCTGATAGGCTACAGTCCATGGGGCCACAAAGAGTCTGACACGACTGAGCGACTTCATTCATTCATTCAATGAACTAAGATCCCACATACTGCTGCTGCTCCTGCTGCTAAGTCGCTTCAGTTATGTCTGACTCTGTGCGACCCCATAGATGGCAGCCCACCAGGCTCCCCTGTCCCTGGGATTCTCCAGGCAAGAACACTGGAGTGGGCTGCCATTTCCTTCTCCAATGCATGAAAGTGAAAAGTGAAAGTGAAGTCGCTCAGTTGTGTCCGACTCTTCACGACTCCATGGACTGCAGCCCGCCAGGCTCCTCTGCCCATGGAATTTTCCAGGCAAGAGTGCTGGAGTGGACTGCCATTGCCTTCTCTGCCCACATGCTGCACAGTATGGTTAAAAAAAAAAAAAAGGCTGTGGACTACTTCAGTATGGATTCAAGTCCTAAGGCTTGCTATGAACTGAATATTTGTGTGCCCCTCACCCCAAATTCATATATTGCATCAAAATCCCCAATGTTATGGCATTTGGAGGTGAGGCCTTGGAGGCATAATTAGGTCATAAAGGTGAAGCCCCTATGACATGAGAGAGATGACCTCTCTCTGCCATGTGACAACATGGCAAGAAGGCAGCCACCCATAAACCAGACGGAGAGTTCTTCTAGGAATAAAATTGATTGGCACCTGTATCTCAGTCTTTCTAAGTTCCAGAACTGTGAGGAATAAGTTTCTTTTGTTTAAGTGATATAGTCTATGGTGTTTCTGTTATAGCAGCCCAGACATACTAAGACAGGCTCAAAGCACAAGAGCCCTTTCCAGGCTACAAGAGTCAGGGAGGCTTCATGGAGAATAAGGAGGACTCGAGTAAGCAGAGGGAAGCAGGGAGGACACCTCTGAAGTGGAGGCAACATGAACAAATGGGGCAATGAAATAGTCATTTGGGGAGATGTATAGTCATGCACCAATAACTATCTACCAACAGCAAGCCACTCAACATATGAACAATTTGCTACTTATAAATTATATCTTAATCAAAAGTAGACTTATTATAAGATTATTTCCTGAAATTCAAGTTAAGCAAACATGCCTGGCTGTCAAGACGAACAGGAACAGGACCTAGAATGCTAGCAAAATCTTGCACCAATGGCATATTTTCTCTGTCGCTCTCTCCATGTCTGACTTCTCTTGGACCAGCTTTGTTTATTACACTTGCACACGGTCCAGGCTGGAAACCCCAACTCTCTCTATAGCCCTCCAAGTCCATAGACCCTCTAGTCTAGCTCTGCAACCAGCTACATACAGCTTCTTTGAGATTCCCCAGATCTGTTCCAGATCCAGTGAGCAGTGGTGTGGAAAAGGGGGCTTCTAAGAGGCAGGGATCTGCTCCCAGGGCGATGGGAGATTCCAGAGAAGGAGGCCCAGGAACTCCATAGGTGTGTCAACTCCAGAGCACCCCAGCAAAATCAGCTGGACCAGAAAGGAGGGTTTATGTGGAAAGAACTGGCGATGGGATTGGATCACTGAGGTTGACCAGCTTAAGGCCCAGCAGCATTATGTACAGCATCTTTTATGCAAGAGAAAGTCTATGCTGCAGAAGTGCTGTAAGATCAGGTTTCTCGCTCCCTGGGGCATATCCTGCACCTCTGCTAGAAATGCTTTCCCGAGGAAGAGGACCCAAGAGAGCAAGTCTGAGCAATCAGGGGCTTAGTGGCAGGACCATTTTCTATGCAAATAAAAGCTTCTGTGAGCAGTCTAATGACCTGCCTACTCTCATTACAGAGGCTGCCCTTCTTCACACCCAGAGGAGCAGAGACCTCCACACCTCCTGACCGCACGACAGGTGCATGTGGCGATCGCCAGGCCTCCAGATGGGCCTGTGCTGACTGACCCTAACTGCCATGTTGAGAAGATGGACCTGTCTCATCCTGAAGGGTTCACACTGGGACATGGAGCATGTGCCCCACTGCCTTCCCTGGCACCCAGGCAGGGCATGAAGGTGAGGAAGGGGCACTGAGAAAGGTAAGTGCTTAGCAGGCACACAAATCTTAGGGTACCTTGTGCAGGTCCCAACTCTTCCAGGTGCAATTACTGATCCTCACTGGAGCTGATATTGGCAAGAAGAGAAATAATGGGAAGAACACAAAAGTGCCTTCTAGAGCCCACTGGGTTTTGAGGATGGCTCAGAGCCAGGGGCTGGAGTCCCCCAGGGTCTAAGGGGCCTCTCTGCATCTCATCTCTGCTTCTCTCCTCATGCCTACTCCCCTCTTTTCTCATCCAGCAGAGTGGCCACCTCTGCTTTCTTGTTTACAAGGCAGAATGGTGGTTACCAACAGCTCCAAATTCATATGTCCCTCTTTTAACAGAGCACTCCAGCTAGGCCAGCCATCTCTGGCTCCAGCTCGTGTTTGTGGGGAAGCGATTTACTGGCCCAGCCAGCACTGGCCACTGTGGACCAACCACCAGCTCTGGCCTGTGGGTTGTCACCATGCTTTAGGAACATGGCTTTTCTTGTTGTAAAATGCTTGAGGTGAGGAGGGGACAGTTATCAGAGAAAGGGTAATTACAAGAGAGCTGGGAGACACCCAGGCATGGAGGCACCCCTTACTATGGAGGCATTTGTGCAGGAAATCCCTTTCTCTAATATCATGGGATGATTATTCTGTGTTTGCATGTTTCAGGCATCTGCAAGCCATCTTGACAATTCTAGCCATCTCTGAGTACCATCTCTCCTGTTAGCTACTTAATTTCGTAATCAACTCACTTATTTTACTTAAGTAAATTTTGACCTTGGCTTAAGCAATAATAATCATAAAATTGTAGGTTTGGTTTCTTTATAAAAATTATTTTCTAGCACAGATTATAATAAATGCACACCCTAAAATCAAAAATGTTTGTCCATGAATACCTGAAACCATTTTGTGTATCTCCAGTGACATGAATGCTCACTTTGGGACAGCTGCTCATAGAAGCTCTCAGTAAAGAGAAAGAAAAGGACAGTGGTTCTTGGAACCAGGCAAGCCTGAGTTCAAATTCCCTTCCTAGGCTATTCAATCCTTTGGCAAGTCACAAAAACTCCATAAGTTTCAATTTTTACATTTTTTAAAAAACTATTTTTTTCAATGATTATTTCAATTAAGGTATAATTGACATATAACATTGTGTAAGTTTAAGGTGTACAACATGTTGGCTTGGTACACCTACATATTGCAATGTGATCACCACCATTGCGTTAGCTAAGCCTTCTATCACGTTACCTACTCACGCTCTCTTTCGTTTATGTGGTGAGTACATGAAGTTCTAAGAAGGAAAGACGGAGAAACACAAACTAGGTATGACTTCACTTATGTGTGGAATCTGAAAAAGCCAAACTCCTGGGAACAGAAAGCGTGGTGATTACCAGAGTGGGGGGCCTGAGAAGCTCTTGTTGAAGGGCACAAAGCTGTAACTGGAAGATTAAACATTCTGGAGTGCTAACGCACAGCGTAGTGGTTATAATGCTTGCACCTGCCAGGTGGCCACAAGCAACATGCCTCTCAAAGGGGTGTCCTAAGGCTCGGCTGGGGTGACATTTAGGAAGGACCAGGCAGACTGTGGGTGCTGCAGGGGCACAGACCCACTGATACTCCAGGGTGCACATGGCTCCCGAAAGATGGCCATTGCTGGCTTCTCCCTGGCACCACCTCGGGTCCACACACCTCAGAAATCATCCCCCATCCCTCGTGTGAACCACGTCCCTGTGCCACATCTTCCCATGGGAACTCAGGAATGGCAGCTCAGATAGATGGTCAAAGTGTTGGGGGTTGGCAAAGCCAGATTTATACTGGCTTAGGCATTTACTTGGCGGAGTGACCTTGAGAAAGTAGCTGAACTTCTCTGAGCTTCTGTTTCTTCATCTGTAAAAATGATAATCATAACTCCTCATAAAAGATTTTCGTGAGTATCAAATGAGAGAGAGAGCCGGCCCTCCACGGCCTTTTATCTGCTTTGACTCTGTGCCAGCAATGTAACCACGGCAGTCACCTGCCATTAGCCACCATGACTGTGATATCACTATGCACGCCTTGACAAGAGCCGCTATTTCAGGGAAGCGACAAGTTGAGCTGGCGGCTGGAGAGGGACTCCGTGGGAAAACAGGCCTGACCATCAGCTTCATGAGTTCTGACATTAATGTATCTAGCAATGAAAACAGTCATCATTTTCCACAGCAAAAAAAAGGAAAGGGAAAAAAAAAGCATCTCCCAAACCTTTGTAAATGAGAAATAATTCATGCATGAAGAAAGTCATTCCAGGGAGATAGTATTAAAATTCTATCCTTTCTTGCTATTAGAAGAACAAAATAGGCAGAAAGAACTGGGGGAAGTGGCAGGGGTTGGGTTGGGGGCGTGGATCTTTTCCCACATCTGCAGTTTCAAAACAAATGTGAGATGGCTTCTCTTTAAATTTTGAAAATGTTCCTTCTCACTCAGGACCAGCTAGGAAAGGAAAGAAATGGGAAATCTCTGACCTACTCCTAAGAACCCTTTATTCTTATTTATAAAGCCACAGGCCCAAGTGGGCAGGGGATGGGCAGTGAAGGGAGGTGGAGGGAGAGGAATCTTTCTTGCTGAGATGAAAAGTTGACCCTAGGGATTTGCCTTGATGGTAGTGGGGGTGGGAAGGAAGAAACTGCCAAAGGAAGGGGGCACTGCAGGCTCCTTTAAATAACTCGGGATCAGGACCCCACACTGAATCAGGACTGCAAACGTGAACGCCAACAGGGTCAGGCAGGTAATTTAAATAAACTGAAACTTTAAAGAACAGGAGCAACTGAAGAGTCCATTCTCCATCTACAAGGAGGCAGCTGCTGCTCAGCTCCACCAACTTCCTGGATGGCAAATGGGCGCAGAATTACCAGATCTTCCAATCTTTCCAGAAAAACCAACATTTTGGATTTGTGTTTGCAATTTCCTTTTAATTCACAATTTAGATAGTTCTTTTAGGGACTTCGCTAGTGGTCCAGTAAGTAAGAATCTGCTTGCCAATGCAGGGGACACGAGTTTGATCCCTAGTCTGAGAAGATCCCGCATGCCGCCAAGCAACACAGCTACAAAGCCTGCGCTCTAGCACGTGCTGAGAAACAAGAGAAGCCACCGCAATGAAAAGCCAGTGCGACGCAGTGAAGAGTAGCCTTGCTGGCTGCAACTAAAGAAAGCCCACACGCAGACCCAAACACAGCCAAAAATTAATTAATTCATGAATGTAAATAAATAATTTCTTTAATAGTCAACCGAAAAAGCCACACCTGTGGGCCACATTCGATCCAGGAACAGCTGGTTTGCGACCTCTAATTTACACATTTTGTCCTTGGCCTAGTCTCTCCCTTACTGGGGGTTTCCAGACTGTTCAGTGGGTGCGGCGTCAGAGGTGTCTTTTCAGAAGCCCTGTCTTGTGACCACTGAAGGCCACCTGCCTCTGTGTCACTACTGGAGGGAAATTTGCATCCACACCACCTGCCAGTCCTCTCCAGGACATCTGTTTCCCAAACCACTCCATTTTTTGAGGAGAAATATTTTTCAGTCTCAGATGTATTTTCAGCCGGGGATGTTCTCTTTGACACCAGCATAATCTACTGTGACATCGCCTGTTTGCTTGACAAACGATGAGACAGGGCTTTGACAATCTGGATGGATTCCCAGCCTCAGGCTAGGCCCACCACTACCTTCGGGGTCCCCAGAGGCCCCGGGAAGCGCCAGCCACCTCCTCCCACCCCCGCAGATTGCCTGATACACGGCTCTGCCCAAGATGAAAACTTCTGGCTTCCTGTCATCAATCCAAAAGCTGTATTTTTCTGTTTCAGTCATTTAAACATGCAATCTTGGGATGGCTGTGGCCTCCCCGGAGGGTAATGTGTTTTGACATCCATATTTAGGGCTGACATTGGAAGGCTCCTAGAGAAATAGCCTTGCCATGATATTCTTCAGAATGGATATCACAAACTGCTTCCCGGCTGTTTTTTATGACAACTATTCCACGGAGTGCAAGACTCAGGCATACAGAATATAAGCCATTTGAGGGCCCAAACCATTCCAAGACTATAACAGCAAAACAGGGTTAATCATGCTTAGTCTTGGGGGCCCTCACTGCCATTAACTGAGAAAATCTGTGTAATAGAGGGTTTTACAAGAGGATATCAAACATTGGTTCCATTCTGTTTCTGATCTAGCATATTTTACTCCCAAATCATTAGACAAATGCTGAGGGGACAATTATATTTATTGCAATTTAAATTTAATTTTTATTTGGTGGGGGAGGGGGAGTGGGCTGTACCAAATGGCATGTGGGATCTTAGTTCCCAACCAGGGACAGAACCCATACCTTCTTCAGTGGAAGCATAGAGTCTTAACCACTGGGCTGCCAGGGAAGTCTTTAAATGTTTTAAGTTTGAACATTTTAAACTTTATTATTAGAGTTTACAAAAATATTTTTTCGTAAAATCAGAATGTCTTGGATTTATCCAACAACTGTCTTCAATAGGAACCCAAAATTCTTATATGGTGATTTCACTGGTCCTCACATGATAATATGCCCTTGGATGTGTCACTTTCTAAAATGTTCATTTATTTATTTCTTATTGGCTCTGATGGGTCTTTGCTGATAGCTAAGGTGTCCCTGGTGGCTCAGACAGTAAAGAATCTGCCTGCAGTGCGGAAGACCCAGGTTCAATCCCTGGGTCAGGAAGATCCCCTGGAGAAGGGATGGCTACCCACCTCAGTATTCTTGCCTGGAGAATTCCATGGGCAGAGGAGCCTGGTGGACTACACATCCCAGGGTCGCAGAGAGTCAGACAAGAGTGACTCACACTTTCACACACCAGGTCTTTCTCTAGTTGTAGTGAGTTGGGGTTACTCTCTAGTTGCAGTGCACAGGCTGCTTACTGAGGTGGCTTCTTTTGTTGCAGAGTCCAGGCTCTAGAGCTCAGGCTCAGTAGTACCAGCTCAGCTGCTCTGCAGCACGTGGGGTCTTCCGGGACCAGGGATCCAATCTGTGTGCCCTGCACTGACAGGCAGACTGCCAACCACTGGACCACCAGGGAAGCCCTGATGTGCCGCTTCTCCAGAGTTTAGTCTGCTTCTCTGTTAAATAGGATAGTATAATGCCTTTTCTAATGTGGGAAGAAAAGCATGGTAAGCTATGTGAAAGTTCTTTTAAGCATATGAAAAATCAGTATGCAAGCTCAAGATATTAGTCAGCTGGATTCTTCCAGTTCGTTTGAGATTTCACTGCAGTATCCTGTCTGTCATCTTACACATCTGGTGCGATTTGGGACCTGCTAGGTGGCACTAGTGGTGACGAACCTGCCTGCCAATGTAGGAGACATAAGAGATGCAGGTTCAATCCCTGGACTGGGAAGATCCCCTGGAGGGGGATATGGCAACCCACTCCAATATTTTTGCCTGGAGAGCCTCATGAATGGAGGAGCCTAGCAGGCTACAGTCCATAGGGTTGCAAAGAGTTGGACACAACTGAAGCAACTTAGCACACACATCAGAAGGTGAGGTTGAATACATCTCAATAAGAAAGCAGACATTGGGGCAAACAGGGTGAGCACTGGACCAGAGGGGCAGAAAGGCTTGTTTCAGGGCTATGTTAGGGGCTGGCAGGGTGAGCCCTATCTATGCCCACCCACCCCTTATCTCACCCCTGGTTCTCCCTTTCTCTCAATTTCCCATCTCTCAGGAAACCCTGTTGGCTTCCCCTCCAAAACAGATCCCAGCTATGACCACCCACTAGTCCAAGGTGGACTAGTCTATCTGTTACAACAGCCTCTTCACGGGTCCTGCCTCCCCCTCTGCTCTCCATGCAACAACCAGAGGCAAGTCTCACAGTGTCGGTCAGACCAGGGCCCACTCTCCGTTCCGCTCACAGCCCTACAGTGGTCCTCCTCCTCACCGAGGATAAAGCTGAGTCCTACCATGGACCTCACGAACTTGCGAGAGCTGAGCTCCGTCTCTAACCCTCTCTCCTCAGCTGCACAGGCCACCCAGGTGCCTTGAACTTAACCTTCACAGCAGCCCTACCAGGAGTGGACCCTGATATCAATTTACAGATGAGGGAACTGCAGCTTAGAGGGAAAGGCACATCCGAGGTCAAGGTGTTAGGAAGTGATAGAGTCAGAGTTTAAATTCAAGCATCCTTTTTTACACCAGGCTTATCTACTTTCACCCTGTTGTATATATTTTACATTATTGTTTAGTTGCTAAGTCATGTTCGACTCTTTTGCAATGCCATAGACTGTAGTCCACCAGGTTCTTCTGTCCGTGGGAATTTCCAGGCAAGAATAGTAGAGTGGGTTGCCATTTCCTACTCCAGGGGATCTTCCCGACCCAGGGATTGAACTGTCTCGTTCAGTTCCTACATTGCCAGCAGATTCTTTACTGCTGAGCCAAGCCCCATATATTGTATAAGCCACTTCAAAGTCATTNTCCTTTAAATAACTCGGGATCAGGACCCCACACTGAATCAGGACTGCAAACGTGAACGCCAACAGGGTCAGGCAGGTAATTTAAATAAACTGAAACTTTAAAGAACAGGAGCAACTGAAGAGTCCATTCTCCATCTACAAGGAGGCAGCTGCTGCTCAGCTCCACCAACTTCCTGGATGGCAAATGGGCGCAGAATTACCAGATCTTCCAATCTTTCCAGAAAAACCAACATTTTGGATTTGTGTTTGCAATTTCCTTTTAATTCACAATTTAGATAGTTCTTTTAGGGACTTCGCTAGTGGTCCAGTAAGTAAGAATCTGCTTGCCAATGCAGGGGACACGAGTTTGATCCCTAGTCTGAGAAGATCCCGCATGCCGCCAAGCAACACAGCTACAAAGCCTGCGCTCTAGCACGTGCTGAGAAACAAGAGAAGCCACCGCAATGAAAAGCCAGTGCGACGCAGTGAAGAGTAGCCTTGCTGGCTGCAACTAAAGAAAGCCCACACGCAGACCCAAACACAGCCAAAAATTAATTAATTCATGAATGTAAATAAATAATTTCTTTAATAGTCAACCGAAAAAGCCACACCTGTGGGCCACATTCGATCCAGGAACAGCTGGTTTGCGACCTCTAATTTACACATTTTGTCCTTGGCCTAGTCTCTCCCTTACTGGGGGTTTCCAGACTGTTCAGTGGGTGCGGCGTCAGAGGTGTCTTTTCAGAAGCCCTGTCTTGTGACCACTGAAGGCCACCTGCCTCTGTGTCACTACTGGAGGGAAATTTGCATCCACACCACCTGCCAGTCCTCTCCAGGACATCTGTTTCCCAAACCACTCCATTTTTTGAGGAGAAATATTTTTCAGTCTCAGATGTATTTTCAGCCGGGGATGTTCTCTTTGACACCAGCATAATCTACTGTGACATCGCCTGTTTGCTTGACAAACGATGAGACAGGGCTTTGACAATCTGGATGGATTCCCAGCCTCAGGCTAGGCCCACCACTACCTTCGGGGTCCCCAGAGGCCCCGGGAAGCGCCAGCCACCTCCTCCCACCCCCGCAGATTGCCTGATACACGGCTCTGCCCAAGATGAAAACTTCTGGCTTCCTGTCATCAATCCAAAAGCTGTATTTTTCTGTTTCAGTCATTTAAACATGCAATCTTGGGATGGCTGTGGCCTCCCCGGAGGGTAATGTGTTTTGACATCCATATTTAGGGCTGACATTGGAAGGCTCCTAGAGAAATAGCCTTGCCATGATATTCTTCAGAATGGATATCACAAACTGCTTCCCGGCTGTTTTTTATGACAACTATTCCACGGAGTGCAAGACTCAGGCATACAGAATATAAGCCATTTGAGGGCCCAAACCATTCCAAGACTATAACAGCAAAACAGGGTTAATCATGCTTAGTCTTGGGGGCCCTCACTGCCATTAACTGAGAAAATCTGTGTAATAGAGGGTTTTACAAGAGGATATCAAACATTGGTTCCATTCTGTTTCTGATCTAGCATATTTTACTCCCAAATCATTAGACAAATGCTGAGGGGACAATTATATTTATTGCAATTTAAATTTAATTTTTATTTGGTGGGGGAGGGGGAGTGGGCTGTACCAAATGGCATGTGGGATCTTAGTTCCCAACCAGGGACAGAACCCATACCTTCTTCAGTGGAAGCATAGAGTCTTAACCACTGGGCTGCCAGGGAAGTCTTTAAATGTTTTAAGTTTGAACATTTTAAACTTTATTATTAGAGTTTACAAAAATATTTTTTCGTAAAATCAGAATGTCTTGGATTTATCCAACAACTGTCTTCAATAGGAACCCAAAATTCTTATATGGTGATTTCACTGGTCCTCACATGATAATATGCCCTTGGATGTGTCACTTTCTAAAATGTTCATTTATTTATTTCTTATTGGCTCTGATGGGTCTTTGCTGATAGCTAAGGTGTCCCTGGTGGCTCAGACAGTAAAGAATCTGCCTGCAGTGCGGAAGACCCAGGTTCAATCCCTGGGTCAGGAAGATCCCCTGGAGAAGGGATGGCTACCCACCTCAGTATTCTTGCCTGGAGAATTCCATGGGCAGAGGAGCCTGGTGGACTACACATCCCAGGGTCGCAGAGAGTCAGACAAGAGTGACTCACACTTTCACACACCAGGTCTTTCTCTAGTTGTAGTGAGTTGGGGTTACTCTCTAGTTGCAGTGCACAGGCTGCTTACTGAGGTGGCTTCTTTTGTTGCAGAGTCCAGGCTCTAGAGCTCAGGCTCAGTAGTACCAGCTCAGCTGCTCTGCAGCACGTGGGGTCTTCCGGGACCAGGGATCCAATCTGTGTGCCCTGCACTGACAGGCAGACTGCCAACCACTGGACCACCAGGGAAGCCCTGATGTGCCGCTTCTCCAGAGTTTAGTCTGCTTCTCTGTTAAATAGGATAGTATAATGCCTTTTCTAATGTGGGAAGAAAAGCATGGTAAGCTATGTGAAAGTTCTTTTAAGCATATGAAAAATCAGTATGCAAGCTCAAGATATTAGTCAGCTGGATTCTTCCAGTTCGTTTGAGATTTCACTGCAGTATCCTGTCTGTCATCTTACACATCTGGTGCGATTTGGGACCTGCTAGGTGGCACTAGTGGTGACGAACCTGCCTGCCAATGTAGGAGACATAAGAGATGCAGGTTCAATCCCTGGACTGGGAAGATCCCCTGGAGGGGGATATGGCAACCCACTCCAATATTTTTGCCTGGAGAGCCTCATGAATGGAGGAGCCTAGCAGGCTACAGTCCATAGGGTTGCAAAGAGTTGGACACAACTGAAGCAACTTAGCACACACATCAGAAGGTGAGGTTGAATACATCTCAATAAGAAAGCAGACATTGGGGCAAACAGGGTGAGCACTGGACCAGAGGGGCAGAAAGGCTTGTTTCAGGGCTATGTTAGGGGCTGGCAGGGTGAGCCCTATCTATGCCCACCCACCCCTTATCTCACCCCTGGTTCTCCCTTTCTCTCAATTTCCCATCTCTCAGGAAACCCTGTTGGCTTCCCCTCCAAAACAGATCCCAGCTATGACCACCCACTAGTCCAAGGTGGACTAGTCTATCTGTTACAACAGCCTCTTCACGGGTCCTGCCTCCCCCTCTGCTCTCCATGCAACAACCAGAGGCAAGTCTCACAGTGTCGGTCAGACCAGGGCCCACTCTCCGTTCCGCTCACAGCCCTACAGTGGTCCTCCTCCTCACCGAGGATAAAGCTGAGTCCTACCATGGACCTCACGAACTTGCGAGAGCTGAGCTCCGTCTCTAACCCTCTCTCCTCAGCTGCACAGGCCACCCAGGTGCCTTGAACTTAACCTTCACAGCAGCCCTACCAGGAGTGGACCCTGATATCAATTTACAGATGAGGGAACTGCAGCTTAGAGGGAAAGGCACATCCGAGGTCAAGGTGTTAGGAAGTGATAGAGTCAGAGTTTAAATTCAAGCATCCTTTTTTACACCAGGCTTATCTACTTTCACCCTGTTGTATATATTTTACATTATTGTTTAGTTGCTAAGTCATGTTCGACTCTTTTGCAATGCCATAGACTGTAGTCCACCAGGTTCTTCTGTCCGTGGGAATTTCCAGGCAAGAATAGTAGAGTGGGTTGCCATTTCCTACTCCAGGGGATCTTCCCGACCCAGGGATTGAACTGTCTCGTTCAGTTCCTACATTGCCAGCAGATTCTTTACTGCTGAGCCAAGCCCCATATATTGTATAAGCCACTTCAAAGTCATTTTGGAATAGTCAGAAAAGGAAAGGAGAAAAGCAATGAGGCACAATAATTCTGGGCCTAAGATCAGTGCTGCCCCTAGACCAAGAGTTTGGAAGCCGGAAAAACTGTCAGTTTGGTAATATCAGTCTAAAGGTCGTAGCTTGTTTGTCTGCTACTTCAGGAATTTCTGCAGACACAAAGAGAGAAGCCTTTTTTCAACCAGCAGAGAAATCCTGCCTAACCAAGCTAACATTCAAGTTAACAGTACAGAAAATGTAGTTGAGCCATCAGAAAATTGTTTTAATGTCCGGCGTTTCTGCTATTGCGCTGGCATTGACATGATGCTAATGAAATGTAATAAAAAGTGTAGCTTGAAAAGGAAGCCCATCTGCTCTGAAACTTCAATTAATATGATTAAGATATAGTTTTTACACAATAAACTTGCTTCTGATGCATATTCTGCACAATGGATTATTATTATTACATGGCACTAACGCAGTCACATAAAGTTAAATTGTGTTCAATTAACACTCACAGTCAGCCCCAGAATCAGAGCCTGGCCCACAGGGAGGGCATGGAATGCCCTGGACTTGACCACCTCCCTGAATTGTATGGCCCCTCTGCTCTAGATCCTCAGGACCCACTCTCCCCCATTTTCTGCCTCCCTCCATTCCATCATGTGCAACCACATGGGTCAGGCAGGGAAGTGGCCACAATGAAAATCTCATTCAAGAGAATGAGGCATGAATGTCCACCCTGCTCTGATTAGAAGGCACTGGAAGTTGGATGGCAGAGATTGCCTTTCTTTGCTTTTTTTCTCTCAATATTCTACCATCAATTCATTTTCCTGAGCATCTACTATGCACAAGTCACTGTGGGTGAAGGGAAAATGTACAAAGACAGCAGAGACAGCCTTGATCCTTATTAAGCATGGAGAGGCTTCCAGAGTAAAGTGAAAAATCCTATATGGACCTTCTGCCTTGCTTCTCTCTTTTTTCAGATTCTGGCAGAGTCCAGCAGGACACAGGTAGGTAAGAGAGCTGAGCTGGGAGGCTGGTTGATGGGGGTCTGAGCAGAGGCTGTGGCCTCACATGGCCCAGACCCTCCCTGGGTCCCTCCCCACCAGTTCCCTCCTCTGCTCCAAGTCTTTCCCATGGAAATGACCCGTCAACACTCAGAACTGTTGCAAGTACCTTGTTCCAGTTGATTCATTCTGAATGATTCATTGTGAATGATTTTGACCTTTGTTCTCTCACCTGAGTCACATTTTCAAGAGACTCATAAGCCTGTGAGACTCCAAAATACCAGCTGCCTACGGGGGGTGGGTTTTGTCCAGGCTCATAGCCTAGAGTTCAGGAGCTATTTCATGGCAGGCAAGTAAGGAGGGCAGGGCTCTGCTCAGCAGATCAAAGATGCTACCCTCAGAGTTAGTAGAGGTGGTACCCATGGGATGGCAACTTCAAGGCTCTGCCCTGGATTCATGGTCCCTGCACCTGCCTTTGGATTTACTTCCAATCCCACACTGATAACCCTCAAAGCTGGGCTGGGCAGGAGGACATAGGAATGAGGAAAGAGGAGCCTTAATAAAAATTTCCAATAATGTCCTTGTGCCTCAGTTTCTGCATCGGCAGAGGATAATACTTTGATGGAGTTGTGAGGATTCCATGAGCTAAGGTGTATATTGTTCATCTCAGGGCTTGACACATATGAAACTCTCTATAAACTTAATTTTTACCCTCTAGACACCAAGCTAGGAGTCTTGGCATATCCTCTCACTTAATCATCACAGAATCCCTATTGAGTAGACATTATTATCCTTGTTTTACAGGCAGGGGCTGTGCCAGTCAGACTGTTTGTTTTAAAAAAAAAAAAAAAGGTCTGGCAAAAAGGAATGTGATGAAACATATCAGGGGTTTAAGAATCACTGGGAGGTTGGAGGACCAGGTTTGAGAGTGAGAGGGAACCAAGGTCATACCACAGGACCTGTCTGGCCCACACTCCCTACCAGCTTGGGCAAGGATCCCACCTCCAGATGGTCACTTCAGCTTTTAACAATCAGCAAGGTCATAGGAGGGAGAAGCTAACTGACTGAGCTTACCTCAGCTACCTGTCCCCCGGCTGGGATGGGGGATAGATGGAAGGTAGAGGAAGGATTCAAGTCCCTCAGCTTCCTTGGTGAGAAGTGGGCATAGAAACTGCCCTTCTTCAAAAGCATACAATAGGGTATTTCCCAAATGGAGATCACGGTGTTAATAAGGTAAAGGACATTTGATTCAGGATAGCCTACTCATCCAGGGGATCACTCACAGGAATGGATTTGGAGATATTTCTTTGCTTGCTCAAGCCTGTTCTCTTTCTCCTCTACACACACACACACACACACTTTTAGTAGAAAATAAGAACCTGAACCTGTGTCTTTCGACTCTGGGTCTTCCTTTTCTTCCATCCTTCTAGGACAAACTGCCTTCAAAGTGAGGGAGATGTTAGGAGCAAAGGCATCAACTGGGAAGTGAATAATGACAGGGTGCTCTGATGGGCCTCACAATTGTACAGAGGGAGACCCAAGACAGGTCAGACCAGCCCTGCTGACAAGGGATAGAAAAGCTATGTGAGATGGGCAGGGAGGAAAGGGGGAAATTCTGCAGGTGAAGCGGACAAGGAGTGAGAAGCAGAGCATTCCTGGGATTCCTGGTCTGCACAGTGACTATATAGTCACATGTTCCCCCATGAGAGACCAGAACATCCGGTCAGGCTGCCCTCAGGGTGCTGAGTCAGCACGGGCTGGACTAGCCACTCCTCCAAACTCAGGAGCTCATAAATCACAGCTGACAGAGCAGGAGTTCTCTGCTGTGCACGCTTTTTGTTCCAGAGACAGATGGCCACTGGAGCATGCATGTGGATTTTGTGTGCTTACAGTGCCGTGTATGCATCCTGGAGTGGTTATGAAGACAAAGCTGAAAAAAACCAAAACAACAGTGCTTGTCCCCACCTGCCATGGACCACAGACGTGTTTTCCAAACTCAAACTATTATAACATCAATTGTACTATTTAAATAATGTTGTCTTTATATTCAGACTTGCTTTTAAAATGAAAACAAATATGTATATTTTTTTAAATGAAATTTTAGAGTTCTAGTTTCTTGTCCAGCATGTAAGGAACTTCAAAGTTGTTGCTACATTCCAATGACAAACAAAAAGCTGAACAAACTAAAAAAACAACAACTCTTCTTAGATCTCTCAGAGAACTGAGGTCAAAGGGCAAACCAAGGCCCCACAGATTAGTGAGAGAAGTAAATACAGGGAGTCATAGCCTAATGAAGAAGAAACCTCTTCGGGAACCAACACCTAGGTAGAAAAATTTAAACTGTAACTAACGAATTACTAGAAGTTCAGTGTGGACAAGTCTGAAAGTTAAAAATTCCAGAGGAACCCAGTCACAGGGGTTCTCCCCAATTTTGTGGCTTTTACTTCCAAAACTTGCCCAGATTTTCACAGTAAATATCAGGGATATTGGAATTTGCAAACCAAGAATCAAAAACAACTAAGATTAATATGTTAAGGCTCTAATGGAAAAGTAGATGACTTACAAAAACAGGTAATATAAGCAGAGATGGAAATTCTAAGAAAGAATTTTTAAAATGCCAGAGATCAAAAGCATTGTAACAGAAATGAAAAATGCTTTGATGGGCACGTTAGTAAACTAGACATGGCTGAGGAAAGAATCTCTGAGCTTAAGAATAAGTCAGTGGAAACTTGCAAATTTGAAAAGCAAAGGAAAAAAAAATAAGAAAATGGATTATAATATCCAAGAACTATGGAACAACTACAACAGATGTAATATATGCATCATGGGAATACCAGACAGAGAAGAAGAGAAAACAGAACATTCAGAACATAATGACTGAGAATTTCCCACTAAATCATCCCTTCATCAGATGTAAAGAAGGGAAATGTATAATGATAAAGGGTCAATTCTCCAGAAAGACAACAATCTTTAATGTGTATGGCTCTAACAACAGAGCATCCAAATACACAAAGCAAAAATTGATGGAGCTGCAAGGAGAGTTAGACATATCCATTATTATATATAGAGGTTTTGGCATCCCTCTATCAAAGGTGGACAGACTCAACAAACAGAAAATATTAACAGTGAGGACATAGTTGTACTCAACAACATCATCAAACAATTGGATATAATTGATATATACAGAATATTTAATCAAATAACAGCAGAATACATATTCTTCTCAAGTTCACCCAGAATATTTACAAAAATGAATTATATTCTGGCCATAAAGCAGAGCTTAACAAATAAAAAGAATAAAATTATATAATATCTGTTTTCAGACCGCAATAGAATTACACCAGAAATCAAAAACAGAATGATAGTTGGCAAATCTAAAAGTCAGTTCAGTTCTGTCTCTCATTCATGTCCGACTCTTTGTGACCCCATGGACTGCCAGGCTTCCCTGTCCATCGCCAACTCCCGGGGCTTACTCAAACTCATGTCCATTGAGTCAGTGATGCCATCCAGCCATCTCATCCTCTGTCATCCTCTTTTCCTCCCGCCTTCAATCTTTCCCAGGGAGCGGTCCTAAGATGGTGGAGGAATAGGACAGGGAGACCACTTTCTCCCTCACAATTTCATCAAAAGAACATTTCAACGCTGAGTAAATTCCACAAAACAACTTCTGAATGCTGGAAGAGGACATCAGACACCCAGAAAAGCAGATCATTGGCTTCAAAAACAGGTAGGGAAAAAATATAAAAGACGAAAAAAGAGGCAAAGGAGGTAGGGAGGGAGCTCCGTCCCGGGAAGGGAATCCCGTCGTGGGAAGAGACTCGTAAGAAGAGAGGTTTCCAAACACCAGGAAACATTCTCGCTGCCGAGTCTGGGGCGAACCCTGGAAGCACAGAGGGCAGCATAACAGGAAGGAAAAATAAGTAACTAAAACCAACAGATTACGAGCCCAACAGTAACTCTCCCAGCGGAAAAACAGCGCAGACTCCTGCATCCGCCACTAACAAGTTGGGGGTTGGGCTGGGAGAGGCGGGAAACGCGGACTGCAGTTCTTTGTAAGAACCGGGCCGCGGGAGGCGCGGGCTGCAAAGACTCGGGCTGGAACGCCTGCCCCGCGCGTAACCAGAGGGCCCGCGCGTGACCAGAGCGAACTAACTTGGGCTAGCAATCCAGACTGTGGGATAGCTTCCACGCGGAACGCTCCAACATAAGACACCGCCAGGACCGCGCACAGAACAAAGGACGGAACGGAAATAGCCGGCTGCAGACCATCCCCCTCCGGTGACAGGCAGCCAGAGCCTTAAGGGCTGGAAGGGGGCAATCGCAGCCCGAGAGTCATTACCTACCAAAATGCGAGCAGGCTTCTTTGCTAACTAAGACCTCTGGGGCTTCTGGACAGTTATCGCCCACCTGAGAAGGAACGCCAGCGGTACACCCAGAAAACTGAGCAGCAGGGAAAGGCGACCAGTCGCAGCAATTGCGCTCGCCAAACTCCTGAGCTACTCGGACCTGGGAGGGGCACAAAATGCAGGCCCAATCAAATATGCGCCTCTGAAGACTACCTGAGTGCCGAGCCTGAGCGGCTTAGACCGGAGAGGGGCGTGAAGCCTGGGACCGGCCTCTGACGGCTCCCTGGCAGAACAACTTAGAGCCTGAGCGGTGTGTGCCGTGAGCAGGGGAAAGACAGGCGCAGATGAGACACTGCAAGCACACGCCAGTAATATTTGTTTGCAGTATCCCTCCCTCTCCACAGCGCTACTGAACAACTGAGCCAAAAAAAAAAAAAAAAAAAAAGTGTCCACCACCTCCCTCCCTGAGTCAAGACGGAAATCAGACACTGAAGAGACCAGCAAACAGAAGAAGTTAAGCAGAGGGAACTGCCTTGGAAGTGACCCCACACTGCCCACAACACCAGAGAAAGGGCCAAATATATTTTTACTATTTTTACAAGCATTCTTTTTTTTTTTTTTTTTTTTGACGTTGGTGTGTGAATGTTTTTTCTCTTTTTTTTTTTTTTTTTAACTTTCTTAAATTGTTAAGTCCTCTATTTCTCTAATTTTTATTTTTATAACCTATTATCATTTTAAAAAAAAAAAAGAGAGAGACCCTATTTTTAAAGCAAACGCCGAATATAGTCTTTTTGAGGTTGATGTTGTTGTTTTTTTAATAATTCTTGTGGCTTTTTTTTTTTTCCTTTTTTCTTTCTTTCTTCTTTTTTTTTTTTCCCCGTTTATTTCTTTTTTTCTTTTTTCCTTCTTCTTCTACTTTTTTTTTTTTTAATATTGTATTTTTGAAAATCCAATCTCTACTCCACATTTTTATCCTTAGCCTTTTGGTATTTGCTGTCAATTTTGTACACTCAAAAACCCAATCTTCAGTACCCAATTTTACCTGAGAGTGAGATTACTGGCTGGACCACTCTCTCCTCCTTTGGACTCTCCTTTCTCTCCACTAGGTTGTCTCTGTCTTCTCCTTCCCCTTTTCTTCCCTTCCCAACTCTGTGAATCTCTGTGTGTTCCTGACAGTGGAGAACACTCAGGGAACTGGTTACTGGCTGGATCTGTCTCTCTCCTTTTCATTTCCCTCTTCCATCTTACTGGCCACCTCCGTCTACTTCCTCCCTCTCCTCTTCCCTGTATAATTTCGTGAACACCTCTGAGTGGTCCAGTCTGTGGAGTGCATATAAGGAAGTGATTACTGGCTAGCTCACTCTCTCCTCTTTTGATCCCACCTCATCTCATCCCAGTCATCTCTAACTACCCCCTCACTCTTCTCTTCTCCATGTAACTCAGTGAACCTCTCTGGGTGTCCCCCAATGTGGAGAAACCTTTCATCTTTAACCTAGTTGTTTTATAATCAGTGCTGTATAGATGGTGAAGCCTTGAGGCTATTGTAAAAATAAAACTGAAAACCAGAAGCAGGAGAATTAAGTCCGAATCCTGAGAACATCAGAGAAATCCTGAATCCAGGGAACATTAATCGATAGGAGCTCATCAAACGCCTCCATACCTACACTGAAACCAAGCACCACCCAAGGGCCAACATACCTCTCAATTCTCCTGCAACACAGGAACACACCCCTGAGCTTCAATATACAGGCAGCACAAAGTTACTCCAAAATCATTGACGTCTCATAACCCATTACTGGACACTTCATAGCACTCCAGAGAGAAGAAATCCAGCTCCACCCACCAGAACTCCAACACAAGCCTCCCTAACCAAGAAACCTTGACAAACCACTGATATAACCCCACCCACAGAGAGGAAACTCCGTAATAAAGAGAACTCCACAAATTCCCAGAATATAGAAAGGCCACCACAAACGCAGCAATATAACCAAGATGAAGAGACAGAGGAATACCCAGCAGGTAAAGGAACAGGAGAAAAGCCCACCAAACCAAGCAAAAGAGGAAGAGATAGGGAATCTACCTGAGAAAGAATTCCGAATATTGATAGTGAAAATGATCCAAAATCTTGAAATCAAAATGGAATCACAGATAAATAGCCTGGAGACAAGGATTGAGAAGATGCAAGAAAGGTTTAACAAGGACCTAGAAGAAATAAAAAAGAGCCAATATACAATGAATAATGCAATAAAAGAGATCAGAAACACTCTGGAGGCAACAAATAGTAGAATATCGGAGGCAGAAGATAGGATTAGTGAAATAGAAGATAGAATGGTAGAAATAAATGAATCAGAGAGGAAAAAAGAAAAACGAATTAAAAGAAATGAGGACAATCTCAGAGACCTCCAGGACAATATGAAACGCTCCAACATTCGAATAATAGGAGTCCCAGAAGAAGAAGACAAAAAGAAAGACCATGAGAAAATACTTGAGGAGATAATAGTTGAAAACTTCCCTAAAATGGGGAAGGAAATAATCACCCAAGTCCAAGAAACCCAGAGAGTTCCAAACAGGATAAACCCAAGGCGAAACACCCCAAGACACATATTAATCAAATTAACAAAGACCAAACACAAAGAACAAATATTAAAAGCAGCAAGGGAAAAACAACAAATAACACACAAGGGGATTCCCATAAGGATAACTGCAGATCTTTCAATAGAAACTCTTCAGGCGAGGAGGGAATGGCAAGACATACTTAAAGTGATGAAAGAAAATAACCTACAGCCCAGATTATTGTACCCAGCAAGGATCTCATTCAAATATGAAGGAGAAATCAAAAGCTTTACAGATAAGCAAAAACTGAGAGAATTCAGCACCACCAAACCAGCTCTCCAACAAATGCTAAAGGATATCCTTTAGACACGAAACATAAAAAGGGCATATAAACCAGAACCCAAAACAATAAACTAAATGGCAACGGGATCATACTTATCAATAATTACCTTAAACGTAAATGGGTTGAATGCCCCAACCAAAAGGCAAAGACTGGCTGAATGGATACAAAAACAAGATCCCTATATATGCTGCCTACAAGAGACCCACCTCAAAACAAGGGACACATACAGACTGAAAGTGAAGGGCTGGAAAAAGATATTCCATGCAAATAGAGACCAAAAGAAAGCAGGAGTAGCTATACTCATATCAGACAAAATAGACTTTAAAACAAAGACTGTGAAAAGAGACAAAGAAGGCCACTACATAATGATCAAAGGATCAATCCAAGAAGAAGATATAACAATTATAAATATATATGCACCCAACATAGGAGCACCGCAATATGTAAGACAAATGCTAACAAGTATGAAAGGAGAAATTAACAATAACACAATAATAGTGGGAGACTTTAATACCCCACTCACATCTATGGACAGATCAACTAAACAGAAAATTAACAAAGAAACGCAAACTTTAAATGATACAATAGACCAATTAGACCTAATTGATATCTATAGGACATTTCACCCCAAAACAATGAATTTCACCTTTTTCTCAAGTGCTCATGGAACCTTCTCCAGGATAGATCACATCCTGGGCCATAAATCTAACCTTGATAAATTCAAAAAAATTGAAATCATTCCCAGTATCTTTTCTGACCATAATGCATTAAGATTAGATCTCAATTACAAGAGAAAAACTATTAAAAATTCCAACACGTGGAGGCTGAACAACACGCTTCTGAATAACCAACAAATCACAGAAGAAATCAAAAAAGAAATCAAAATATGCATAGAAACAAATGAAAATGAAAACACAACAACCCAAAACCTGTGGGACACTATAAAAGCAGTCTTAAGAGGAAAGTTCATATCAATACAGGCATACCTCAAGAAACAAGAAAAAAGTCAAATAAATAACCTAACTCTACACCTAAAGCAACTAGAAAAGGAAGAAATGGAGAACCCCAGAGCAAGTAGAAGGAAAGAAATCTTAAAAATTAGGGCAGAAATAAATGCAAAAGAAACAAAAGAGACCATAGCAAAAATCAACAAAGCAAAAAGCTGGTTCTTTGAAAGGATAAATAAAATCGACAAACCATTAGCCAGACTCATCAAGAAACAAAGAGAGAAAAATCAAATCAATAAAATTAGAAATGAAAATGGAGAGATCACAACAGACAACTCAGAAATACAAAGGATCATAAGAGACTACTATCAGCAATTATATGCCAATAAAATGGACAACGTGGAAGAAATGGACAAATTCTTAGAAAAGTACAATTTTCCAAAACTGAACCAAGAAGAAATAGAAAACCTTAACAGACCCATCACAAGCACGGAAATTGAAACTGTAATCAGAAATCTTCCAGCAAACAAAAGCCCAGGACCAGACGGCTTCACAGCTGAATTCTACCAAAAATTTCGAGAAGAGCTAACACCTATCCTACTGAGACTCTTCCAGAAAATTGCAGAGGAAGGTAAACTTCCAAACTCATTCTATGAGGCCACCATCACCCTAATACCAAAACCTGACAAAGATGTCACCAAAAAAGAAAACTACAGGCCAATATCACTGATGAACATAGATGCAAAAATCCTTAACAAAATTCTAGCAATCAGAATCCAACAACACATTAAAAAGATCATACACCATGACCAAGTGGGCTTTATCCCAGGGATGCAAGGATTCTTCAATATCCGCAAATCAATCAATGTAATTCACCACATTAACAAATTGAAAAATAAAAGCCATATGATTATCTCAATAGATGCAGAGAAAGCCTTTGACAAAATTCAACATCCATTTATGATAAAAACTCTCCAGAAAGTAGGAATAGAAGGAACATACCTCAACATAATAAAAGCTATATATGACAAACCCACAGCAAACATTATCCTCAATGGTGAAAAACTGAAAGCATTTCCCCTAAAGTCAGGAACAAGACAAGGGTGCCCACTTTCACCGCTACTATTCAACATAGTTCTGGAAGTTTTGGCCACAGCAATCAGGGCAGAAAAAGAAATAAAAGGAATCCAAATTGGAAAAGAAGAAGTAAAACTCTCACTGTTTGCAGATGACATGATCCTCTACATAGAAAATCCTAAAGACTCCACCAGAAAATTACTAGAGCTAATCAACGAATATAGTAAAGTTGCAGGATATAAAATCAACACACAGAAATCCCTTGCATTCCTATACACTAATAATGAGAAAGTAGAAAAAGAAATTAAGGAAACAATTCCATTCACCATTGCAACGAAAAGAATAAAATACTTAGGAATATATCTACCTAAAGAAACTAAAGATCTATTTATGGAAAACTATAAAACACTGATGAAAGAAATCAAAGAGGACACTAATAGATGGAGAAATATACCGTGTTCATGGATCGGAAGAATCAATATAGTGAAAATGAGTATACTACCCAAAGCAATCTACAGATTCAATGCAATCCCTATCAAGCTACCAGCGGTATTTTTCACAGAACTAGAACAAATAATTTCAAGATTTGTATGGAAATACAAAAAACCTCGAATAGCCAAAGCAATCTTGAGAAAGAAGAATGGAACTGGAGGAATCAACCTGCCTGACTTCAGGCTCTACTACAAAGCCACAGTCATCAAGACAGTATGGTACTGGCACAAAGACAGAAATATAGATCAATGGAACAAAATAGAAAGCCCAGAGATAAATCCACACACCTACGGACACCTTATCTTTGACAAAGGAGGCAAGAATATACAATGGAGTAAAGACAATCTCTTTAACAAGTGGTGCTGGGAAAACTGGTCAACCACTTGTAGAAGAATGAAACTAGATCACTTTCTAACACCACACACAAAAATAAACTCAAAATGGATTAAAGATCTAAATGTAAGACCAGAAACTATAAAACTCCTAGAGGAGAACATAGGCAAAACACTTTCCGACATAAATCACAGCAGGATCCTCTATGATCCACCTCCCAGAATACTCGAAATAAAAGCAAAAATAAACAAATGGGATCTAATTAAAATTAAAAGCTTCTGCACAACAAAGGAAACTATAAGCAAGGTAAAAAGACAGCCTTCTGAATGGGAGAAAACAATAGCAAATGAAGCAACTGACAAACAACTAATCTCAAAAATATACAAGCAACTCCTGCAGCTCAATTCCAGAAAAATAAACGACCCAATCAAAAAATGGGCCAAAGAACTAAACAGACATTTCTCCAAAGAAGACATACAGATGGCTAACAAACACATGAAAAGATGCTCAACATCACTCATTATCAGAGAAATGCAAATCAAGACCACAATGAGATACCATTTCACACCAGTCAGAATGGCTGCGATCCAAAAGTCTACAAGCAATAAATGCTGGAGAGGGTGTGGAGAAAAGGGAACCCTCTTACACTGCTGGTGGGAATGCAAACTAGTACAGCCACTATGGAGAACAGTGTGGAGATTCCTTAAAAAACTGCAAATAGAACTGCCTTATGACCCAGCAATCCCACTGCTGGGCATACACACCGAGGAAACCAGAATTGAAAGAGACACATGTACCCCAATGTTCATTGCAGCACTGTTTATAATAGCCAGGACATGGAAACAACCTAGATGTCCATCAGCAGATGAATGGATAAGAAAGCTGTGGTACATATACACAATGGAGTATTACTCAGCCATTAAAAAGAATTCATTTGAATCAGTTCTAATGAGATGGATGAAACTGGAACCTATTATACAGAGTGAAGTAAGCCAGAAAGAAAAACACCAATACAGTATACTGACACATATATATGGAATTTAGAAAGATGGCAATGATGACCCTGTATGTGAGACAGCAAAAGAGACACAGATGTATAGAAAGGACTTTTGGACTCTGTGGGAGAGGGAGAGGGTGGGATGATTTGGGAGAATGGCATTGAAACGTGTATACTATCATGTAAGAACGAAGCACAAGCCTATGTTCGATACAGGATACAGGATGCTTGGGGCTGGTGCACGGGGATGATCCAGAGAGATGATATGGGGTAGGAGGTGGGAGGGGGATTCAGGATTGGGAGCTAATATACACCCATGGTGGATTCATGTCAATGTATGGCAAAACCAATACGGTATTGTAAAGTAAAATAAAGTAAAAATAAAATCCAAAAAAAAAAAAAAAAAAATCTTTCCCAGCATCATGGTCTTTTCGAATGAGTTAGTTCTTTGCATCAGGTGGCCAAAGTATCACAGTTTCAGTTTCAGCATTAGTCCTGCCAATGAATATTCAGGACTGATTTCCTTTAGGATGGACTGGTTGGATCTCCTTGCTGTCCAAAGGACTCTCAAGAGTCTTCTCCAACACCACAGTTCAAAAGCATCAATTCTTCAGCACTCAGCTTTCTTCACAGTCCAACTCTCACATTCATACATGACCACTGGAAAAACCATAGCCTTGACTAGATGAACCTTTGTTGGCAAAGTAATCTCTCTGCTTTTTAATAAGTTGTCTAGGTTGGTCATAGCTTTTCTTCCAAGGAGCAAGCGTTTTTTAATTTCATGGCTGCAGTCACCACTGCAGTGATTTTGGAGCCCAAGAACATAAAGTCTGCCACTGTTTCCACTGTTTCCCCATCTATTTGCCATGAAGTGATGGGACTGGATGTCATGATCTTAGTTTTCTGAATGCTGAGTTTTAAGCCAACTTTTTCCAAAATCTAAAAGTACTTGGAGATTAAATAACACACTTCTAAATATCACATCTCAAAGAAAAAAAATCTCAAAATGGGTTTAAACATAGTTTTAACTACATGAAAATGAAAATAAACCATAAAAGTTGGAAGTGCAATAGCAGAAGTGCTGAAAAGAAAATTATAACATTTAACACATATGTTAATAAAAGATAAATATCTATGATCAATAATCCACGATTCTAAGAAAGTAGAAAAAGAGCAAATTAAATTTTAAAAAAGAGGAATAAAAACAAAAAAAAGTTAGAGCAGAAACAAA
>SJYH01004808.1:54975-68976 GCA_006408735.1 Sylvicapra grimmia
ACCCAACTCCCTCCCCACCCCATCCCTCTGGGTTGTCCCAGGGCATCAGTTTTGAGTGCCCTGCTTCATGCACTGAATTTGCATTGGTCATCTATTTCACGTATGGTAAGATACATTTTTCAATGCTATTCTCTCATATCATCCCACCCTTGCCTTCTCCCACATCGTCCAAAACTCTGTTCTTTACATCTGTGTCTCTTTTGCTGTCTTGCATATAGGGTCATCGTTACTGTCTTTCTAAAGTCCATATATATGCATTAATACACTGTATTNTACTTGGCCACCTCATGCAAAGAGTTGACTCATTGGAAAAGACCCTGATGCTGGGAGGGATTGAGGGCAGGAGGAGAAGGGACAACAGAGGATGAGATGGCTGGATGGCATCACTGACTTGATGGACGTGACTTTGAGTGAACTCCGGGAGATGGTGATAGACAGGGAGGCCTGGCATGCTGCAGTTCATGGGGTGGCAAAGAGTTGGACATGGCTAAGTGACTGAACTGAACTGAGCTGAACTGAATATTCCATTGTGTATATGTACCACAACTTCCTTATCCATTTGTCTGCCAGTGGATATCTAAGATGATGACATCATAAACAGTGCTGCAATGAACTTTGGGGTACATGTGTCTCTTTCAGTTCTAGTTTCCTCAGTGTGTATGCCCAGCAGTGGGATTGCTGGGTCATATGGCAGTTCTATTTCTAGTTTTTAAAGGAATCTCCAGGCTGTTCTCCATAGTGGCTGTACTAGTTTGCATTTCTACCAACAGTGTAAAAGGGTTTCCTTTTCTCCACACCCTGTCCTGCATTATTATTTGCAGACTTTTTGAAGGCAGCCATTCTGACCAGCATGAGATGGTACGTCATTGTGGTTTTGATTGGCATTTCTCTGATAATGAGTGATGTTGAGCATCTTTTCATGTGTTTGCTAGTCATTTGTATGTCTTCTTTGGAGAAATGTCTATTTAGTTCTTTGACCCATTTTTTGATTGGGTCATTTATTTTTCTGGAATTGAGCTGCATGAGCNAGGGATTGAGGGCAGGAGGAGAAGGGACAACAGAGGATGAGATGGCTGGATGGCATCACTGACTTGATGGACGTGACTTTGAGTGAACTCCGGGAGATGGTGATAGACAGGGAGGCCTGGCATGCTGCAGTTCATGGGGTGGCAAAGAGTTGGACATGGCTAAGTGACTGAACTGAACTGAGCTGAACTGAATATTCCATTGTGTATATGTACCACAACTTCCTTATCCATTTGTCTGCCAGTGGATATCTAAGATGATGACATCATAAACAGTGCTGCAATGAACTTTGGGGTACATGTGTCTCTTTCAGTTCTAGTTTCCTCAGTGTGTATGCCCAGCAGTGGGATTGCTGGGTCATATGGCAGTTCTATTTCTAGTTTTTAAAGGAATCTCCAGGCTGTTCTCCATAGTGGCTGTACTAGTTTGCATTTCTACCAACAGTGTAAAAGGGTTTCCTTTTCTCCACACCCTGTCCTGCATTATTATTTGCAGACTTTTTGAAGGCAGCCATTCTGACCAGCATGAGATGGTACGTCATTGTGGTTTTGATTGGCATTTCTCTGATAATGAGTGATGTTGAGCATCTTTTCATGTGTTTGCTAGTCATTTGTATGTCTTCTTTGGAGAAATGTCTATTTAGTTCTTTGACCCATTTTTTGATTGGGTCATTTATTTTTCTGGAATTGAGCTGCATGAGCTGCTTATATATTTTGGAGATTAACTCTTTGTCAGTTGCTTTGTTTGCTATTATTTTCTCCCATTCTGAAGGTTGCCTTTCCACCTTGCCTATAGTTTCCTTCGTTGTGGAAAAGCTTTTAAGTTTAATTCGGTCCCATTTATTTATTTTTGTTTTTATTTCCATTACTCTGGGAGGTGGGTCATTGGGTTTTAACTTGATTCGTAAGTAAGGAAACTTCATCAGAAGAGCCAAGTGGCTTGTCCAATATCATTCAGTGAATCTGAACCCCAATTAGGATGCAGAGCCTACTGAGACCTCTTTAAGCAGGTTGGGCTCCTTCCAGAATCAAGGAGTTGACCCTTCTGTAGCTACAAATAATGTTTATTAAAATTAAATATCAGGTGAAAATTTCTGGACTCCAAGAGACTCAGGACATTCAATGCGTTAATCTGCTGCCTCTCTTTCTACTCAAGTCATGTTATACAACTTTCATTCACTGACAGCAGCTATAGTCCTCCCCCTTTCCTCCATGTGTCCAAACAGCTGACCCTGGCATAAAGGCATGGGTGGTCATGGAAACAGACTTTTGCTCACAGGCAAGGATCTGCTACAAAGACGGGATGGCACGCTGAGTTCTCTTGTGATCCCTTTCAGAGGAGAAATGACTGCTTATGATAAGGGTCCAACAGTCCTGCCGTGAACCTCTGTGAGGGGACATATCACCATAACTTAGGGGTACTATAGCTCCTGGTACTCTGGGGGCCCCCAGTTTAAGACTCCAACTGTCTTAATCGAGAAGCCCAGATCCATAGGGAATGTACTAACAGTGAATGTGGCTCTCAGCATTCATCCCAAAGGAGCCAAGCCATCAAAAACACTCCTTCTGTCTTTGCAAATTAAATGGAATGCTTAAGAGTTCACACGAGGAAAATAACAAAACCTGTAAACAGCTCTTTCAGGTTTAACAAGCTGAAGACTTAGCTGAATGTTTTTTGCAACTTGACAATCAGAAGTGACATCCACACAATAGAATGTTGCTCTTTTTAGCAGACCCGTTCTTTCTCCACTAATAAACGCAAGTGTCACATGGAATGCACTTATTGTTTCATTTTCTGCAGCATAATGTAGAACTAAATCATCAGCACCCCAGCAGAGCTCTCACACGCTCCCACGGGATGAATAGTCTCTCCAAAAGGACACGTGCTGAATCTACTGAGTCCATTTTCTTCCTGGGAAGACAGAGGGGAAGAGCAGAGTCACTAAAGACAGTCATACTAGCAGGTCCGTGCCTGCTTGTTTGTTTCGATCAACATTATTGAGATATAATGCACTTTCAAAAGATTGCATCCACTTTAAAGGTTGAAGTCAATAACTGACATGTAACCACACAGTCAGAGTATAGGACATCAGCATGGCCTCAGACATTTGCTTTCTACCTCTTTGCAGTTAACCCCTCTCTAAGCCACAGCCCCAGGAAACCGTGGACCTGTTTCTGTTGCTATAAATTAGATTTCTCTTTTTTATAGTTTCATATAAATGAAACCATATCACTTATTCTTTTGCATCTGTCTTTTTCGCTAGGCATAATGTCTATGAAGTTTATTCCTTTTTATTGCTGAGTGGTTTTACTCCATAACTTGGATGTATCACAATTTGTTCATCCATTCAGTGGATGATGAACATTTGGATTGTTTCCAGCTTGGGTTATTATAAATAAAGCTGCTAGGAGAATTTGTACATAACCCTTTGAGGGAAAATTAGGTTTTCATTTCTCTTGAGTAGTTATCTGAGAGTGGAATCATTGGGTCATATTATCCCAAGCACATGTTCAACTTTATAAAATATTGCCCAACAGCTGACAATGTGTTTGCACTACTCTATTCTTCTAGCTCCTCACTAATCCTGGAAATTTTCATTTTTCACACCTTCTAGTGGGTGTGAATAGGTATATAACTGTAGTTTTACTTTTGCATTTCCCCAAAGTCTAATGATACTGAGCATATTTTCATGTGCTCTTTGGTCATTCTTATGCAATGTTCAATAACATATTTTGCCTTAAAAAAAAAAAGTATCTCATTATGGAGTTGTAAGAGTTCCTCACATGTTCTAGATGCAACCACTTTGCCAAATGTATATTACAAATGTTTACTCCCAGTGTGTGAGTTGTCATTTTTAATTCCTAAGGGTTTTAGAAGAATTGGGATTCCTTTTTTGTTTGTAGGGGTTTGGAGAGCAAATATTTTTCCTTCTGATGACATCTCATTTGTGAGATTTTTAAAAATATTTTGTGTAAAATCAAAACAAGAAATCTTTGTCTGTTCCAAGGTCATGTAAACTTTCTCCTGTTTTCTTCTAGAAACTTTATGATTTTAGCTCTGACATGTAAGCCTATGATCCATTTAAAAAACACTTAGTAGTTTCTTATATGATTAAACATATACTTTCCATATAACCTAGGAATTCCATTACCAGGTATTTATTTCAGAATAAATATGCCACAGAAAGACTTGAATACAAATATTCATAGCAGCTTTATTTATGAGAGCCAAAAGCCATAAACAACCCAAGTGTCCATCAACAAAAGAATTGCATAAACTATTTATATATCCTCACATATATATTCAGCAATACAAAGGAACAAATTACCTGCTGAAAGGTAATTTTGAACAAAATACAATAGAGAAGAATCTTACAGATACTAGGCTGAATGAAAAAAGCCAGATGCAAAAGATTATATACTATATTATTCCATTTTTACAAAATTCTAAAGAAGGTAAAAAATAACCTATAGGGATAGAAATCAGATAAGTTTGGTAGGCAGGCAGTTAGCATTTGGGCAGAGGAAGTTTGGGAAGAGGTATGAGGAAACTTTTGGAGAGATGGAAATGTTCTGTATCTTAATTAATTGGGATACTTACATTTGTCAAAACTCATCAACCTGTACACTTAAAATGTGTGAATTTTATTATCAATAACATTGACTTAAATTTGACACATTAAATTTCATAATTGTATTAGCCAAGGGTTCTCCAGAAAAGCAGAACAAATTAGGTATATAAAGAAAGATATATAAAAGGAGATTTAATTTAGGAATTTTCTCATGTGGTTTTGGAGGCTGAGATGTCCCATGATGTGCCTGCCATCTGCAAGCTGGAGACCCAGGAAAGCTCATGGTATAATTCAGTCAGAGTCCCAAGTCCCAAGAATCAGGAAGCAGATGGTTTAAGTCCCTATCTGAGTCTGAAAGTCTGGAAACCAGCGCGCAGAAGTCTGAGGACAGGAGAATATAGACGTTAGCTCAAGCAGAGAAAGAGCAGAATTTGCCCTTCCTTCACCCTTTTGTTCTATTCAGGTCCTCATCAGATAGAGTGAGGCACACTCACATTGGGAAGGGCCATCTGCTGTACTCAGTTCACCAATTCAAACACTAATCTCTTCTGGAAACACCTTACAGATGCACCCAGAAATAATGGTTTACCAGTTACCTGGGCACCCCTTGGATCAGCCAAGTTAATACAGAAAGTTAGCCATCACAATAATTGTCTCTTTATTGGGGGTGAGTACTATTTAGCTGCTGCTGCTGGGCTGCTAACTCACTTCAGTCGTGTCTGGCTCTTTGTGACCCCATGGACTGTAGCCCACCAGGCTCCTCTCTCCTTGGGATTCTCTAGGCAAGAACACTGGAGTGGGTTGCCATTTCCTACTCCAGGGAATGTTCCTGACCAGGGATCAAACCCATGTCTCCTGCAGCTCCTGCATTGGCAGGTGGGTTCCTTGTTGCTAACACCATCTAGGAAGCCCTCAAGCTTCGTGAGGCCAAGGACTATGTCTGCCTTGCTCATCACTGCATCCCCAATGCCTATGAAGCAACCAGCAAAGGGAAGGCATTCAGCAAACATTTGTTAAGGGCAGAGAAGAGGAGGAACTTGCAATCTTATTCAGGAGGAACAATACAAGGAGGTAAATAACAGTGCAGGGAGAGGAAAGTGAAAAAGCTGACTTTAAACTCAACATTCAGAAAACTAAGATCATGGCATCTGGCTCCATCACTTCATGGCAAATAGATGGGGAAACAATGAGAGACTACTTTCCTGGGCTCCAAAATCACCGCAGATGGTGACTGCAGCTGTGAAATTAAAAGATGCTTGCTCCTTAGAAGAAAAACTATGACAAACCTATACAGTGTATTAAAAAGCAGAGGCATCACTTTGCCCACAAAGATCCATATAGTCATATCTATGGCTTTTCCAATAGTCATGTACATATGTAACAGTTGCACCATAAAGAAGGCTGAGCTCCAAAGAATTGATGGTTTCAAACTGTGATGCTGGAGGAGACTCTTGAGAGTCCCTTGGAGGGCAAGGAGATCAAGCCAGTCAATCCTAAAGGGGAATCAACCCTGACTATTCATTGGAAAGACTGATTCTGAAGCTGAAGCTCCAATACTTTAGCCACCTGTTGTGAACAACTGTCTCATTGGAAAAGACCCTGATACCAGGAAAGATTGAGGGCAGGAGGAGAAGGGGTGACAGAGGAGGAGACAGTTGGATGGTGTCATTGATTCAATGGACATGAGTTGGAACAAACTCTGGGAGACAGTGAAGGATAGGGAAACCTGGTGTGCTGCAGTCTACAGGGTCGCAAAGAGTCAGACATGACTGAGCGACTGATCAACAACAAAACAGTAGAATTCACCAAGTGAAAGAGAAATCCAAGCTCAGGGAGAAGAGAAATATATCTGTGAGCTCTAAAGCAATTGAGGAAGACACTGAAATAAGTGAATTTTTTGAAAGTAATAGATTTTAGAAAAGAAGTATACAAGACATGGAATTCCTAGTGGAGAAAACTTTAGGAATAAAGATGTGGAAGTAAATGTGTGATAAATGAAGAGGAAGCAAATTTTCATCTCAAAATCTGCAGAAGAGACCCCCTCCTGCCACTCTACCCCCCACCTCAAATCCAGACCACTATCCTTCTCCACCAACCTGTGCCATGTAAAGCCCCCAGGTGCGGCTGTGATAGAACATCCCACCCATGCTGAGAGCAGGGTGACTTTGAACCTCCTTGCTGCTGTTCTGTGAGGCCCTGGTACTCAACAGAGGTCCCAGCCTGGGGCACATATTAGTAAATGGGCTTCCCACCACCGCGCACACCAGAGACAGCAAATTGCAAGCTGAAAATTCATTACATTTGTGAAAAACCTGAATTTATTTAGACAAAGCAGATGGAGAGGATGGATAATCTCGTTACATTTCAGCACGCTACACTTTATTCAGAAGAAATGCAACATAATGCATTATGCATTCCTTTCTTTCCATCTGCTTCCCCTCTCTGAGTTCAGGTTATTATTAATGTAATGAATTCATCCTGCCTCCTTCTCGATTCCATTAGCCTGTACTCCTAATTAAGTTTTGTTCACATTGTCCTTTTCAACTGCTCAGAAACTCTTTCAATGTAGCTATTTTCCTCAGATCTGAAATCATTTCTACAGATGAACCACTACTACCAGGCATGTAAAATGTCTTAATCAAATTATAATTTTTTTTCTCAAAGATAGAGGGTTAGCCAGGCCCTTCTGTTCCCCCAAACAGTTCTGATAGACTTGAAAGACAGATTATTCAAAGGATTGGGATCAACTTTTGACTTGTATTTTGGGAAGAGGAAGTGAGTCATCTTCCTCAGAGTTCATGTGTCTTGNGAGGAAAATTCCAGTGTCATGATGATTCTCCTCCAGGAATCCAAGTCACAAAGAAGCTGCTCTCTGTTCCCTTATTTCAGTCCTCCTGGAGGTCATTTAGAGTTTTGCTCAGAACCTCCTCCTTGGGGCACTGCATTCCTTAGGGTGATTATGCTGGTGAAGTTCATCTTCCTTTTCTTTTGTTCCAAGGTCTGGAGCATGGATCAAGGAAAACTGCTGTTCATCTTCTAAAAATCAGCAAGATCCACCCCATCTCTTCATNACTCCTGCAGTCAAATCCCAGCTCCATCCCCAGCTATCAGGGGGAACCTAGTCAAGTTAGTTTGTGCCTCTGTTTCCTCACCTATAAAACAGGACTAATGATTCAAACCCACTTTATAGAATTATTGTGAAGATTAGATGCAGGAAAGTAAGAAACGCACTCAGCACAGTGCCTGACACAGCAAGGCTAGATAAATACTGGCTCTCACAACTACGGTACCTGCTGCGACTCTGCTGCTACACAGGGGACTTTTCAGGCTCCAGAATTTGACCTCGACTCATGCTTGCTTACACACTTCCACACCCAAAGATTTAATAAGTCAACCTACACCTAAACCACAGCAACTTCACCAAACATTAAAAAGAACAGCACATCTCTCTGGGGTCAGTTCCATAGTCCTTCAGCTGAGGAGCTGTCTTTCTGGTGGAGTTATCAAGGAAAATTCCAGTGTCATGATGATTCTCCTCCAGGAATTCAAGTCACAAAGAAGCTGCTCTCTGTTTCCTTATTTCAGTCCTCCTGGAGGTCATTTAGAGTTTTGCTCAGAACCTCCTCCTTGGGGCACTGCATTCCTTAGGGTGATAATGCTGGTGAAGTTCATCTTCCTTTTCTTTTGTTCCCAGGTCTGAAGCACGGATCAAGGAAAACTGCTGTTCATCTTCTAAAAATCAGTAAGATCCGCCCTGTCTCTTCGTGNGAAGCTGCTCTCTGTTCCCTTATTTCAGTCCTCCTGGAGGTCATTTAGAGTTTTGCTCAGAACCTCCTCCTTGGGGCACTGCATTCCTTAGGGTGATTATGCTGGTGAAGTTCATCTTCCTTTTCTTTTGTTCCAAGGTCTGGAGCATGGATCAAGGAAAACTGCTGTTCATCTTCTAAAAATCAGCAAGATCCACCCCGTCTCTTCGTGAAGCTAGGACTTGGATCACAGGGAAGCTGATCAGGCCTCTGGTCTTTATCTTTAATTGACTCTGAGTCTCCCATCACTGACCTCTGAAGATGCCAAGCTAAGGCCGGCCAGATGTTGCAGACAATTAAGAAGCTTTCTGGAACTCTTTAGTTGCTGCCTGTCCTGTGCCTTAAGCAAGACCCCTGTTTGACCAGGTGATGTTTTTCCTCAAAGCAGGGTCATAGCAAGCTAGCTGCGTACTGATGCTGAGGCCAGTCAACCCTGCAGTCAGTGGATAGCAGAGTCACTCCCACCTTTATTACACCCACTGAAAGCTTCCAGAATGACCTCACATAAACCACTGCAGAGGGATTGGCGAGAGAGTTTTTTATGACTCTGCTCCTGGGCTTTTAGGAGAGAGTACATTTTCCCAAACTTAAATCTTCTAAATTGGAGTTGCCACCTTTAAAGGGTGAACTGACCCAATGTCCTTGCTTAGCCAAGAACTTCTTTCAAATGCAGAAGAAAAATTAACACCTTCCTTTTCAGACAGTGGATGAAAGAGGCCACTGCTAGGTCAGAAAATTGGCTCAAATCAAATCACTGAAGGAATTTGAGTTTATTTTTATAGATAGAAAAATTGCAAAAGGTCAGTGCCTTCTCCTTCCTCCCTCTGCCTTGGTCTCTCACTCATCCATCAAGTGTCCAAGCATTAGTGCCTCAGAATCTTCCAAGATGAACTGCCCTCAGCCACCAAGCAGGCATGGCCTGGCCATCGTGAGCTAGAAAAATCACAAGCCTGAAGAAATGTCAGTTCCGGAAAGGCAGCAGCACCAGGTGGTGGAAAGAAAATAAGGGAATACATGTGATCGGCAAGAGTGTGTGGTCAGGTGGAAATCCAGTCCTAGGAAAGTGCTGCGTAGACATGGAAGGCAAAACAGCACGAGATCTAGGGCTTTGGAGCCAGACTCTCTAGATTTGGACTCTGTCTTTGCATGATAATTGTGTGATCTCCATCCTGAGGGCCTCGTAGATGGCGTGAGTGGTAAAGAACCCACCTGCCAATGAAGGAGATGCAGGAGATGCAGATTTGCTCCCTGGATGGGGAAGATCCCCTGGAGGAGGAAATGGCAGCCCACTCCAGTATTCTTGCCTGAAAAATTCCATGGACAGAGGAGACTGGGAGGCTACAAGGACCANGAAGATCCCCTGGAGGAGGAAATGGCAGCCCACTCCAGTATTCTTGCCTGAAAAATTCCATGGACAGAGGAGACTGGGAGGCTACAAGGTCCATGTGGTCACAAAGGATCAGACACAACTGAGCAACTGATCTCACACACACACAAACACACACACACACACTTCTTGAAAACCTCATGGGATCGTTAGGAGGGCTAAAAATTAGAACCCGTACAATAATTGGCACACGCTTAATCTTAAAACTTTTATCATCATTGAAAACTTGATCATCTCATATCACTGACTCCAGCAGCTTCACCCTGGAAACAAGATCCAACCACAGTTCACTGTGCCTCTCNACACACACTTCTTGAAAACCTCATGGGATCGTTAGGAGGGCTAAAAATTAGAACCCGTAAAATAATTGGCACACGCTTAATCTTAAAACTTTTATCATCATTGAAAACTTGATCATCTCATATCACTGACTCCAGCAGCTTCGCCCTGGGAACAAGAGCCAACCACAGTTCACTGTGCCTCTCTCTAGCCTCAGTTTCCCCCTCTCCCTCTTGCTCACTCAGCCCCATGCACACCAGCCTTCTTGTTCAAATAAAGAGAACTTCCTCCCACCCCAGAACTTCCTCACTGGCTGTTCTTCCTTTCAAATTACTGTCACTACCCCCACCCTACCTCCACTTTACCCACATTTTACTTAATAGTGCCTTTCCTGATCATTTCATGTAAAAGGAAAACATAGAATTCCTGACACTCTACCTCCTCACCTTGCTTTATATTTTTTGATAGAATATCCTTACCTAGGGACTTCTCTGGTTGTCCAGTGGTTAAGAATTCTTTCTTCAATGCAAAGGACGTGTTCAATCCCTGGGAACTAAATCCCACTTGGCATGGGGCAACTCAACCCTCAACCTGCAATGAAAGACCCCACATGACGCAGCCGAGATCTAGTGTTCTGCAACTAAGACTTGATGCAGCTGAAATAGATAAATGTTTTTTCAAAAAGAATATCCTTGAAACTGTATCTTTTTTTTTTTTCATTTTGTACCATTCACTGTAGTATCCTCAGAGGCCAGACCAGTATCTGACAAATAATAGGCTCTCAATAAATGTTTCTAAGTGAAGAAACAAATGAATGATATAAAAGCACTCAGCTAGTGTTAGTGCCCCCAACAGCACCTGATTAAGGCCACTTCTGAGGGTGTCCGCAGCCGGGCACACAGTCCTGCGGTAGCCCTGACTCGCCCCTCACTGGCTCTCACCTCGAGCACTCAGATTTCCTTGGATGCCGTGGTGTTCCATCAAGTCAGAACTCAAGGGTGGCCCCTGAATGTGAGGTTAGTGCTCCAGGGGCAATCTATAGCCACAGGAGGTAAGAGCCCACTGTTCTCTGTGCCCACGCCCCAGACAGTGAGCTCAGGTGTCTCAGGAGGTCCTGGTGGAATCCAGCCCCAAAGCATATGGTAGTGACCTCAATAGCATATCCTTATACCAACTTTCCTTCATCTTCTGCCTTGCCCCTTACCTCTGTTCCCTGGGATCACCTCCTCAATGAGGCACCTGCCCCCAAGTCCTTATCTCAGGCTCTGTTCTGAGGGCATTACCTGACACTGAGTCCAGAAGTAACTCTGAATGTGGTACACATGTGGGCGTGGGGAGGTGTTAGCACAGAGCATGGCCAGGCTGTAGTAGAAAAGCTGAGAGGGCTTTCTGGAGGAAGGGAGCTCTCAGCTTAATTTCTGAGGAAAGAAATGTGGATGGGCACTTAGGAGAAAACAAAAACAAAACACTTTTGAGCTGCAGAGTTTCAAATCCCAGAGACTTAGAGCAGAGAGCAGAGGGGGAGGCCACCGGGACCTCAAGGCTTCACTCTGGGAAGATGGTGCCCATGGCTGCCAGGGTTCATACTTTCCTGTCTTCGGCCCTTCTTTGCAGAGACAGAATTTATAAGCATGCTTTTGTCTTCCTAACAAAAATTTAGTCTCTCAAATCTTATTAATTGTAATGGCGGAAAAAATACTTCTTTTCTTTTTTCTGGAGGTAAGAGCAATGATATTAAATGACCCAGTTTGCCCATTTCTAACACCACTCTGGCCACTAATGAAGATGCATCTGTGCATAATGTGTGGTTCACATACAGGGCATCCCTGCCTGGGTGGAGAGTGCTCAGACAGCTCCATGCAGAACAAAACGTTGGATGCAAATGAAGTTCTTGTGAATCGAATATTGCTCTCCTCAGATTCACATGATTAAGAATCATAGTATCTAATAGGCAGGGCCTTGGTGGAAGGTTCCCCCACAGCCCACCTCCTCTCACTGCCAGGTACTGACAACCCAGAAGAAAAATGTGCCCACAGGAGAGGGATCATCAAGGAGTTGCACAGAGGGGTCTTTGGGCAAATGAGCATTCTGAGCAGTGTGCAGATAATTGTTCAATTTAATGATAATCATGAACATGCTAAGTGTTTTGTGAGTAGTACCTCATGACAATAGTCCTATGAGGCAGGTGCTTTATTAATTTCCTTTGTATAACTGGGAAACCAAAGGCCAAGGGGTTTAGTGGGTTGCCCAGGGTCACACAGCAAACTGAGTTTCACATACAACCTTCACATGGGTGGTGTAGGTTCACTTCAGTTCATGATAAAGCATTAAAGGGGCTTGTGTGTTTACCTTATCTTTCATACTCATTAAGTCATTCACCAAATATCTTTTAAATATTTATTTTAGGGCTTCCCTGGTGGCTCAGATGGTAAAGCATCTGCCTGCAATGCGGGAGACCTGGGTTCGATTCCTGGATCGGGAAGATCCCCTGGAGAAGGAAATGGCAATCCACTCCAGCACTCTTGCCTGGAAAATCCCATGGACGGAGGAACCTGATAGGCTACAGTCCATGGGGTTGTAAAGAGTTGGACACGACTGAGCAACTTCATTCATTCATTCATTTTTGGCGACACTGGGTCTTCACTGCTGAATGCAGGCTTTCTCTAATTGTGGTGAGTAGGGGCCTCTCTTGCTGGAGGTGTATGGGCTTCTCACTGGGGTGGCTTCTCTTGTTGGGGAACACAGGCTCCAGAGTGCATGGACTTCAGTAGCTGTGGTGCAAGGCATGTGGTATCTTCCCAGACCAGGGACCAAACCCATGTCCCCTCCTCTGGCAGCTGGGTTCTTAACCACTGGACCATCAAGGAAGTACATCCAAATATTTCTTAAACAGTTATGAAATGCTAGGTACTGTGTAATGCCTGATATATAATTGTTGCCTAAGTGTTTTAGATGCCTCTTCATGCTTTATGTCTCATCTCATTTAATTCTCACAATAACTTTATCCTCATCCGCCACTTACAGATGAGGAAACAGATGTAGAGATGTTAAATTCAAGTGCAAACTTGCATGGTTAGTAGCTAAGGAGCTGGGAATCAAGTTGAGCCACAAAAGCCCCAGAGCCACTTTCTTGCCTTAAATCTAACTCCTTCCTAAGGAGAGATATTAACATTAAAACCTGAGTCTTATGATCCAGAAACCTATGTTTTTGCTATGATATCACACTGTGACATAGATTCACAAGCAATATTATATGCTTAAACCTGTTACATTGCTGATCCTGTTTGTGACACTAATTGTCTTGCTATTCATACTGCTTGCACTGTTCACTGAACCCAGAGTAGGCAAGGCTCTAGCTAAGAGGCTGGAAGAAGACACGAGGAGCTGCAGGAACAGCAATACCATTTACTCTCTACTGGCTGGTGCAGCAGCCATAGCACATCCTTGCTCCTGGCTGGTGCAACCACAGCACAGTCATAATATAGCCATAACATAACATAACCAGGATGCCTCTCCGGTGTAGCCCCAGTGCAGCAGAAGCCAGGGCTTTTCAGGTGAAGCTTATATACATTTACAGAACAAAAGTAGCCCATGTCCAACAAGTCCCTCGTGACGCTCGTGCACAGGATCTCAGCTGTTACATACCCCTGCAAAGTCATTGTTTGCAGAACATGGGACAAGAGGGCGTGAGAGCATGGGGTGAGACAGCCTGACTGGCAACATCCTCTTAACTTCCCCACACCTGTTTATACTGAAACACACAGTTTGAGCAGTAGTAGATGTTCAGGAAAGTGAAGAGGAGCTAAAAAGCCTCTTGATGAAAGTGAAAGAGGAGAGTGAAAAAGTTGGCTTAAAGCTCAACATTCAGAAAACGAAGATCGTGGCATCCAGTCCCATCACTTCATGGGAAATAGATGGGGAAACAGTGGAAA
>SJYH01004808.1:84972-103986 GCA_006408735.1 Sylvicapra grimmia
TGTCCAGTTCTAACTGTTGCTTCCTGAGCTGCATATAGGTTTCTCAAGAGGCAGGTCAGGTGGTCTGGTATGCCCACCTCTTTCAGAATTTTCCACAGTTTATTGTGATCCACACAGTCAAAAGCTTTGGCATAGTCAATAAAGCAGAATTAGATGTTTTTCTGGAATTCTCTTGCTTTTCGATGATCCAGCAGATGTTGGCAATTTGATCTCTGGTTCCTCTGCCTTTTATAAAACCAGCTTGAACATCTGGAAGTTCATGGTTCACGTGTTGCTGAAGCCTGGCTTGGAGAATTTTGAGCATTACTTTACCAGCATGTGAGATGAGTGCAATTGTGTGGTAGTTTGAGCATTCTTTGGCATTGCCTTTCTTTGGGATTGGAATGAAAACTGACCTTTTCCAGTCCTGTGGCCTCTGCTGAGTTTTCCCAATTTGCTGGCATATTGAATGCAGCACTTTCACAGCATCATCTTTTAGGATTTGAAAGAGCTCAACTGGGATTCTGTCACCTCCACTAGCTTTGTTCGTAGTGATGCTTCCTAAGACCCACTTGACTTCACATTCCAGGATGTTTGCCTCTAGGTGAGTGATCACACCATTGTGATTATCTGGGTCGTGAAGTCCTTTTTTGAACAGTTCTGTGTATTCTTGCCACCTCTTCTTAATATAGTCTCCTTCTGTTAGGTTCATACCATTTCTGTCCTTTATTGAGCCCATCTTTGCATGAAATGTTCCCTTAGTATCTCTAATTTTCTTGAAGAGATCTCTAGTCTTTCCCATTCTATTGTTTTCCTCTATTTCTTTGCTCTGATCACTGAGAAAGGCTTTCTTATCTCTCCTTGCTATCCTTTGGCACTCTGCATTCAAATGGGTCCATCCTAAAGAAGATTGGTCCTGGGTGTTCATTGAAAGGACTGATATTGAAGATGAAACTCATATTTTGGCCACCTGATGCAAAGGACTGACTCATTAGAAAAGACCCTAATGCTGGGAAAGATTGAAGGCAGGAGGAGAAGTAGACCACAGAGAATGAGATGGTTGGATGGCATCACCAGCTCAATGGACATGAGTTTGAGTAAACTCTGGGAGTTGGCGATGGACAGGGAGGCCTGGCATGATGCAGTTAATTGGCTCGACAAGAGTTGGACACGACTGAGCAACTGAACTGAACTGAATCTTTCCTTTTCTCCTTTGCTTTTTGCTTCTCTTCTTTTCACAGCTATTTGTAAGGCCTCCTCACACAGCCATTTTGCTTTTCTGCATTTCTTTTTCTTGGTGATGGTCTTGCTCCCTGTCTTCTGTACAATGTCATGAACCTCCATCTTTATTTCATCAGGCACTCTGTCTATCAGATTTAGTCCCTTAAATCTATTTCTCACTTCCATTGTATTTTACCCTGCACTTATTCCCACATGATATAGATGCTAGTTTGTTCATGGCCAGTCACCATGATAATAGATAGGGTAAGAACCTTGTCATTTGTCCATGGTATTTAATACTTGACCCTTGCTTGATGATAGAACAGTACCTAGCACACAGAAAGCAGTAATATTTGTTTAAGGAATGAATTTTGGGGGTTTTCCTTGCTTATTTAAACTCTTCAAAGGCCTAAGCTAAAAGAAAGAGCTCTAGTAAGACGTACAGGTAGCATTTCTTGAATAATTATGTGCAAAGCAAACTAAGGTGAACAAACTTAGCAGTCTCTGCTTGCCACACTTTCGGCTGCTATACAGGGCTTCCAGGTGAGGGAAATTATATGTCAGATTATCACCTTGGCAGCCAGTATATGTTGAAAATGAAGACCCACTTGAGCTGAGTGATGATGATGGTAAACCGGCATGTAAAGCACTTACTATGTGTTGGGCACTCTTCTGAGTGCTCATACATTTAATTTTCATCACCACCCAATGAACTAGATCTTGATATTCAGTTCAGTTCAGTTCAGTCGCTCAGTCGTGTCCGACTCTTTGCGACCCCATGAATCGCAGCACGCCAGGCCTCCCTGTTCATTACCATCTCTCGGAGTTCACGCAGACTCACGTCCATTGAGTCAGTGATGCCATCCAGCCATCTCATCCTCGGTCGTCCCCTTCTCCTCCTGCCCCCAATCCCTCCCAGCATCAGAGTCTTTTCCAATGAGTCAACTCTTCACATGAGGTGGCCAAAGTACTGGAGTTTCAGCTTTAGCATCATTCCTTCCAAAGAAATCCCAGGGTTCATGTAACAAATCAAGAAAATAAGCCAGAGAGAAATAATTCATTCAAGGTCGCATATTCAAACTAATATCAGAGTCTGGCTCCAAGGTCATGCAGAAATTCCATTAAAGAAAAAAATAAAAGGAAGCCCAAGGAAGAGAGGTGCTCAGGACGGGAATCCGGGTCAGTTCTGTAGGTCCACAGGCTGGGACTCAGCAGGTGCTGTCATCAGCGTGGAGTTACAGAGGATCCAGAAACAAGAGCACTACATTTCCTGAAAAAGCTCATGCAATATTTACAGAAAACTGCTCATTGAAGAGACTATTAAAGGTGGAGCTCTTACCAAAGGGGATTTTTATACCCAATAATCACTAGATAAGTGAAAAAATTCATGCTCCATGGAGCTAAAAACTCTCTCCCAAGGGGGATAGAAAAAGCAGTCCCTAAAATAAAAAAGGACATGTAGGATAATCATTATGCTAAATAACATATGTGAAAAAGCAAAAAAATCACCCAGTCTCTTGAATTTAGCTGAAGACTTTTTTTATTGAATGAGTTTCTTTTACTTGCATCTAAGCGATTTCTGTTTCCACTTGAACTGCCTCAAAAAGAGCGAGTCAAAAAGAAAAGTTACTGGGAATGGAATTCAATAATGTTTAAATAGAAGTGAAATTAAATATTATTTGATGTGCCATTTCCTGGTTGGCCACACGGAAGTTCCTGGCAGGGTGCTCACTTAGCTGAGCTTCAGGAAACATGTTCAGTGGATTGTGGTTCTACACAAGTGGGGATGGGGTAAGGAATAGAAAGGAATAACTCACATAGTCTGAGCTCTCTACTATGGCCCAGAGGGCAGCTCAGAGGTTCTATCTGAGGCTTTGTGTCTGTGCTCCTGTCATTTTCTCAGTCATCTAAAATCTTACTAATTTAAATACTAATAGTTATTATTGGCTGAGCACTTTCCATGAGCCCAGAACTATAGCTCAGGCTTTCCTGGTGTCTCAGACAGTAAAGAATCTGTTTGCAGTGCAGGAGATCCAGGTTCGATTCCTGGGTTGGGAAGATCCCTTGGAGATGGGAATGGCAACCCATGACAGTATTCTTGCTTGAGAATTCCATGGACAGAGGATACTGATGAGCTACAGTCCGTGGGGTTGCAAAGAGTCTGACACAACTGAGCAACTAACACTTTCACTTCTCTGATTATTATATCATTTATATTCTCACAACAAATGCATGAAAGAGATGGAGAAATGAGAACTCAGAAAGGTGTCCAGGACTTGGTGAGCCTCCTAACTGTAAGGGTTGCCCTGTGGCAGACTTCACTCCAAAACCTGCATTGTCAGCCACCCCTCTAAGTAGTGTTAAGGGCCCTTTGGGGTGGCTTTAGCTGGGTTCACATTCCACCTTCAACTCTCAGAGAGTGAGGTCAGGGGAGAAGTGAGCTCCTCAAAATGAAGAGGTGGGCTCTTAGACCAGAAGAGGCGATGCTGGGAGAAGTGACAGATCCACCAGCAGCTGTCACTTACATGTGGCATGGGTGTGTTTGGAATCAGCCTTTCTCTGCACCACCAGCACAGAGATAATTAGAGTGCAGTCAAGGGACACTGTCCAGACGTGATGGTCTCCTGAGTCCAGGGCATTGCAGCAGGGTAACATCTAAGGGCACAAAGACCCCAGAGACAAGCCTAATGCTGCTCAGTGATGTCCAAGGTCACTTCTGCCCTGGAAGCATGGTTTGTCACCTGCCTCCTTGAGCATCCCCAGAACATGATCTTGGAGGACCTTGGATTCAGAAATACCAGTGGAGTCAAGCTCAGCTACAGGGTCTTCATTTCACTTCCCTTTTGAGATGCAATCAAGCAAACCATCTTAGGTTGGGATCCCTGAGAAGTAAATCCTGAGATGATGATTTAAGTGCAAGTCAGTTGTTTGAGAGGCGATCCCAGGAATCCAGGAGGAAAGTGGAGGGAAGGATGTCAATGAAGGCATGTATGTGAGCAGGTTCTGCTGGGGGTAATTGGGGTCCAGTCCTACTGAGAACCTCAGGGACCACTTAGACTGTGCCTTTGTGGAGGTATTTATCCACCAACTCCCACCATCACTTTCTGAGTGTTGCTCCCAGGTGAAGCTACCTAACGTTTCCACCCTCTGATGGGCTAAGAATGCTCAGGTCCCGAAGGAACACCTCTAGGGGAAGAAGCATAGGTCAGAGAGGTCAGAAGTCATCCGGCTAGGGTTTGTGGGGACTGGACAGGCACAGGGGAGATGGACAGGGCACCGACAGCGCCTACCCCACAGGCAGAAAATCTCTCTACTATGAAAACACAGGAGCCTGGTGTCAGTGAGAAACTGCAGGACTGCTTAGCTCTGGCCAATTATTGGCCATGCGGAAAGGTAGAATTAGTGTTTAAGAGAAAACACATACGTAAATTTTATTTGAAATCCCATTTTCAAATGAGTTGGTAACAAATTTAAAAATACTGCAGGCTAAATAAAAACATCTACCGGTCATAGTTTATAGCTTCGGGTAAATAGGTAAGGATGCTTGCTCCTTCCTGCCAAAGGATTTTCCTTCTGTCATCTCATGAGGCCTTTATAGTATTCAGAGGAAGAACCCATTTTCTGAGAGAGCTACCTGCCTGGAGCATGTCTCTGAATTGTCCCAGATGGGAGGCAGAATTCAAGGTGAGGGACTTTGCTGATGCAGGAGTCTGCCAGCTTCACTTGTCTCTCCACCAATAGTTTTGTGACCCTACCACCTCCTGCAGCTGGTTGCCTCAGATCAAGAGCTCCTGGAAGGATGCAGTGCCCCCCTCTTTTTTTCACCCACCATACAGAGATGGGAATTTCTCAAGGGTGGGTAGCCGCCATCAGGCAGTGCCTCTCTCTTAGTAGCTCTCATACTGGGACACTGTGCTCACACCTTTCAACAGCACTCTAAAAAGAAAGGTTTCACAGCCGCCAGGGGAAAAAGAAAATGATTCTCCAAACACCCACAAGCTTCTACGGAGGCCATGGTCAGGAAGACAGGGTGCAACTCACGCCCTCCAACTAAAGATGACAGTGGTGCCCACCCTGTGCTGACAGGTCAACAAGACAGCCAAGCTCTTTTCTCTCATGGCAGCTATGCCCTATTCGGGAAAACCCCATCCAGACTAGAGTAGCTGAGAAAGCAGCTCCAGCAGGGCATCAACCAGCCCTGTGACCTCCTTGGCCAGAGGAGGGTACTAACACTCTCTGTCCTGCTCACCCAGCACATTTGTGTCAAGGTCACATGGGGCCATGGGTGTGGAAAGCATTGGGAAACTGAGGCCTTCAAGGTAAGGCACATTCATCACTTGCCTGGTCCGTCTCTCCTGGATGAAGAACAATTGCATCTTGACACGGCACAGGGAGAAGTGGGTGGGTAACATTTCCAGTATTTGCCCAGAGGTTGAACCTTGGTGGGGTGACCGCTTTATCGGTATTCAGATATTTATCGGTATTCGACTCTTGCGACCCCATGGACTGTAGCCCGCCAGGCTCCTCTGTCCTTGGGATTTTCCAGGCAAGAATACTGAAGTGGGTTGGCATTTCCTTCTCCAGGAGATCTTCCTGACCCAGGAATCGAACCCAGGTTTCCTGCATTGCAGGCAGATTCTTTACTGACTGAGCTATGAGGGAGGCCCTCCAAAAAAAAAAAAAAATTAGTATTGGGGGATCTTAACTAAAGCCTACAGCCTTGTGTTTGGTTGTTTTTAAATGACAGTGGGCTTAGTGAATACTAACGCTATTCAAAATGTGAAAGTTGGAAAGCATTATCCTGGCCACTTTCCATTTCACATCGGAAATTCAAGGTCTTGGCGAGAAGTGACTTGTCAGAAGCTGCCAGCAAGTGAGGACACAGCAGGACCGGACCAGGACTTAGGCCCAAGCACTCTTCATAACACATCACAAAATGACCTTCTATACTACCAGCTCCTTTCCACACAGTCCTTGGGTAGGTGCTCAGGACAGGAGCCTTCTAAATATCAGCCTCCCAGGTGCTCTGGGTTGTGCTCTGCACAATTCAGATTTCAGAGCTCTGAAGGGGGGGCTGGGAACCTGCACTGATAACAAATGTTCTCTTCTGAGAGCCAGGCCAGCTTGTGCAACACCAGTCTAACTGGCTTGGGGCGTGGGTCTTACCCGCCTCTGAGCCTGACCATCTTAGAACACACATTCATGGGTTCCACCTCCAGTGACGTGTCCTCATTATTTCACCACATTTCAAAAGCTTCTCTGGTGTGCTTGACATCATAAGACCACTGCTACAGAGACCACATACCTGGTTCAAACCCCAGCTCCCCAGTTTCACTTCTGTCCCCCCATCTAAACCCCACGTCTTCCAATGTGTTCCCCCAACTGCCAGCATCTTCATAAAGGAAGAGTTTGGAGTTACCTTTGCATCCAAGGCAAGACACACATTGTGGATTTCGCAGAACATTCTCAGATATTCCAAGGTTACCCCAGAACACTGCTGAGCTGATAGAGAGGCTTTGAATCAGGCCACTTTTTTTTTTTTTTAGCAACTTCCCTGATTAGGGGTTACTGTGAGCCATCCATTTCAGTGTTCTGCAAAGAGATTATCCAATTCCAGGGGATCAGACTATTTCAAAGGAGCCAAGAAAATAAACATACTTTCTCTGTCTTAAAGCCTCTGCCTCCTTTGAATCTCTCATTTTTAGAATATCTCCACTGATAAGGACAAATGCAATTTTCACCATCAGTGGATCTGAACAGACAATTACATTAAGGCAAATAAGACAGAGTGAGGCCAATGATATAAATCACACTGTGTGCATCTAATGTGCAAACAAAGCCCTTGGATGAAAATGAACACTCAAGAAGCAGTCAACAACCATTACTCTTTTTTTTTGCATCTAATCAGGATGCAATTTGCATAAAAATGATTCTACCTACCACCTCCACAATTGCTGGCATTTGGGGGTTTAGAGAGAGAGGAAAAATCAATCCATTTTCAAATCATTTTCTCTAAGGAAATTGCTGGACCCCCTTGGGAAAATGTTCCAGATGCCTAACAAAAAAAATGTCCCTGCTGTTACAACACTTCAGGTATACAAGTCTCCTTTCCCATTTGGTCCTCACTGCAACCCTGTGAGTCTGACAAGAGCAATTGTTTCTGTCTAAATTATAATGGAGATCAACTCGAGATTATAAATTGCCTCACTGTAAGTGTCAGGACTGGAACTGGAGTGTTACTTCCCTCTTGAAGAGACCAGATTTGCCTCTAAAGTCTTTACCCAGGTGAGGAATATCCACCCAACCAGTGATGAGTATCAGCTCAACCAATGAATTCTCCAAGGCCTGGTATGCTCTGAATCCTCCAGGCAGAGCTGGATGGTGATTCAGAGCTAAGCAGGAGTTTGGAAAGGGACAGCAGAAAATGTACTCAGCCCAAATGAGATTTGCATTTTTGCAAGTGGCGTTTGAGCCACCCAAGTGGGGAAGCAAAAGGTCAGGCTCACAGAATGAACTCTGCATCGAGCTTTTGTCTGCTGGATAAAGGGAAAGAAATGATATTCAGGAAAGGAGAGTCTGGGAGACCAGGGGGAGGATAAGATGGAGTGAAGCCTGAATGTACACGCAAAGAAAGGCAGCATCCTGCTGTTTAAAGTCTCCCCAGGGCTTGGCATCAAAGAGAACAGAGGCGCAAGCTGATGGGCCTCTGAAAAGATGCTGGCGGCTCCTGGGGTGTTTCTTGCTGGCTTCTTACACACAGCAGTCAATGTTTGATGAAGGCCTGGGGTGCTATCCAAGGTTGGGGTGCACTGGTGTCACACAGCAGAGTAGGCTGTCTGCGGCCCAGCCCACTGCTTNTGTTAGTCGCTCAGGCATGTCTGACTCTTTGCCCTCCCCCCGCACCAGACTGCAGCCCTCCAGGCTCCCCTGTCCAGGGAATTCTCCAACAAGAATACTGGAGTGGGTTGCCATTTCCTTCTCCAGGGGATCTTCCTGACCCAGGGGTTGAACCTTAGTCTCCTGCACTGCAGGCAGATTCTTTACCATCTGAGCCACTAGGGAAGCCCAAAGGAAAGGAGGAAGGGAAAAGACCACCTTCTTTAAGTAGACATGAGGCTTACATCACTGGCTCCTCTTTCATATCTGGCAGGAGAGTGTCTGACCCTATTTGGTTAAACTAGGATTATCATAGCACTTACTCAAATCAGTAGATGGGTGATCACATTTTTCTTTTACCTAATGGCCTGGGGTTTCACTCGCTATCCCTAGCCCCCTACTGGGACTTCTACAACTACCTGTATCCTATTCTATGCCTATCACTTTCATTACTGAGCCGTTGTTAAGTAGCAGTACATGTTGGGCACAGAGAGGGCAAAAAGCATGCAGTCTGATGCCCAGCAGTTTGGGACTTGCTGTGCAGCCCCAGGCAGTGGAGTCAGCCCAGCACCAGCATGAAGCCATCAGAGGGCCCACAGTTCACTGAGACCAGCGAGTCATAGACCAAGCCTCCATGAAGCAGCGGCTACACACAAAGATTCACACCTTCCATCCCAGGGGCAAGGACAGGCTAAAGACGTCACTATAACAGACAGCAACATCAAAGATCCTGCAGATGAAGGGTGAAGTGGGGGAGGCACCGTGGGGGAAAGAAGGGGAATCAACCTCTTGTGAGCTTGGGTGGACACAAGCTCTGCTGTCCAGCCAGGCTATCACTGTCTTAAAATCCTACCATCAATTTTCACCCCGATATTTTTATGTTTTCCTGCCAGAAATGACCTCTACTGTTCTGTCCATCTCTTGGAATTCAGGCTCTGCTTCTTCCGTCAAAGCTTCCCTGATCACTCCTCCCAAATGTCCCGGTGCCTCCCTTTGGCATTCTCCATGCACCTATCCGGACTGCTTCAGCCTGCTTTTGCACAGCATTTATTGCTCCCCACTGATGATGTGTGAGATGATTGAAGGGTAGGCTGACTCGACCTGAAATTACATTAAGCCGCAGAATGGGAAAGTCTCTCCCTTCTTGTTTCTGCTTCAGTGCATCTGGTTAAGGCAAAATAAAGTCTCCTTTTGGTATTAATAAGTCTGTAACAACTATGATATTTGCTAATCTCCATTTTTTTTTTTAAAACAAAGTAAGAGTTCTGGATGAGAACCCTCATTACCCATCTAGAATTTAGTGGTATTATTTTGTTTTCCTTATATCTATTTTTGAAGCAAACTATTTTGCTCTTTTCACTTGAAGTCATGATGATTATTTTCTTCTTTTATCTATTTATTTATTTGGCTGTGCCAGGTCTTAGTTTTGGCATGCAGGGTCTTTAGCTGCAGCATGGAAACTCTTATTAGTGGCAGATGAAATCTCTTGCCAGGGATTGAACCAGAGCCTGCTGCATTGAGAGTGGTGAGTCTTAGCCACTGGATGACCAGAGAAGTCTCAAAATTATGATTTTTAAATTAATGTATTTAAACAAAAATCTAATCAATTTAAAGCAAATATTATGTGGTAGGGGCTTTCCTGGTGACTCAGACAATAAAGAATCTGCCTGCAATGCAGGAGACCTGGGTTTGTTCCCTGGGTCAGGAAGATCCCCTGGAGAAGGGTATGGCTACCCTCTCCAGAATTCTTGTCTGGCGAATTCATGGACAGAGGAGCCTGGTGGGCTACAGTGCATGGGATCTCAAAGAGTCAGACACAGCTGAGCAACTAACACTGTTATATGGTAGCACATAATAATAATAATGCATCTTATATATAGGGTGTGTGTGGACCTGGCAAATATTGGGAAGGTGGTAGACAAAGGACTGAGGTTAGAAAACACTACCAAACTTTCTTATGGGTATCATTAATCTGTTCAGCTTCACACGACAGTGGTCGACCAGGGTGAACAGGAGTTAGAGCCTGGTATCAGCCTTCCCTGGTACCAGGACTGATGCTAAAGCTGAAACTCCAGTACTTTGGCCACCTCATGCGAAGAGTTGACTCATTGGAAAAGACCCTGATGCTGGGAGGGATTGGGGGCAGGAGGAGAAGGGGACAACAGAGGATGAGACGGTTGGATGGCATCACTGACTTGATGGACGTGAGTCTGAGTGAACTCCGGGAGTTGGCGATGGACAGGGAGGCCTGGCGTGCTGCGATTCATGGGGTCGCAAAGAGTCGAATCCGACTGAGCGACTGAACTGAACTGAACTGACTGATCAGCCTTCCCAGCTTCTCACCTCATTCCTCATTCTCCGCTAAAAATAGTGAGAGTGCAGGTGGCAGAAATGGATACTAACTTGAACAGAAATAACCAACAAGAGCAACAGAAGACAGACAGACAGAGAAAACAAATTTACTAGAAGGACAATGAGGACTCACAGAACCAAGAGGAGCTTCTAATTAGGGCAGAACCTGAAGACCAAAAAGGGGACACACAAGAGTCTCTGGCAGGACTCAGCCATCACTGCCATGAGAATCCTAATGGAACACACAGGTGTGTGTCTCTCTCCCGAGATTCAAAGTTGGCTGCAAAGGTCTCACCAGCCAAACCATGTGCTGACTGCCAGACAGAGGGAAGGGGGAAAGCACACCCTCAGCTTCCACATACAGGCAAGGCACCTCCTCCTCCAAGACCGCACTCAACGGAGATTTCACCCAGCCCAGGAGGACTGGGTAGAAGCCGAAACACCCTGAACACGACAAATGTTTATAAATGTACACACACCCCTGCCCAGGCTCCGCATCTCACCGCTGCTCCACTTCTAATGCGTCTTCCTCTCTCAGTCACCTCTCTCTTGCAATTCTATTCAATCCCTCTCTCTCTGTTAGACCTTTTCCTTTGGCCTATTATTAATAACATGTTTGAATCTCTCTTATCATTAAAAAATCCTCCTCTATTCACCAGTTAACCTTTCCCTACGAAGAGTCAAAAAGTGTTCTTCACTCACCACCTACACTTCTTCACCACGCACTCACTGCTCATCCCACTGCAGTCTGACATCTGCCTCCCCAAGCCCAGCACTGCCCTGAAACCATTATACTGTACAAAGTCAGCCATGAGCTTTGAGTTACTCACTCTAAAGAGAACGTACCCATCTTGATGTCTCTCGGGTGTTAACCACACTCTGCTTTCCTGAAACACTCCTGCAGCTGGGCTTGGGGCCCCTTTCCCTGACTGTTTACTCAGGAACTGTTCAAAGCAGGCACTGTGGTCAGAACTGGGGAGACAGTAACAAGCAGGATGATCAGAGTCCTGCCCTGAAGGCATTAAGAATCTTGTGGGAGACAAGTACACAGGACAACACGTAACATTATGTCCATCCATGAACTTGAGTGTTCCTTTTACATAGGCCTTATGCTTCTTCCACTCCAGTACTCTTGCCTGGAAAACCCCATGGACAAAGGAGCCTGGTGGGCTGCAGTCCATGGGGTCGCTAAGAGTCAGGCACGACTGAACGACTTAACTTTCACTTTCATGCATTGGAGAAGGAAATGGCAACCCACTCCAGTATTCTTGCCTGGAGAATCCCAGGGACAGAGGAGCCTCATGGGCTGCCGTCTATGGGGTCGCACAGAACTGGACACGACTGAAGCGACTTAGCAGCAGCAGCAGCGTGCTTCTTTTTAGGATTGTTCTTGCTATTATGAATGGGATCCTTTCCCCTTTATGTTTTCTAATTTATTATTAATGATATACAGGATAATCAACAATTTTGTGATTTCTGCATTTGACCATATTACTAAACACATAAGAATTAATAGCTTTTTGGCTTGTTATCTTGAATTTTCTAGATGGGCAATTAAATCGTTTACAAACTAGTGCACAAAATAAGTGCTCAAAAAATATTTGTTGAATGACTGTTTGTTGAATTTCTGCATCTATTCTCTGGGAAATATAGACAATCTGATGCAATCTGAAAGTCCTTCAGGAACCTTGCCCTATAGAAGTCTCTCAGCTTTTCTGAATGCACTGAATTTTCCTCTACAAATTTTTGCTACCTCTATGACTTATTTCACCACATTACATAAGCTATACTCTGATCTTAAATAATTAAGTGAGTCAGAATGTAAAGAATTCAAGCAGCATTCTCACAGATAGTAGGGCCTCCGTGGCAAATACACTCCTGTTTCTGAAAGACCTTCCATGTCAAATCAGAGGATCAAGAGTGAGTGTTCAGACATTCAGTCATGTCCAACTCTTTGCAACCTCATGGACTATAATCCGCCAGGCTCCTCTGCCCATGGGATTCTCCAGGCAAGAATACTTCAGTGGGGTTGCTACTCCCTTCTCCAAGGGGTCTTCCTGACCTAGGGGTCAAACCCACCTTTCCTGCGTTGGCAGGCAGATTCTTTACCACCAGCACCGCCTGGGACGCCCCAAGAGTGAGAAGTAGCCCTCACCTTCCACACTGCAGATCGATGCTGTGGGGAAATGCCCTGACTTCTCTCAAAAGGCACAGTCTGACTTTCTGGGTCTGCACACCCTTTCACACACAGACTCTTTCCACTGAGAAGAAGCAGAGAAAGGGAATGCTGAAACTTGCCCTGGTGGCAACACCAATCCAGAAGGACTTGAAAAATTTGAGAAAAGCAAACTGTCCTCCCAGAGATGAATTTGTTCTTTTCATATTAGATTTAACCAATCCAAACTTAAAAAAAAAAAAAAAAAAAAATCAGTGAGGGCTAGGGAGTAGGAAGGTGGCAGGAAAATGAACCCTTTGAAAATTCCTCTGGAGAGCCAGCTCAGCCTATTAATATTAACACATGGCACCTCTACCCTTGGATGCTTTTGGAGCTGCGTGAACTGGCTCTTGGGAACCCTGCTGTTCTGTGGCACTTTTTGAATGTTAGTAATAAAACCCACAGCCTCTGAATTAGGAAGGAAAATGTCCACTTTCCTTTGTGCACACACTTTCACAGGAAACTGCCTCAGGCATAGAAAAGGAGAAGGAAAACGATGAGAATTCTTAACCACAGGCTGCTTCTTGGTGAGGAAAATCCTTGTTTAAGAATCTTACAAGGTGAAGGATGAACAGGAGACAATAAAATGAAGCTCAAATTCATCTTGGAAAATTATTTCTTTCTGAGAGAGACTTGGTTATTGATACTGCTTGGTGACTTGAAACCATTTGTACTCAAAGTACAAAAGTGCAGTGAAAGAAGCGTGTAACATCGGGCTCAACACAAAAATGATTGGAAGGAAGAAAGACTTTTATAAATTAGAAGAAAGGAAAATAAGTGCCTCAGCCGTTCCCTTAAATACTTGAGTTTTCTTACTAGACAGTCAGACTTGACCTTAAACACAGAGATTCTCCCCACCCGACATCCAGAATGGAACGGGACTTATTGAGCACTGCACACTCAGCCACAGGGCTCCACCTGGAGTTCTCTGAACCAGCTGCTTGTCTGCCAAGTTCTCCCAATCCCTCTTAACCAGCTAATTCTTATCTGGCTTCAAGGTCAGCTGAGACAACACTTCCTCCAAAATTCTCCCCTAATCATCCAGACCCTGGGGCCACCTTGTAGCATCATTACGATGGGTTCATATTGTCCACTTAGTCACCTGTCTTTTCCCTGTAGACACCCCATCAGCTGGCATTGAATATCTCTCACCTGACAAAGAGCCTGGTACATGCTAAGAAACTCAATAAACTTTGTTGAATGAGTGAACAAGGTATAAACCAGCATAGCATTTCTGGGGGCAGCAAGTCACCCTCTTGCCTTAGGGCTGCATTCTGTTTGAAATGAAAGCATTTTCAAGGTTAAATATTCTTAGAGTCACATTTAATTGGCCTGCATCCCAAACACTAAATCATTTAGTTCCAGAAGGAAGGTTTTTTTTTTTCTCTCTCAGCAAATATTTCTTAAAAAAGTAGATGATGAAAATGGAACATTACCATGGAGCTGCAAAGATGTCCAAACACTGCTGAAAATGTCCCATGGGTTTGCCCACTTGGAGAGTATCTATAAATATTTCCCTCACTTAGGCTAGTAAGATAAAATTATCTTAAAAACACTCTCTAAACAGAAAGTCACAAAGGTTTCCCAGTAATTCCTTGCTCTTCCTTACTCTCCTTTCCAACACAACTGGATATGAAATGTCTCTTATTTTGGGGTTACAATGGAAATATTTGGCCTTCTTGATCATCTCTCAAGAAAAGGTAAAACAGTTAAATTTAGAATTTGGTTAAAAGAGTCTTTAACCTTTCATTCAGGTATATTTGCTTGCTCAGGCTGCCATAAAAAGCACTAACACCCCCAGTGGCTTAAACAACAGAAATGTATTGTCTCACAGTTCTGGGCTCTAGAAGTTTTGAGGTCAAGTTGTAGGCAGGATAGTTTACTCTGAGATCTCTCTCCTTGACTTGTATATGGCTTTCTTTTCCCTGTGTCTTCTCTCTGTTCATATCTGCGTCCAAATTTCCCCTTCCTATAAGGTCGTAGGTCATATTGATGTAGTACCCACCCTAATGAGCTTATTTTAACTTGATCACCTATTTATGGATCCTATCCTCAAATACGGTCACATTCTGGGGGGCTGGGGGGTTATGCCTTCAACATATGACACAATTCCACTTACATCAAGGTAGAGTTTATTTCCTTGGATATTTGTGGGCAGAAATGAAAGACACATAGGCATAGACCCATTGACTGCTCATCTTCAAGAGTGAAAAAGGACATGACGTCTGTCCATCCAACGTGGAATGCTCTCCAGCAGAACATCCCAAGATGGGCAGAGCAGTGGTTTGAATCTTCTGTGGTTTGAATGGTCCTCTTTCCATCAGAGTAGGAACAAAATAGCTATAGACGTTGGTCTCCCCTTTCCCTTCCATTTCCAAAGAACTGGGACACTGAGAGCATAGGTAGAGTTGTCAGGGATGGGTGCAGGGTGGACCCAACTAGTCCTTTCCAAGGGTTAGATGCCCCTGTTACTAGTGCAAAGCTTTGCTCACGGTGAGGGTAATGGGTTGTTTCTCTGAGGGCAAGTAGAGTGAAAAGTGAACTTTTGGAGGTTGCAGATCACATCTGCTCTGACTTTGATTAAACATGCAGCTGACTGCTTTTAGGAGATAAACAGTGTTTAATAAGATAGCCTAAACATCCCATCACTCTTCCTCAAGACATGGAGATTTTTCTGAGCAGATGGGAAAGCCCACTAGCACCAACGTCACTTACCTTCATTTGCAGGAGCAAGAAGACTTGGAAAGAAATACCGGAGATGACACACGTGTCCCTGCAGTGGACACTAATTTTTCCTTGTGTCCTCTCTCATTTCCACTTTACATGTTCAGATCACCTGGATTGTCCTTTAGGTAAAATCCCTGATATTCCTGCTACTGAATATTTACCATAGTTCCTAGCTTTTCCAAAGGTTTTTCTTTCAGAATTACCTTGGATTCTGTGAGCTCTTTATATCTCCTGCCCAGACTATGCTCTCAGATTCCACTCACAAACCCAGCTGCTACTTGTCTCCTCCTCTTAAATATTTAGCAGACACCCCCAAATCCAGTCCAACTCCTGATCCTCCCCTAATCTGCTCTAGACACGTCCTTCTAGTTACTCAGGCTGAAAGCCCTGGAGTCATCTCTGATTCCTGTCCATCTCTCCTATTCCTCAAGCAGCATCTGAGGACCTCTTACTGGCTCTCCTTTCAAGCACGCCCAGACTCTAACTTCTCAACCTCCTTCTGGCCACTGTCACCTTTTGCACCATTTGCTTCAACTGCCTCATAGTTAGCCTCCTTGTTTCCACGTCTCCTCCCTAGCAGCCAGAGTATAACTTCTAAAATGAAAATCAGAGAGTATCACTCCTCTGTTCAGACCCTTCAGGCTCATCTCTGAACCTAGAGTCAATTCCAAAGTCCCTGCCGTGGCCAACCAGAACCCACATGATCTGGGGCCCCTTTTTACTCTCCTCCTAACTCTCTCTGCACCAGCAGGAACCTGGCACTACCTGCTGCCCTGAATTATCCCAGCATGTGTCTGCCTTCAGGAGCTCTGGCAGGCACGGCTGACCTTTCAACTCCCTCATGTCTCCTCTCTCAATGAAGCCTGCCCTGACAACCTTATCAAAAGTGTCACCTCATCACTCTTGACCCCTTTCCCTTGCTCTACTTTTATTCACTCCACATAATAACCTATCACTTCTCATGTATGCTATAACTTATTTTTCTTTAATATTTACTGTCTGTTTGCCCACCAGCCCTTCCCCAACAAGAGACTAATTCTATAAGCTCGAGCATCTTTATTTCTCCCATGAAGCATCCCAACACCTAGAATACCTCCTGGTACATATTAGGTGCTCAATAAATAGTTTTTCAATGAATAACAATATCCTTTTAGTGAATCCCTTTTAATTTAGTCTAGCCCAAGTCTGTTACTGTTGCTTGCAAGCAACACATCTCAACCAACAAAGTGCCCTGCTCTGAGCAGAGTGCCTGAAAGGAGAACCTGTTATATTTTTCTGCATTGAAGAAGGGATCAAACAGCAAAGATTCACTATATAGCACAGGGAACTATATTCAATATCTTGCAATAAACTGTAATGGAAAAGAAATTAGGGACTTCTCTGGTAGCTCAGAGGGTAAAGAATCTGCTTCAATACAGGAGACCCAGGATCTTCCAGGAAGATCCCCTGGAAAACAGAATGGTTACCCACTCCAGTATTCTTGCCTGGAGAATGCCATGGACAGAGGAACCTGGGGGGTTACAGTCCATGGGGTCGCACAGAGTCTGAAACAACTGAGTAACTAATGCTAAAGGGTCACTTTCATTTCAAGAATATATATGTATACATGTATCATCAAATCACTTTGCTGTATACCTGAAAGTAACACAATATTGAAAATCAACTACATTTCATAAAAAAGGAAAAAAAATGGATCAAAAGCAAAGAAAAGATATAGACTTTTTGCTTGTCTCTGTGATTGAATTCAGCTCTGACAGAACAGCTGGCCCTTTCTACCTTCTCTGCTGATAGAAACCAGTAGAAAAATCTCTGGCTTTGGAGCTAGGAAACTCTTCTGTGTATCTTGATCTTGCTGTTTATGGATGATGTGAACTTGAATGTCCTTGGGCCTCAATTTCCTCACCTCTAAAGCACAACTGATAAACTCTAAATGTCAGGGTTGTTGTAAAGCTTAAATGAGACAATGAGAGTGACTCACCCAGCAAAGACCTGGGAGTTGATGAAGGGACCCTTGCTCCTTCCAGTCAGAGCATCTCAACACTGTAAGAGTATAGGTTTTGGGCCAGGCAGTCTGGTTCAGATCCCACCTCCACCACTTATATCAATGAAGCTTGGGCACATCGCCTGACCCCTCTGAGCCTCCACTTCCACATCTGTGAAATGGGTTATCAAGTGTAGCCTGCCTCAGAGGACGAGCAGAGGAATCACTGGGTTTATGCCCATTAGGTGTTTAATGCAGAACCTGACGCGTGCAAAGCACTCAGTATATATTTTTTGCTGCTCTCCCCGGGCTTAGTGAATGTTCATCTTCCTCCCTGTGATGAGAGCTTCAGCACCTGAGCCAGACCACTTATTTCTTTTTCTCCTTTGATGTCAGCAATGACACAGAACTTGCCCCAACAACCTGACTCCCTGGAATATTTTAATAGGAAAACAAAAATTGTGTTTCTTGAGCTTTCTCCAGCTATAGTCCTACAACTCCTGGCCTGGAACTGTCAAAATAAGCCTGAAACACAGGCTTTCTGCCAAATCCTCTTCGGGAGGCAAGGATTTCACATGCAGTCCTTTCTTTCTGCCTGCACCATCCCCACCCCCACCCAACCCAATTCTTCTTGGCAGCACACTGTATCAGCCTTGCTCCAGCGGCCTGGGAAAACAAGGGTTTATTTTAGCTCCCTTTGGCAGAGTACAGTGGTGTGGAGGAGACTCGAGGGTAGAGACACACGAGGATGCAGTTCAAACATGCATGTGAGAGTCTGCCAGACTACACCATGGCGCTGGAGGCCAGGGTTATGGCTGCTATGCCCTCACAGCTGACTCAGAGTCACAGCTTATGAAACCCTGCATGTTGATCAGAAATCAGTGCAGCTAAGGACAGACAAGGATGCCTCTCCACCTTGGATTCAGTCTTCCAAGGCCATCTGAGATGCCAGGGCAGCAGCCAGCTACCAAATCTTGTTGAGACATCACTGTAACTCCTTTGTCACTTCTGATTTTGATATGAATATTGTAAAACAGAGACCCTCCTGCTTCCTAAGATCTTGGAATCAGGAATCTATATAGACAATTTTGCCCTGGGCTCACACAAGCACACCATTTCCAGGGCATCTGCCCCCTGTTCTGATCAGGAAGGCTGGGCTATCATAGGTTAGCATTCCACATGAACAAAAGAAGCCCTTTTGGAAACCACTGTGTTGCACCTATATATTATCAGATGTAAAAATGTAGACCCCTGATTGACACAGAAGTCACTCCTGCGTCACTTCCCTCCAGGCACGTGCATTTTAACTCATTGTCTTCCTCTGGTCCCCTTTCGCACTTAGAGAGGGCTATATTGGTCATGACTCTTGAGGGCAGATGACAGAAGCCCAGCTGAGCTTAGCACAAGCAAAAAACTGGAGGCCTAGGGGACCCTGTGACTGAGAAGCTGTAGTGGTCCATCTTCAGGCACAGTTCAGTTCAGTTCAGTCGCTAAGTTGTGTCCGACTCTTTGCGACTCCATGAATCACAGCACGCCAGGCCTCCCTGTCTATCACCAACTCCTGGAGTTCACTCAAACTCATGTCCATCGAGTCAGTGATGCCATCCAGCCATCTCATCCTCTGTTGTCCCTTCTCCTCCTGCCCCCAATCCCTCCCAGCATC
>SJYH01004808.1:104215-118359 GCA_006408735.1 Sylvicapra grimmia
TAAGGGTGGTGCCATCTGCATATCTGAGGTTATTGATATTTCTCCTGGCAATCTTGATTCCAGCTTGTGCTTCTTCCAGCCCAGCGTTTCTCATGATGTACTCTGCATATAAGTTAAATAAGCAGGGTGACAATATACAGCCTTGATGTACTCCTTTCCCTATTTGGAGCCAGTCTGTTGTTCCATGCACAGCTGCATCTAATGTCCAAAAAATATCGCCAGACATGAGTTTCTCTGTTTACGCCCTGCTTTCTCCCATACCCACTCTTCTCCCAGGTGTTCTACCTTCATGTGTCTCAAGGATGGGTCCCAGCAGCTCCAGTTAAAAGCCTTGTTGTTGTTGCTCAGTTACTCAGTCCATTTGACTCTTTTCAAGCCTACATCTCACCAGTTTGGTCTCCCCAGGAAGGAGAATCTGTCTTTGCCAGCATTTCCGGCAAAATTCCAACAAGGATTCTGCCATGACTCTGACTGGCCCTGGTTGAGTCATGCTTGCCCATGAGCCAAACACTGCAACTAGGGGCATGGAAAGTTCTCACACAACCCTTGTTGGAATAACTGTTATTAACTGTCTACTATGTGCCAAGTTTAACTACATTATCTCTTGCCAGACAATGAAACATAATTTAAATTGTTAAATAATTTGCCAAACTTCAAATCCTTAAAATGGACCAAAATTTTGGCCCAGGTCTCCTATACCCCATATTAGAGTAACAGTCTCCCTGCTGCTTCAGAATAAGCGAACGTCCATATAATATGCATTCCATAAACATTTATTAGGCATCTACTGTGCACCAGGCACTGAGCTAAGATGTCTGTTATGGCTGGAAGGTCATGAGAGTATTTCAGGCACTAGTTTCTTTAGAAAGCCCCACCTGGGCCGCTTCTGGAAGCTGACCTGGGAGTACTAGGATGAGACATGGCTCATCAGATACTCCTGGGTAGTAGAACTTTTCCAAAGAGGACTAGGTCACAGTTTTCAACATTTTCTCTACCTGTCTGACTTACTCTCAAGTTGCTCATCATCATAGGTAAAATAAAAATGAAAAACGTGTCACAAACTAGTTTGACCCCAACCATATTTCACCTGTTCCACAAGATATTTTGGCCTACATTGGATTTGTTGCCAATATTGAAGATACAGGACATTTCACAATCAATGTCAAGTTTCTTTTTTTTTAAATTTTTTAATTGAAGTATAGTTGATTTGCAATGACTTGGGTATAAAGTGATTCAGTTATACACACACACACACACACACACACACACACACACACACACATATATATGTTTGAATATGATCAGGGCCTTTTTCTGCTTCTCCTAGCTTCTTTTCCTGCTGCTCAGGCTGCTTCTGAACCCCTAAGACTAGACCCCCCAGTCCAACCACTAGCCTTCTCTCAGAAGGAAAGAAGTCCTCCCCCCACCCCAGCCGCTGAGTCTCACTCAGTCCCCAGGGCTCTATATTGCCAGGTAGGGGACTGGGACCAGTGAGGGGGATGAAAGAAGCACCCAGAAGCAAGTGGCAATGTGGCCAGCTGAGCTGGTAAGATTATCCCAACTTTACAAAGGAGGAAAGTGCAGCTTGGAGAAGTTAATGACTATGACCCTGGGCATGGCCTCTCTGCTTCCATCTCATCTTCAGTATAATGAGAGTAATTTACAAATCTCCCAGGTTTTTTGTGAGATTTAGAAATAGTGTATAAAGTGCTGGCCCTAAGCCTTGTATGCACTCATTTGCTTAAGATAATAAGGGATTATTTTATACCTCAGGCACAGTACTGGGCACGAATTGACAACACCATCGAGCAGACACAGTTCCTGCCTGTAAGGAGTTATAGGCAGGGTATGCGTGTGTGCATGTATGTGTGCATGCATGGGTGTGGGGGGAGGGGTGGGGGAAGGGAAGGACCACTGAGGAGTGTTCAGGAGGCTGACAGCGCATCACAGAGGCGATAATCTTGCATTCATTGGGGTTCAGGAAGGTTGTGCCATTTCAACATGGGGTTGTTATAACACAAAGAATATCAGTTTGACTAGAGCAAAAATGTGCCTGAGAGGAAAGACAGGAGACCAGGGAAGAACCCAGGCCTAGAGGACTATATAACTTGTGCTAAAGGAGTGGTATTTCTTTCTAAGGGCAGTGGTGAGTGTTTTAAGCAGGGTGGGTGAGGAAGTGAAGAGAAATGGGGGATTCCCTACAATAATCTTCCAAGGAGTCCTTTGGCACCTACAATTTATCTCAGTTCAGCAGGCTAAGCAATTCCGGTGAATGTCAGTTGGATCACACCATGCCTATACTCAATTCCCCCCAATGGCTCCCCTTTTACCTCTGTGTCTAAGTCCTCATGAGCCTTGGAGACCTGGCCAGTTACCTCCCTGCTCATTTTAGGCAACCCACTAGCCACACAGCTCCAGCCACCCCAGCTTCCCCCTGGGCTTTCTGTTGGGCTGCTGCCTCGCCTTCAACACCATCTCTTCTTCACCTCTTTGCTCAAATCTTACCTTCCTAGTGAAGCTTACCAGGGTCACCCATATAATACCAAAGACACCCCCCACAGGACCTCAATACCTCTCTCCTGCGTTTATACCTTGCTTTGCTTTTTCTGTAGTGCCCACCTTCTAACAAACTGTCAGTACCCTCTGTCCATAGACCATCAGGAATACACCTACAGTGGCGCATCCTCAGTTTATCACTGTTGCAGGTACCAGGGAACCATGGGCCGTTTTGTTTGGTACAAAGAGCAATAAACTTATCCTGCTCAACTACTCTTGCATTCCTGGTGGTCTCTGGCGGGAAGACATGGACAACAGTATAAAAATTCCTGCTTTGTTCTGTTTATTTTTTGTCTCACTCTTCTAGCTCCATGAAGGAAGAGATGTTTGTGCTGTCCTGTTAACTGATACAGCTGAGTGCCTAGAAAATGTCTAACATACCATAGAGGCCCAATCCATATGTACTGAAGGGATTAATTAACCCAAGAGCTAAAAGGATATGGGGATTGGTTGAGAAATGGAGGCAGAGAGAAGAGCTACAGATGACCCCAGGCTGGCTTTGGTGATGAGTTGGAGGAAATATGTCATTTTCCAAGACTGGGAAGACTAGAAAATGGGCAGATTTGCAGGATGGAGGGGGAGGTGGGGAGGAATTGGCAAGCTTGAGCTATTTGCAGGCACAGTATCATCCACTCATCTCCCTGTGTCAGCCTCTCCTACCTCACTGTGTCACCAACAATTACAACCCACACTCCTGCCCCGCTTTTCCCCAGGTGTACCTCAGCCTTTAGTGAGTTTCAGCAGTACAACTAGTAATGCCATTATAACATATGCCAGGCACTGGTCTAAACCCTACTCAGTCAACATCCTTATGATTTTAAAGATGAGTAAACCAAGGCATGGCGAGACTTAGGAAGTTATGAATGGCCAAGCAGGGATTTGAACATAGGTTGTCCAACTCGAGTCTGAACTACTCCAGGGCATTCAGCAGCCATGAACCCAGAGGCCAGGAGGAAAACGTGGGTTGAGGAGATGACACGGCACCAAGGCAAACTTGTTTTGGGGTATAGCAAAGGAACCCATTTTTCTGTCCTTGCAACAAACACTGCTCTGTGCCCCACGGGTAACCCCAAAGGCTGTCCAAAGCCCTCAAAGCCTCCAGATCTCACTCAGGCCTGTCACACCCCACTGAGTCAGCCCTGCTGCATTATGTAACAGGAAGGGACTGGCACCTCAGACATGATGCACCAACTGAGAAATTCACAAAAATTTTAAAAGGAGTGAATCCCAGCCCTTCTCTCCCCACCAAAGGAGAGCAGCCGAGATCTGAAAAACAGGGTTATTAACTCCACCAGGCACCCGAGTTGCCATGGATACCACCAGCCCAGCGTGACGCTTCTTCTGCCCCTTAGTCCTGAAACCGCTTTGCTCTTCAGTCCTGACTCATGCTGGGAAAGAGGATTTTTCTCCCCACCTCCCCAAAACCAGTCCTCAGAATACAAAAGGTATTTGAGGACTCAGAGCTGGGTGAGCTCATTGTGCTCCATTTCTTCTTTTCAATCACTGATTTCTTTCAGACTCCTTTGTGCATAAAGCTAGCTGCATTTTCATTAACGTGAGGGTATGTGCGAGCATGATTGTGCACTTAAAAAGTAACTGTCTTCATACCCACGCTGCTCACCTTGGTCTGAAGAAAGGGGACCAAGAAGTAAATTAATCAGTTCAAGTATCTGTATGTTTGCCTATTACAAAAATGGTCAGTGGTGACCCTGAGACTATATTAAAATTTCAAAAGTCAGCACTGTACGATGAAGCTTCACTTTGTTCCCATAGTGAAGCCCCAATGTTCCACCACCGAAGAGACAGTCCTTGATCCTTGTCTCTGTAATTGATCCCTGAGACTGCACACAAACTGCTTTTGCCAAAATTCTCAATAAACATTTATTAGAGAAATATACTTGAATGCTGCTTTTAAGTTTTTGAATACTTCTTACCTCATTTAGGGCTTCCCTGGTGGCTCAGATGGTAAAGAATCTGCCTACAATGCAAGAGACCTGGGGTCAATCCCTGGGTCAGGAAGATCCCCTGGAGAAAGGAATAGCTACCCATTCCAGTATTCCTGCCTGGAAAATCCCATGGACAGAGAAGTCTGGTGTGCTATAGTCCATGGGGTCGCAAAGAGTCAGACACAACAGAGAGCAACTTTCACTTCACTTTACTTCTTTACCTCATTTAAGCCTCACAACCACATGGAGTCAACAGTACAGTTGTCCAACCCAGGTCAAAGTGAGCAACATAAATGATAGCCATTTAAAAGCACTGCAGTAGAAGTAAAGTAGAGAATTCCGGGAAAAACATCTATTTCTGCTTCATTGACTACACTAAAACCTTTGACTGTATAGATCACAACAAACTGGAAAATTCTTAAAGAGATGGGAATACCAGACCATCCTACCTGTCTCCTGCAAAACCTGTATGCAAGTCAAGAAGCAACAGTTAGAACAGGACATGAAACAATAGATTGGTTCAAAATTGGGAAAGGAATATGTCAAGGCTGTAAATTATTATCCTGCTTATTTAATTTTTATGCAGAGTATATCATGTGAAATACCAGACTGGGTGAAACTTAAGCTGGAATCAAGATTGTGGGGAGAAATATCAGTAACCTCAGATGTGCAGATTACACCACCATTATGGCAGAAGGCTAAGAGGAATTAAAGAGCCTCTTGATGAAGGTGAAAGTGGAGAGTGAAAAAGCTGGTTTAAACTCAACATTCAAAAAAACAAAGATCATGACATCCGGTCCCATCACTTCATGGCAAATAGACAGGGAAACAATGAAAACAGTGACAGAGTTTATTTTATTGGGCTCCAGAATCACTGCGGACAGTGACCACAGCAGTGAAATTAAAAGACGCTTGCTCCTTGGAAGAAAAGCAATGACCAACCTAGACAGCATATTAAAAAGCAGAGACATTACTTTGCCAACAAAGGTCCGTCTAGTCAAAGCTATGGTTTTTCCAGTAGTTGTGTATAGATGTGAGAGCTGGACAATAAAAAAGGCTGAGTGCTGAAGGACTGATGCCTTCAAACTGTGGTGCTGGAGAAGACTCTTGAGAGTCCCTTGGATGGCAAGGAGATCGAACCGGTCAATCCTGAAGGAAATCAACCCTGAATATTCCTTGGAAGGACTAATACTGAAGCTGAAGCTCCAATACTTTGGTTACCTGATGCAAAGAGCCAACTCATTAGAAAAGACCCTGATGCTGGGAAAGATTGAAGGCAGAAGAAGGGGATGACAGAGGATGATATGGATGGATGGGATTGCCGACTTAATGGGTGTGAGTTTGAGCAAATTCCAGGAGATGGTGAAGGACAGGGACACCTGGCGTGCTGCAGTACGTGGGATCGCAAAGAGTCAGACGTGACTGAGTGATTAACAACAACTAGAAGCTCACCTGAAACGCATCAATCCTAACTGGACTGATGGATGGGCAGAGGCTCTGTAGATGGAGAGAGATGCTAACTAGCAAATATAGTTGGATGGGGAAAGAACTGTGTTGGACAAATCTCAAAGGTCCTTTGTTCTCCCAAATTCGATGCTTACATATTGATTTCCTCAGCATTTATCAAATATTTACTCTAATATAATAGGAAGATTAATTAACATTAGTCAACTGAAAACCACTTGAGATTAACCTTTGCAGCTACTCTGAATTGAGCCAGAGGGTGAGTCAGGGGCTAGCTTATGCTGAGGTAGCAAATATCATTAAAATGTCAGGGCTTAAGATGACAAAGGCCCCCCCACAGATTAGCTGGGGGCTTTGCTCAGACCTCACCACCTTCATTGTCATCTTTTTTGTTCTTAGAGCCCAGCTGACATCGAACCAATATACTTGCCTGAAGGAAAGAAGGCAGTCCAGCAAAGCACAGATGTCTCTGAGGCACCTTCTTATTTCCTCAGCTAAAGCAGTAGAGCCACAGGGCCAGAGAAGAATCAGGTATGTTGAGCCAGGACATTGTCCTCAGGCGGCGTGATGCACGAGCTACCCTGGGCTTTCTCTTCTATTAGACTGCAAGCTCCTTGAGGTCCATCTCCATGGGGTTTTCTTTGCCCTAATTATGCAAAATGCGAAGCCTAGGAAAATTCCCTCTCTGAAACTCAGTAAACATTTGCCGTTGATAACTGAATCTCTTAATAGCTTTACCCTCTGAGAACAGTAACTCATTTTAAGTACAATAGCCTTATCCTGAGCCTGCTCCAGGATGAAATGCCACAGATGGTATTCACGGTGGTTGTTAGAACCTGTGGAAAAAGGCCTTCTATGGTTTTCTTTGCCTGGTTGTGATCTGAGGCTCAGCAGTAGGACCCCCTCTCTTTCTGGAAGCTCTCCGCCTAACGCTCTGTCATTGTGCCCTGGCAGCAGGGAGCAGAAGAGGGAATCATTTAAGGACCCCAGGGCTGGTGTGAAATTTCTGCAAGACAGGCGTGATAACAAAAACTCATTGGAGTGGGGCAATTGGGCAGGAGATAACTAGTGGCCGGCAGCATGGAGGGGGAGTGGCTTAAAAGAAACCACGAGGTTTGTTTACAAGGCACAGACTGCATCATACCTGCGCAGCCTGCTCACCCCCTGGGCTCTTCCCCTCCACCGATGTCTTTGTGGCTACTCCTTGCCATGCTGTACAAAGCCAGGCCCCCTCCCCAGAGGCCACTGAGCCAGATGATTCACGCTGTACAATCTGGTACATTCTGACACTGGCTTCTGTGAAAGCCAGCTTGGCTCTAAAGCTGCAAAGTACAAAGCCCTGCACAGCAAAAGCCAAACAGGTACATAAATGAATCAATACTCAAACACTCAGCACATTCACACATATTTACTACAGAAACACACTGGCTCAGGCTCAATACCCAGGCTCCTAACTGTGTGAGTCAATATCACTCGTCAATTAAAAACNAAAGTGGAGAGTGAAAAAGCTGGTTTAAACTCAACATTCAAAAAAACAAAGATCATGACATCCGGTCCCATCACTTCATGGCAAATAGACAGGGAAACAATGAAAACAGTGACAGAGTTTATTTTATTGGGCTCCAGAATCACTGCGGACAGTGACCACAGCAGTGAAATTAAAAGACGCTTGCTCCTTGGAAGAAAAGCAATGACCAACCTAGACAGCATATTAAAAAGCAGAGACATTACTTTGCCAACAAAGGTCCGTCTAGTCAAAGCTATGGTTTTTCCAGTAGTTGTGTATAGATGTGAGAGCTGGACAATAAAAAAGGCTGAGTGCTGAAGGACTGATGCCTTCAAACTGTGGTGCTGGAGAAGACTCTTGAGAGTCCCTTGGATGGCAAGGAGATCGAACCGGTCAATCCTGAAGGAAATCAACCCTGAATATTCCTTGGAAGGACTAATACTGAAGCTGAAGCTCCAATACTTTGGTTACCTGATGCAAAGAGCCAACTCATTAGAAAAGACCCTGATGCTGGGAAAGATTGAAGGCAGAAGAAGGGGATGACAGAGGATGATATGGATGGATGGGATTGCCGACTTAATGGGTGTGAGTTTGAGCAAATTCCAGGAGATGGTGAAGGACAGGGACACCTGGCGTGCTGCAGTACGTGGGATCGCAAAGAGTCAGACGTGACTGAGTGATTAACAACAACTAGAAGCTCACCTGAAACGCATCAATCCTAACTGGACTGATGGATGGGCAGAGGCTCTGTAGATGGAGAGAGATGCTAACTAGCAAATATAGTTGGATGGGGAAAGAACTGTGTTGGACAAATCTCAAAGGTCCTTTGTTCTCCCAAATTCGATGCTTACATATTGATTTCCTCAGCATTTATCAAATATTTACTCTAATATAATAGGAAGATTAATTAACATTAGTCAACTGAAAACCACTTGAGATTAACCTTTGCAGCTACTCTGAATTGAGCCAGAGGGTGAGTCAGGGGCTAGCTTATGCTGAGGTAGCAAATATCATTAAAATGTCAGGGCTTAAGATGACAAAGGCCCCCCCACAGATTAGCTGGGGGCTTTGCTCAGACCTCACCACCTTCATTGTCATCTTTTTTGTTCTTAGAGCCCAGCTGACATCGAACCAATATACTTGCCTGAAGGAAAGAAGGCAGTCCAGCAAAGCACAGATGTCTCTGAGGCACCTTCTTATTTCCTCAGCTAAAGCAGTAGAGCCACAGGGCCAGAGAAGAATCAGGTATGTTGAGCCAGGACATTGTCCTCAGGCGGCGTGATGCACGAGCTACCCTGGGCTTTCTCTTCTATTAGACTGCAAGCTCCTTGAGGTCCATCTCCATGGGGTTTTCTTTGCCCTAATTATGCAAAATGCGAAGCCTAGGAAAATTCCCTCTCTGAAACTCAGTAAACATTTGCCGTTGATAACTGAATCTCTTAATAGCTTTACCCTCTGAGAACAGTAACTCATTTTAAGTACAATAGCCTTATCCTGAGCCTGCTCCAGGATGAAATGCCACAGATGGTATTCACGGTGGTTGTTAGAACCTGTGGAAAAAGGCCTTCTATGGTTTTCTTTGCCTGGTTGTGATCTGAGGCTCAGCAGTAGGACCCCCTCTCTTTCTGGAAGCTCTCCGCCTAACGCTCTGTCATTGTGCCCTGGCAGCAGGGAGCAGAAGAGGGAATCATTTAAGGACCCCAGGGCTGGTGTGAAATTTCTGCAAGACAGGCGTGATAACAAAAACTCATTGGAGTGGGGCAATTGGGCAGGAGATAACTAGTGGCCGGCAGCATGGAGGGGGAGTGGCTTAAAAGAAACCACGAGGTTTGTTTACAAGGCACAGACTGCATCATACCTGCGCAGCCTGCTCACCCCCTGGGCTCTTCCCCTCCACCGATGTCTTTGTGGCTACTCCTTGCCATGCTGTACAAAGCCAGGCCCCCTCCCCAGAGGCCACTGAGCCAGATGATTCACGCTGTACAATCTGGTACATTCTGACACTGGCTTCTGTGAAAGCCAGCTTGGCTCTAAAGCTGCAAAGTACAAAGCCCTGCACAGCAAAAGCCAAACAGGTACATAAATGAATCAATACTCAAACACTCAGCACATTCACACATATTTACTACAGAAACACACTGGCTCAGGCTCAATACCCAGGCTCCTAACTGTGTGAGTCAATATCACTCGTCAATTAAAAACGAAAGGAGTTTTATCACTCTCCCTGACACCCCAGACTCCTGGCTCATAAAATGGATTTCAAGTCGGTGTAAATAGCTTGCTTTGCCCAGCAGCTGTGTTCCTGAAAAGTTTCTTGTAAATCAAATCCTCTTTTAAAATGCATGAAACTTTCAGTTTAAAAGGAACCCTGTGATTAATCCTTTTGTAAGGCAAGGAATCTTTCTTTGATATAAAATCACCACTATCATCCGCCTCCATCTTACTCTTCCTCCTCCACTCCACCCTGCCTGGAGGTCAGCTGCCCCCACCCACTCCATTCGTAAGGTCAGCTTTAGGCATAAATAACATGTTTAAAAGAGTACTTACATTTTCGTGACTTGGAAGCAAACCAAAGCCCATCTTTTTTAACATGAATCTTATAAACACCCTGAAAGGATGGCCCGTGGAATATATATCGCTTGTTTGCAGATACCACAATGCACAATCACCAGAAATGCTGATGAGCTTGGCTATGAAAGGAACCGGCTGATATTCTCTGAGAGAATGGCTCATCATCTCTCGCTCAGCCCCAAACCAAAGACAGCAGAGACACATGAGGACACCTTTATCTCCCTCCCCGGTCCACCCCATCTCTGTGGTGAAGACTGAAAAATAGATTGAATCATGGAAAATACCATTCTCCAAGAGTCATTGGGAACATCATTCTATAACTTTGCCAAAGGCAATAACCCAGCATTTCTCAATCTTTACTCATCTAAGAGTTTTACTATGCCCATGTACCTACCTACTGCGTATAGTATTATTTACTCAATAGCTCTTGTTAAGTTGACTCCCTACTTTTTACTTAGCCTCATGAGAGGCAATGAGATTTATAAAAGTGCAAGTTGGGATGTAGCTATATATTTTTGGATACATTAAAATAAAATTATCATTTTTTTAAAATGAGTTCATCTATGTGCCGCCTAAAATCATCCTGTGGGTCACTACTGACATACAAGCCACACTTTGCCAATATCAAACCAGATGGCCTCTCCTAGTCTGAGTCATGGTGGTCTCAATTCTCTTACCACTGTTTACACACCTGTGTCTACATTCATTCAACAGACACTGTTGAGTAACTATTGCCTATGGGTGCTGTGCTCAGTATGGGTAATGAGAAAGGAAGATCCTTTGTATCTCTGGAAGCTTACAAGTGGCAGAAGGATAGGCTAAATCAAAGACAGTTGTAACACCGTGCATTGTACAAAGATCTGAGGGAGCACAGAAGAGGAGAGATGAACTCTCCCTCGGCAAGAGAGTGTGGTAGCTCGGCTTGGAAGTATGGATGAGATTCCCCCAACAGGAGGAGTGAAGGAAAGGCATTCCTGGAGAGAGAATAGCTCTGTGCAGAGACCCAGGGTATGCAGCAGGACAGCATGGGGTTGGGAGGGCTGAGTGCTCTGCATGGCAGGACAGGGGGCACATTTTAAGATCAAACTATAGAGATTTTGGTGTAGGACATTAAGTGATAATGTCTTCAAGGTTCAACCATTTTGCAGCAGGTTTCCTCCCTTTGTAAGCCTGAATAATATTCCATTGTTGTTTTGAACTGAATTGGATCTCCCCAAAATTCATATGTTAAATCCCTAATCCCCATGTGACTGAATTTGGAGAAAAGGGCTTTAAAGAGATAATTAAGTTTAAGTGAGCTCATGAGGGCAGGACTCTAATCCAATTGGACTGAAGCCCTTAAAGAAGAGAAGAGACACTAGGGAGACAAAGATGCAGAGAAAAAGCATTGTGGGGACATGGCTGCTGGCCTCCCGCAAACCAAAGAGAGACGATTCAGTACAAAGCAACCCTGCTAGCATATTGATCTTGATTTTTTGTTGTTGTTTAAGCCACCTACTTGGAGAAGGCAATGGCAACCCACTCCAGTACTCTTGCCTGGAAAATCCCATGGACAGAGGAGCCCAGAAGGATGCAGTCCATGGGTCCAAAGAGTTGGACACGATTGAGCGACTTCACTTTCACTTTTCACTTTCATTTTTCACTTTCATGCATTGGAGAAGGAAATGGCAACCCACTCCAGTGTTCTTGTCTGGAGAATCCCAGGGATTGTGGAGCCTGCTGGGCTGCTGTCTATGGGGTCTCACAGGGTCGGACATGACTGAAGTGACTTAGCGGTAGCAGCAAGCCACCTAGTTTATGGTATGTTGCCACAGTGGTCCTAGAAAATCAATAGATATGTATGAAATGCATTTTATTTGTCCATTTATTTGCCAGTGGACATTTGGGTGGCTTCCACCTTATGGCTATTGAGAATAGTGCTGGTATGAATTTGGGGTACAAATATCTCTTCAAGATCCTGCTCTCAGTTCTTTTGGATAGCAAACCAAAAGTGGAGTTTCTGGATCATATGGTAATTCTATTTTTAAAAAAAAAACTTTGAGACACCTCTGAGAAATGGAATATTTCCTGCTATATCAGTAAACAATGGATGTCATAGTCACCAGCAATTGCAGCCCACATGGATAGTGGGCTGGTGAGCCTGGAGGGAACTCAGGAAGGAAAGAATACCTGCCATCTAGCAGTCATCAGACGGTGTCCACTCTCTATGGTGAGCCCCGAGGAAACGCAGGATGTGAAAACGCGGGACACCGGTCCCAGTAAGCTGAGGACTGATTTCAGTAAGCTGAGGAATGATTGCATCTTCCCACAGATAAAGAAGTACCAAATTCCTTAGCTTGAGACATCTGGTTTTCTTTCATTTACAATAATCTTTTGATGTTCAGACTACCTTGTCCTTTACTATAAAGCTTCTATGTAACCTGGCTCCCCAACTCCTCTTCGGAGTATTTCTTTCAGGGTTACTTGAGTTGCTATCTCCCAGGCCTGAAATTCTAAAAATTCCCACTGAATAAAACATAGCTCTCAACTTTTACATTGTGAATATTTTTAAGTCCACATCTCTATACTGTTTTTCATCTCTATCCTGGTTGCACCAATTTACAATCTTACCAACAGTGCACAATTTTGTTTCATTGTATGTGGATATCAGGTTTTCCTAACACCATTTGTCCTTTCCCTACTGAGTGGCTTTGCTACTCTTGTCGCAAATCTTTTGACTGTACACATAAAGGTGTGTTTCTGGGTTCTCTATTTCTTTGCTCTATATGCTCGTCTTTATGCCAGACAAGACTGCCACTCTATTCTGATAACTGTAGCTTTGTAATATGTTTGGAAATTTAGGAAGTGTGAGATCTCTAACTTTGTTCTAATTTTTCAAGATTGTTTTGGGTATTCAGGTTCCCCTGAGATGTCATATGAATTTTAGCATGGATTTTCTATTCCTACAAAACATGACATTGAGATTTTGATAGGAAATGCATTAAATATGTAGATTGCTTTGCTGCTGCTGCTGCTAAGTCGCTTCAGTCGTGTCCGACTCTGTGCGACCCCATAGACAGGAGCCCAACAGGCTCCCCTGTCCCTGGGATTCTCCAGGCAAGAACACTGGAGTGGGTTGCCATTTCCTTCTCCATTGTGTGAAAGCGAAAAGTGAAAGTGAAGTCGCTCAGTCGCATCCGACTTCTAGCGACCCCATGGACTGCAGCCTACCAGGCTCCTCCATCCATGGGATTTTCTANGCTGCTGCTAAGTCGCTTCAGTCGTGTCCGACTCTGTGCGACCCCATAGACAGGAGCCCAACAGGCTCCCCTGTCCCTGGGATTCTCCAGGCAAGAACACTGGAGTGGGTTGCCATTTCCTTCTCCATTGTGTGAAAGCGAAAAGTGAAAGTGAAGTCGCTCAGTCGCATCCGACTTCTAGCGACCCCATGGACTGCAGCCTACCAGGCTCCTCCATCCATGGGATTTTCTAAGCAAGAGTACTGGAGTGGCTTGCTATTGCCTTCTCCGGTAGATTGCTTTAGGGAGTAGTGAAACCTTTACAAATAGAAAGGCTTCTAGTCCATAAACAAAGGATGTCTTTCATTTATTTGTGTTTTCTTTCATTTCTTTAGGCACTGTTGTGTAGTTTCTAGTGTATAAGCTTTAATCTCCTTGGTTAAGCTTATTTAAGTATTTTTTCCAGATTATAGTAAATGGAATTGATTTTTTAATTTCATTTTGTGATTGTTCTTTATTAAAGTATAGAAACACAACTGATATTATGGATTGCTTTTGTATCCTGCAATTTTACTGAATCCATTTATTAGTTCCAACAATTTTGGGGTAGAATCTCAAAAATTTTCTATATGTAAGATCATGTTGTCTGCAAACATATAATTTTATTTCTTCCTTTCCTATTTGGATGTATTTTATTTGTCTTTCTTGACTAATTGCTCTGCTTAGGATTTCCACTACTATGTTGAAAGAAATGATGAGAGCACCCTGTCTTATTCCTGGTATTAGAGGAATAGCTTTCAGTATTTCATCACAGAGTATGATATTAGCTGTGGACTTTTCATATATAGCTTTTCTTACATTGAAGTTTTATATCTTTATTCC
>SJYH01004808.1:118697-132061 GCA_006408735.1 Sylvicapra grimmia
TCAAGATATAAATCCCAGTTGGTCATGGTTATAATCCTTTTAAGTTACTTTTGATTTAGACTTGCTAGCATTTTGTTGAGGATTTTTGCATCTCTAGTCATTAAATGTATTTTTCTCTGTGATTTGGAAGTTTTATGGAGGTTTTGGCAGGAGAAGGTTGTTTGTCTTAGTGTATCTTTCTCTGGCTTTGGTATCAGAGTAATGCTAGCTTCATAGAATGAGTTTGGAAGTGTTTACTTTTCTTCATGTTTTAAAGCATTTATAGCTATAAATGCTCCTCTTAACATTGCTTTCATGTCATCCATAAGTTTTAATGTGCTGTGGTTTCATTCTCATTTATCTTGAGATATTTTCTAATTTCTTGTCATTTCTTCTTCAATTAATTGGTTGTTTAATAATTTCCACATATTGAAATTTCCACTTGTGGATTTTTCAGCTTTCATTCTACTATTGATTTCTAATTTCATTCCACTAAAGACACTTGGCATGATTTCACAAGGAGAGATAAGAAAGCCTTCTTAAGTGAACAATACCAAGAAATAGAGGGAAAAAATAGAATGGGAAAGACTAGAAATCTCTTCAAGAAAAATGGAGATATCAAGGGAACACTTTATGCAAGGGTAGGCACGAGAAAGGACAGCAATGGTGAAGACCTAACAGAAGCAGAAGAGATTAGGAAGAGGTACAAGAATGCACAGAAGAACTATACATAAAAGACTCAATGAGCCAGATAAGCATGATGGTGTAGTCACTCACCTAGAGCCAGACATCCTGGAATGTGAAATCAAGTGGGCCTTAGGAAGCATTACTATGAACAAAGCTAGTGGAAGTGATGGAATTTCAGTTGAGCTATTTCAAATCTAAAAGATAATGCTGTTGAAGTGCTGCACTCAATATGCCAGCAAATTTGGAAAACTCCACAGTGGCACAGAACTGGAAAAGATCAGTTTCCATTTCAATCCCAAAGAAAGGCAATGCCAAAGAAAACTACCACACAATTGTGCTCATTTCACATGCTGGCAAGGTAATGTTCAAAATCCCTCAAGATAGACTTCAAAAGTACATGAACTGAGAACTTCCAGATGTACAAGCTAGATTTAGAAAAGGCAGAGGAACCAGATAGAGAACAAATTGCCAACATTTGCTGGATCATGGAGAAAGCAAGGGAATTCCATAACATTTACTTCTGCTTCATTGACTACACAAAACATTTGACCGTGTGAATCACAACAAATTGTGGGAAATTCTTAAAGAGATGGGATTACCAGACCATTTTACCTGCCTCCTGAGAAACCCGTATGCAGGTCAAGAAGCAACAGTTAGGACCAGACATGGAACAATGGACTGGTTCAAAATTGGGAAACGAGTACATCAAGGCTGTACATTGTCACCCTGCTTATTTAACTCCATGCAGAGTATGTCATGTGAAATGCTAGGCTGGATGAATCACAAGCTGGAATCAAGATTGCCGGGAGAAATATCAACAACCTCAGATATGCAGGGAACACCTCTCTAATGGCAGATGGCAAAGAGGAACTAAAGAGATTCTTGATGAGGGTAAAAGTGCAGAGTGAAAAGGCTGGTTTAAAACTCAACATTCAGAAAACAAAGATCATGGCATCCGGTCCCATCACTTCATGGCAAATGGCAGGGGGAAAAGTGGAAACAGTGACAGATTTTCTTTTATTGGGCTCAAAATCACTGCAGACAGTGACTGCAACCATGAAATTAATAGATGCTTGCTCCTTGAAAGAAAAGCTATGACAAACCTAGACAACATATTAAAAAGCAGAGACAGCAAAGCTATGTATAGTCAAAGCTATTTTTCCGGTAGTCATGTATGGATGTGAGAATTGGACCATAAAGAAGGCTGAGTGCCAAAGAATTGATGCTTTTGAACTGTGGTGCTGGAGAAGATAGCTTGAGAGTCCCTTGGACTGCAGGGAGATCAAACTAGTCAATCCTGAAGGAAATCAACCCTGAATATTCCTTGGAAGGACTGAAGCTGAAAGTGAAGCTCCAATACTTTGGCCATCTGATGCAAAGAGCCGACTCATTGGAAAAGACCCTGATGCTGGGAAAGATTGAAGGTGGGAGGAGAAGGGGACAACAGAGGATGAGATGGTTGGATGGCATCACCGACTTGATGGACATGAATTTGAGCAAACTCCTGGAGATAGTGAAGGACAGCAAGTCTGATATGCTGCAGTCTGTGGAGTTGCAGAGAGTCAGACATATCTTAGCAACTGAATAACAACAAAGAATATAAGATAATATTAAAACGTTTATTAAAGTTTTAAAAGTTGTTTTGTGATCTAACAAGTGGTCTATCCGGGAGAGTTCTGTGTGCACTTGGGAAGAATGTTAATTCTGCTCATTTGGTGTAGTGTTCTATATGTGTCTGTTAGGTCCAATTCATTTATAGTGTTGTTCAAGTCCTTTGTCCCCTAATTGATCTTCTGCCTAGTTGTTCTAACCATTATTGAAAATAAGAGTACTGAAGTTCTCTTCATTTATTGTAGAACTGTCTATTTCTCACTTCAATTTGCCAAGTTGGATTCATGTATTTAGGAACTCTGATGTTCAGTGCATATAGCTTTATAATTGTGCTGTCTTCCTGGTGAATTGATATTTCATCAGGTAATTCAGAGAGGCATGTATTTTTAGGGTCGGTTTCTAGAGATTGGTTTCATTCTTTTGCTTGGTCTGAGTATCCCTGTTGTTTTGTATACTTTGTGATCTTTTGTTGCTGCTGCTGCTGCTAAGTCGCCTCAGTCGTGTCCAACTCTGTGCGACCCCATAGACGGCAGCCCACCAGGCTCCCCCATCTCTGGGATTCTCCAGGCAAGAACACTGGAGTAGGTTGCCATTTCCTTCTCCAATGCATGAAAGTGAAAAGTGAAAGTGAAGTCGCTCAGTCACGTCTGACTCTTAGTGACCCCATAGACTGCAGCCTACCAGGCTCCTCCATACATGGGATTTTCCAGGCAAGAGTACTGGAGTGGGGTGCTTTTGTTGAGACTTGCACATTTGACTGAAGAGTACTTCTCCCAGTTTTTATAGACTAACTTCATGCAAGGGAAGGCCTTCTCTAGTCAGCCTTCCTAGAGGTACTGAGACCTCTCAACACTTTTCTTGGTATGCTTATTTTCTGGACTTGTATGTTGTTTTTATTCCAGTACATTCAGCTGCTTTTCACTATTCTTAATTTCACTAAGAAGCTCACCCTGCTCCATTTCAGAAGCTTCCAGTTTCTGCTTCTATTGCCTTCCTCTGCCTATAATCTCTTATTCCTCTGATGCCTGTCTCCAGAATTCAGACTCCCTGCTGCTCTGATATGCTGCAGTGCTTGCCTGTTTTCAGCATGGTCTCCAAGTTAATATCTAAACTATGCTACTATTGCCATTAGTTTTAATGTCATAAGACAGAAACCAGTCCCTTAGGCAGCTACCAGACAAGCCAGAATATTGAATACAATTTCCACTCTTTTTTTCTTTCCCAAGGGAAGAGTCAGGATTTGGAAGTTTTCCTCCCAATCAGGCTGCAAAAAGCTGGGCAGGAGAAAAGGCTAGAATGTGCATAATGCCACAAACTTTCCTACCATTTCCAGTGGTTTGGTTACCCTCCTCCTTGCCTATGTATTCCCTGGGTTTTCAGCTTTCCAGCTGATTTCTAGAATATTCACAATTGTACTTTGGTCAATATATTGCTATTAGCTTGATGTCTATGTGAGTGAATGAGGACCTGCAGCTTCCTATTCCACCATCTTGCTAATGTCACCAATTGTTTCTTGACAAAGGCAAAAAGGCAATTCAACTGAGAAATCATAGATATACATATGGATATACATATGCAACAAGTGAATCTTTACCATCCTTTACACCATATACACAATTTTGCAGATGGGGTTATAGGCAAAATCATAAAAACAAAAGCTATGAAACATCCAGAATTCATAAGAGAAAATCTTCATNTAAAATTGAATTAAATCAAAACCTCAGTGAGATACTACTATACATCTATTAAAATGGATAGAATTTAAAAAAACAATATCAAGTGCTGGGGAAGATGAGGAGCAAATGTAACTTTGAGACATTGATGATGGGGATCCAAAATAGCTTGATCAGTTTGGAAAATAGTTGGACAGTTTCTTTAAAGTTAAACCTTTACCTCCCATATGACCCAGTAACCCATTATTATTTACCCTACTAAAATTAAAATACATGTTTACCAAAAACATGTGAATGTTTATGACTTTGTTCATAATCATCAAAAAGTTGAAACAACAGAAGAATTCTTCAGCTGATGAGTAGTGACTAAAGAATGATTAATCTGTACAATAATTCAGCAATAAAAAAGAATGACAGTTGCTTTCCATAACATGGACGCATCTGAAATGCATTATCCTAGGTGAAAAGAGCCAGACTCAAAGGGTATATGATTCTGGGTGCATGATTCCGTTTACATGACAAAAATAGGTCTGTGGTTGCTGGGGCTGGGTTTGGGGAATTGCCTACGAAGCAATATAGCAGTGGCTATGTGATTGCATGCATTATTCAAAGCTCATAGAATTATACACTAAAAAGGGTGAATTTCACTATATGTAAAGTATGCCTTAGTAAACCTGAGGCATATATTACATATATATGCATATATACACATATATATATATGCATGTGTGTGTGCTAAGTCACTTCAGTCATGTCTGACTCTTTGCAATCCTATGGACTGTAGCCCACCAAGCTCCTCTGTTCATGGGATGCTCCAGGCAAGAATACTGAAGTGAGTTGCCATGCCCTCCTCCAGGGGGTCTTCCTGACCCAGGGATCGAACCTACATCCCCTGAGATTCTCAAGAAATTCTTCACATATGAGGTGGCATTTGAGCTGAGACTATAAGGAAGACAGAGGTTGAGTGTGCAAGAACTTGAGGTAGTATCATTAGAGCAGACAGGCTACGGGACACCAGATTCAAAATAAAAGTAGTATGAAGTGCATGTGAGAAATTAAGTAGTCAGGTTCAAGAAAACTATGGATTGCATAGGAAATCAGTAATTGTAAGCATAAAAAATGGTCTCAGATTAGGGAAGGCTTGAAAGTCAAGATGAACATGGGTTTTTTTCCACAGGTTTTTTAATATAAGATCTTTCTTCTGAAGGTTTTTTTAAGCAGAGTACTGGCATGGTCAGAGCTTTTTATTACCCACAGCAAGATACTGGCCATAAGTGGATGCCTCGAGAGCATTCCCACAGCAGGTGGCATGTGTAAGATGCTGAAGCCTGAGAGGTGTGATGAAGATATTGGGAGGACAGACCAGTACAGACTATCCGAGCCCGACAGGAGGCTGGGAAGAACAAAGGAGGCATCCCAGCCCAATATGAAGGATGAGGAAGGTTCCCATGGGGTTTGAGGGAAGGGCAACCTGGCATGGAGTGCTAGAGTTAGGGCAGGATGCACCTTCACAGGGCTGGCAGCCTAGCACCAGGTGTGAAATCCTGGCGACAACAGGGCAGCAGCCAGTGTGGGTGTCAGTGACTGGATGCGGTGAAGAGGTGTCCACGTTGGAGGGAAGGGCAGCAGCAATGGGAGGCTGGTCACATACAGAAGAACTGGTCAATAAGGATGATAAGCATCATGGAGGCTTGATAAAGATTAAGGATCTTAGGCTTGCCAACTCTCTGCCACATTGCCCATCTCTTCTTGCATGCTGTCTACTTTACCCATTAGAGTCTTATATTAATCCTAGTTGATTCCTGGTCAGATAATTTCAACATCCCTGCCATGTCAGGTTCTGATGCTTGCTCTGTCTCTTGAAATTGCACTTTTTGCCTCTTGGTATGCCTTGTAATTTTTTTCCTGATAGTCAGGTGTGACCTATTGAGTGATAGATCTGCTGTAAACGGATCTTTGGTACTGTGATGGTGAGGTGTCGGGGGAGGGTAAGCACCCTGTAGTTCAGGGACTAGGTCCCAGCCTTTTAGTGAATCTATGTCTCTGGACTGAGAACTTCACAAGAGTTTCTGTTTTTTTTCTCCCTCCTTAGTAGGATAGGATGACCAGAGTGGACTGGAGTTGGGTATCTCCCTTCTCCAGGTCAGTTAGGTTCTGCTAATACCCCAGCAGGTTATAGCGTCTAGTTAACTAGTTTTTCCTGAGGGCAGGGCTTGTTAAGAACAGAATGCTCTGGTATATTACAAAATGATTTCTTTTCCCCTCCCACTAATAGAAGAAAAGGGGCTTACCAGGTGGCTCAGTGGTAAAAGAATCTGCCTGCCAGGCAGGAGACGTGGGTTTGATCCCTGGGTTGGGGAGATCCCCTGGAGAAGGAAATGGCACCCAATCCAGTTTTAAAATCCCATGTACGGAGGAGCCTGGCGGGCTGACTCTAAGGGCTGCAAAGAGTTAGACACAACTTAGTGGCTAAACCACCAGAAGCCAAAAGGGATTTTTCTCTGGTATTTACTGTGGGAGCTTATTCCAGTTTCTAAAGACAAATCCTCCCCTGGAGTTCAACTCTCAGAGTTGTCCACACCGGGCTTCTAGCAATTGTCAATTACGGTTGTCAGTTTTCTACCCTGGCACTTGTTCCCTCGGTGGCGAGTCTCTACTGTAGTATGCTGTGACTTAACACTGCCTGTAATTGCTTCTCTCTCAATTTGGGGGGCAGCAGTTGGTCCTGATTCCAACCACTGATCCAAGAAAGAGTTGATTATCCTTCCTGTTCGGCTTTCTGCTTCTTATTAGGACAGAGTGGCGATTTTCAAGCTCCTTACATGTGAACCCAAACTGGAAGCCTTTGGAGGCAGATTTTCTTATTGTCAGAGAAGGAAGTTAGAAAGAGGAAAAGGACAAAAGTTAAAATGAATAAATAAATATGGAAATAAATATACATGTTAAAGTGTAAATATAAATTCCCCAGTATATCACTGTGAAAGTCTAAGCACAGTGACACCCTAGCATCAATAAGCACACCAAATCTGAGCATCATTTTTCTATAAAAGGATCCCAGATCCTTGGAGAAATGATTGATTTCTGGGCTGGAGTGGGGCAGGTACAAGATAAGCCTAGGTGCTCAAATATTGATGGAGTCATGCCAAAAGAGCACAGAAACCAGCTGGAAGGGACCCCGCTTGGATAATTTGAGCATCAAAATGAATGATAGTAACGAACTATGACAATTGACTGAACTAAGACTTCATGAATCCATACCAATAGACATACTAAATTGAAAGTCTGAGAAGAAATAGAATCTCTACATAGTCTCAAAATGTTCACTCTCCAAAAAATAAAAAGAATGTCAATTACAAAGGAAAGAATAATAATTTTATAAAGCCTGATAGACAAATGGCCAATGCTAGTCACCAGTATAGGATAAGTCATAATTATGTGCCATCTAATTTCACTTTCACATGTCATCTAATGGGCTTCCCTGGTGGCTCAGAGGTTAAAGCATCTACCTCCAATGCGGGAGACCCGGGTTCTTATATGCAACAAGATGAGATATTGTATCACTTCTGTGATAGTCCTGCCAAAGATGTGTACCTTGTTTGATCATGAGGAAACATCAAAGAAACCCAAAATAAAGGACATTTTACAAAACAAGTGGCTATAATCTTCAGAAGTGTCAAAGTCAAAGAAAGATGGTCACTCTTACAGATTGAAGACTAAATAAATAGAACATATAATCCTGAGCCAGAAACTTTGACTAAAAGGAACTTTAGATCAACTGGGAAAACTTGAAGGGAATCTGTAGATTAGATTGTAATAATATATCAGTTTTAATTTCCTGAATTTGATGGCTGCATTATGGTTTTTGTAGTTACTAAAGTATTCAAGGGTAATGGAGCATGATATTAGCAACTTATTCTCAAATGTTTTTACAATTTTCTGTAAGATCGTTTCAAAAATGAAGGCTGCTTGAGTGATTGTAACAATTGTTCAAATGAGCCCCAGTGAAAATATGACCATGGAGTTATCAGGGAGAAGACAAGAGGATGAGGATGAAATTGGGAAGACTTGGAGACTGTTGTGGATGGGAGGGGTGGGCAGCAATAGCAAGTGAAGGCTAGGATGATTGTCCATTTTCAGATCTCAAAGACTGAGAAAGTATTGGTGCCTTATAAGAAAAAGAAAAGTAGAAATGTATAAATCACGAAGAAGGTTGAAGGAGGACAAGAATAGTTTGTTTTTTGGATATATTAGATATGTTGAGTTGAAAGTAGTTCACAGTCTATTCAGAATCCAGGTCTCTCTGAGGATTTGGATAAGAAGAGATGCTAAACACAAGTGTGTGTGTGTGTGTGTGTGTGTGTTTGGTGGGGGAAGTAAAGCAGTGTTAAGCTTGGCTTGTCCTGGGTTCACCCTCAATAACTATCTGAATAGGCAGCATTCCAACCATCATTTACCCTTTTCTCGAACACCCTGATTATCCACACCTGTGGGGAATGAGCCTAAATATATACTGATTACTCTTGGAAGATTGCCAAGAGTGAAAGCATAAGTCAGAAATTTTCCAAGTTATCTCCAGAGCATTAATATCTTTTCAGCTCATGCAAATCTATTGTTGCCAACTGATTTGTCAATGGCTTGGACATTTAAAGAGCCTGAACGCATTGTGGTGGCACAAATGTGTCTTCTGATTACCTTATTACCTTTAAACATGGCTTATGGCCCCAAGACCTTATCTTGGCATTTGAGACTCTCTCCAGATATAATTTTGTAGCCTGGTTCCCTCTGCTCTCCTACCCGAGTCCCCACTCCAGCCACCCCTGTCTCTTTTCCATTATCAAACTTGTCATGACTTTTCCCATGTTTGAGACTTGACTTATCTCATGAGTTGAAATTCAACTCCTTGTGTCCACAGACACATTGTGTCCACTTAGTTAGGCATCTGGAGGCACTGAGTTGATAAAGACACTTCTATCTTCAAAGAATTTCAGTCCCAGTAAAAATGAAAGATGCTTCTGTTAGAGAGAGGAGTACCTTCCTTATGAGGGCAGATGTGTAAGAGGAGTGGGCACATGGGGCTCAAGAGTGGACAGGTGCTTCATTTTATAACTATGACTCGAAGACATCAAGCCAGCCCACCCCAGACCTCCCATCTGCTCCTGACTGCTCCTGTTGCCTGGAGAACACACACCACACTTTGTCACCGTCACTACCCCTCCGTCTTTAGGTCTCAACTGAAAACAAGCGTTTCCCTCAGAGCAGCCTCTCCCGATCCATCCCTGCCACCAACTAGTGCACAGTGAGGGTCTCCACTTACGCCTCCTTTCTTTCTCACCAGGGGGGAAATGGCCAGGTGCATTATAAAGAACTGGAAGCAAAAAATCAGAGTCTCAGAATTTCAGAACTGGANCATCATATTGGTTCTTATTTTGTTTCATTCCCTTGTGCTGCTGCTACCAACTTATGCCCAAGCTGCTGCTAGCCAAACTACCCTAACCCTGTCCACAGTGATAGTGACACTTTCAGGAGTCAGTGGCATACAGGAAAATCTGAAGACAAAATACTCTTAACTTCAGGAAAGAACAATCAGAGTGCATGTGTGTCATTAAAAGTAAAATGGAATGCAGTGGAGTGTCAACCACTAAAAATATGTTTGAGAGTTAAGATTCATGGTTTGAAACTGGCTCCCTCAGGTGAAGAAACTTGAGAAAGTTATCTGACTTCTCTGAGCCTCGGTAAACTCATCTGCAAAGTGATGGCAGCAATAATGTCTACCAGACAGAGACATTTTGCAGTAGCTCAGCTGGTAAAGAATCTGCCTGCAATGCGGGAGACCCTGGTTCAATTCCTGGCTTGGTAAGATCCCCTGGAGGAGGGCATGACAACCCACTCCAGTATTCTTGCCTGGAGAATCCCATGGACAGAGGAGCCTGGTGGGCTATAGTCCATGGGGTTGCAAAGAGTCGGACGTGTCTGAGCGGCTACGCACACGCACACATGCAAGGAAAGCTCCTAGCACACAATACCTGGCACAGAGAAGCACTCAAAAAAATGTTACCTATTGTTTTATCAACTTTATCATCTTATTAGTAAAGTTTCTGGTGCTAAAATTTCCAGATTAACAGCTAAAGAGAGCCATAAGACAGGCTCTTGACCATCATCTTTGCTGGAGCTGAGACACACATATGATGTCCAGGTTCCCCTTTTGCTGCAGGAATGTCTGTTTTCACACACTTTTGGAACAATGACCCTCATCCTTTTGTCAATCCCAAACTAGTCCAAGAACCAGAGGTAGAACCACCAGTAGAAAAATATGGGGAGAAAGGTTTTCAACTCAATATAGCAGTAGAACTTTCTCACAGGTAGGGCTATCTGCATATGAGACATGCTGCTTCTAGGGGAGTGAACCACCACTACAGGTAAAGTTCAGCTAAATAAATATCTGCTGGAAATACTCTGAAATAATTCAGGGACTACTCTCAACTCGCTCANACTTTCTCACAGGTAGGGCTATCTGCATATGAGACATGCTGCTTCTAGGGGAGTGAACCACCACTACAGGGAAAGTTCAGCTAAATAAATATCTGCCGGAAATACTCTGAAATAATTCAGGCGCCACACACAGGAATTGAACTGGAAGACCTTTGGGAACTTGACTAACCCCAGGGTTCACTGCCATCTCTTATTTTAATTCTTAGCTCATTACAAAAAAATAATGTGATAACCTTGAAAAACATCCCAAACAATCATTTCAGCTGGGGACATGCTTTGGGAACAGCATTTTGCAAAGCAAAAGATCCCAATACTGTTATCTTTGGCTAATAGAAAAGAATTCCTAGTAAACACACTGACACCTAAAAATCACACTTGAGGACTGAAAGAAAATTCTACTTAGTAAATTCTTATTTTAGAAAGCATTCACTCAATTGCTTAGCTATGTGTACCTTGAGTTGAATAAAGTTCAGGAGTCAAATGTGGTCTAAAATCTGCCTGTCTTCTCTCTTTTGCTATAGCACACGTTCTGGTTTTGGAATGTGTCTTTTATCTTCTGAGAAAGATAAAATCTTTCATCCTAATCAGAGCACTTATTAGATGCTATAGTATAATAAAGAATTTGTCTAATCTTTGTCCAAGTTTTTGGCAGGAAGATTCTAAAAAACCTTTAAATTTCTTGAGTGACAGGAATATCTTTGTTATGCTAATAAGGTGGCTAATGGTGGAGCTCAAATAGCTTCAGAACGGTGCTGGTCGCCAGAAGGACCAACCAGGTGATTAAAGCACAGCGATCTCTGGCCAGACCAACCACTAGAAAGAAGAGAAGGCACTGGGTTCAAGCACAAGGTCAAGGATTTAATCAAACATGCCGAAGTAATAAAACCACCATAAAGCCCTGGCCACCAAAGCTCGGCAGAGCTTCCTGGTTGGTAAACACGTGGATATGCCAGGATGGTGACATGGCCTGACTCCACAGGAAGAGGGCATGGAAGTTCTGCATTCAAGACTCTCCCAGACCTCCCTACATATATCCTTTATAGTAAAATTATAATTGTAAGTATAGTGTTTTCCTGAGTTCTGAGAGTCATTCTAGTGAATTATCAAACCTGAGAGGGTCTTGGGAGCTCTCAAATTTATAGCCAATTGGTCAGAAGTGCAGTCTGGGAACACTCAAGCTGTAGCTGGTATCCAAAGTAAGCACTGTCTTCTGAAAGATATATTCCATGTGTTTAAGCTCCTTTAAAAACACAGGGTAGACCTGAACATGTATCCACTGTTTACCAGTGGGTCATCCCAGGACAAGTGAAAAGTATAATATTCATCTGGGGAAAGGAGAGGAATTGAGAGCTTATTTCTCTTTCAGAGATGTTACGAGGCAGATATAGGCCAGTTGTTTTCTTAATACAAACAAGAAGAGAATGTACTGATATTAACACAGGAAAAATTGCTTGACTGTCAAGGAGATAAAAAAAGAATGGGATCAATAGAAACTGTGCCAAGAACACAGTAGGCAAGTCTGCCTTTCTCTTGGTTATCAACTTTTTAGTGAAAGTGAAAGTCACTAGGTCATGTCCGGTCCTTTGTGACCCCAAGGACTGTAGGCTGCCAGGCTCCTCTGCTCTGTCAGTGGAATTCTCTCTTCTCCAGGGGATCTTCCTGACCCAGGAATGGAACCGGGGTCTCCTGCATTGCAGGCAGATTCTTTACCAGCTGAGCTACCAGGAAAGCCCATCAACTTTTTAGGAGTTTAGTAAAGTTCTAATGTCATGTTATCCAGTTTTTGCAGAAACATCATGTCAAAGAACTCTAAGTTGGCTTTTTAGTTTTCTGAATTTAAATTAAAGTCATCTCTAACCTCTTAAATAATGCTGCATATCTGAGGTTTCATAAAATTTGAATCTAGGGGTTAATCTGTTCAAAGTCACCTAATTAAGCAACTGACTTAGTAGGTGCCTCTCTAGTTCTGTGATTCTTAACTTTAGTTTATGTTTAATTTTTAACCTTTTTTATTGTGATATATTTCACATATGCAAAAAACTGCACTATTCAGGTTTTCTAATTTTTTTGTGTGGGTTCATTTTAGTAATTTGCCTTTTTCTAGAAATTTATTTATTCTTATGTTGTATTACTGGCATTAAGTTGTTCATGAGATCCACATATTAAGTTTTTTGTATCTATGGGATTTAACGCTCTCTTTCTTTCACATCTGGCATTGGTTACTTGTTCATTTTCTCATTTTTTAAAAAATCAGCCTCCATAGGGGTATCAAATATTATTAATCTTAATAACTTAATCTCATTTAATTAACTCTTTTATTTCCTTTCTTCTACTTCCTTTGAGTTTACTTTGACTTTTTTTCCACTTCATGCATTAGATACTTAGTTAATTGATATCAGTCTTTCTTCTTTTTTACAAGCAAAATTCTCCAAGCCTGGCTTCAGCAATATGTGAACCGTGAACTTCCAAATGTCCAAGCTGGCTTTAGAAAAGGCAGAAGAAACAGAGATCAAATTCCCAAAATCTGCTGGATCATGGAAAAAGCAAGAGAGTTCCAGAAAAACATCTATTTCTGCTTTATTGACTATGCCAAAGCTTTTGACTGTGTGGATCACAATAAACTGTGGAAAATTCTGAAGGAGATGGGAATACCAGACCACCTGATCTGCCTCTTGAGAAACCTATATGCAGGTCAGGAAGAAACAGATAGAACTGGACATGGAAAACAGACTGGTTCCAAATAGGAAAAGGGATACGTCATGGTAGTATACTGTCACCCTGCTTATTTAACTTCTATGCAGAGTACATCATGAGAAACGCTGGACTGGAAGAAACACAAGCTGGAATCAAGATTGCCGGGAAAAATAACAATAACCTCAGATATGCAGATGACACCACCCTTATGGCAGAAAGTGAAGAGGAACT
>SJYH01004808.1:155604-166352 GCA_006408735.1 Sylvicapra grimmia
GGTCCCATCACTTCATGGCAAATAGTTGGGAAATCAGTAGAAACAGTGTCAGACTTTATTTTTGGGGGGCTCCAAAATCACTGCAGATGGTGATTGCAGCCATGAAATTAAAAGACACTTCTTGGAAGGAAAGTTATGACCAACCTAGATAGCATATTCAAAAGCAGAGATATCACTTTGCCAACAAAGGTCCATCTAGTCAAGGCTATGGTTTTTTCAGTGGTCATGTATGGATGTGAGAGTTGGACTATGAAGAAAGCTGAGTGCCAAAGAATTGATGCTTTTGAACTGTGGTGTTGGAGAAGACTCTTGAGAGTCCCTTGGAATGCAAGGAGATCCAACTAGTCCATCCTAAAGGAGTTCAGTCCTGGGTGTTCATTGGAAGGACTGATGCTAAAGTGGAAACTCCAATATTTGGCCACCTCATGCGAAGAGTTGACTCACTGGAAAAGACTCTGATGCTGGGAGGGATTGGGGGCAGGAGGAGAAGGGGACGACAGAGGATGAGATGGCTGGATGGCATCACTGACTCGATGGACTTGAGTTTGGGTGAACTCTGGGAGTTGGTGATGGACAGGGAGGCCTGGCGTGCTGTGATTCATGGGTTTGCAAAGAGTAAGATGTGACTGAGCGATTGAACTGAACTGAACTGAGCTGATCTTAACTCATATAGAGTGTGACCTCCCAAATGCTGTATACACACACACACATACACACACACAGATACCAGTGAGAAGTCTCAATCAATAGTGATCATCTGCTACCTGGTTATTTTCCCCTGGAATTATGAGACTTTTCCCCATCTTTCTTTATCTTGATCATGGTTAATCCACCATAGGATAAAAATCTTAGCTGTATTAATAAAAATATGGATATATCTGTGATCACCCTCATTCCTGTAATCATTAGCCCACTCTGAATTAACCGTGCATCAGTCCTCAAGACTTTGCAAAAAAAAAAAAAAAAGAATTCATACCACTATACTATATTCATATCACTATACTATACCAGTTATCTGAGCCTTAAAATTCCTAGCACTAGTATTTTAATTCCACAAAATTTAAAGTATTAATATCAACAAAGATCTTTAGATAGTTGTTCAAAAGATGATACAGGGAAAAATTTAGAGAATATGGACAAAGCACTAAGCCACTGAAATAATAAGCAATTCTCCTCAATCATTATTAAAAGAATGTCACAAAATATTGCTGAAAAGTTTTGCAAAATAAAAAAACAACTTCAAACCCCCTCTCATAAAATATTTACATCATTAAGGTGAAATCTATCAGGGAGAAAACTAAGGCAGAGATGGCAATAGAAGGCCAGCATCCAGGGTAAAGGAGAATATACCCCAGAAGGGTCTTGAGAAATCTTTGTGATTTTGTACAATATAAAATGTCACCACACAGTAAGAACACTGGAGAGATGGCATTCAGAGACCACTGCCCACTCTGATAAGACATGTTGTCTATTAAGGATCCAGGGCAGGTCTACCATAAATGGTCAGTGGGCCAAGGAAGCTGTAACAAACTGAATTCATTGGGTCAGCAGAGAGGAACTGTCCCTGATATGCAGATAGTTTCTAGCTAGCTGTTTATTTTCCTTCTGGGCACTTAGAGAACATGCCTGAGAGGCAGTTAGTAACTTCTAACTGCAGAGAAAAGGAAAATAGCTCTGAGTAATTTTGTGAAGAAAATGGGAAAATATGTTTTTGCCTGTAGAAGACAATTAAAAACAAGGGGGTCAGAGAGAGAGAGAGGAAAAAGAAGAAGAAGAAAGAGGAGGAGGAGGAAGAGAAGGAGAAAGAGAAACAGCTTCTATTTTCTGCCTGTTTGGGGCATTATATTGTATATATTCAGATTGTCATAGTTGTTTTTTCAAGTCCATGTTAAGTCAGTAGTGCCAGGACCATGGATAGATTAAGTAGGTGGTTGTCCTCACAGTGTGATTTAAGGGGTAGGCAGGCCCCAGACTCAAAATAGTTCTTCCCCTGGCTTGACAGGGCACATTAAGTAGTGATTATTTCAGTTTCCTTGATTTAAATGCAAATAACTCTGGAAAAGATAATACATTATGAGAGTCATTAAGCATCATTGTGATTAGCTTCTCAGATTGCTCTCTCACTAAACTCCTAAGAGATCCTGGTTCAAGATTTACCTTGACATAGGTACTAGTTAATCATCTTGGAATAGTGCTTTAGCCTCAAAGTGTCTTAGTTCCCTCTGTTATACAAGTACCATGGTTTGCCTCATCTGCTTCTCCAAACACTTTAAGAATTGAGTAGGATAATGTCTAAGTTACAAAGTAACAAAGACACTGGTGGAGTCATTACATCTAGAACTGGAAACACCGGGAGCCTGAGGAGGAAGGGCCTGAAAGTCAAGAACTACATTTCAATCTAAGGACCAGTCTCAGACACACACTTATTTTCATTAAAGCTGTGCCATACAATTCAAAGAAACAGTTTTTAATTTAGAATCAGAAGACAGTTTTCAAAACTAGCAATCAGGAATATAGACAAAGATTATTAGAAGAAAATTTAAGTAATAAAGATTCAAATGGCAAAACACTTGAAAACATATCCAATCTCATTGGTAATATTTTTAAAAAATAAATTAGAAAAGAAAAATGCCAATTTCACCCATAATACTTTTTAAACCATGCTTTTAAATAATAATATTCAGAGTGTATGAGCATAGAGGAAAATGAGCTGCTGATAGTTGTACAGCTTGGACTATTTAACAATATAGATCAAAAGATCCAGCAATTCCAATCCCAATATCAGCCATTTTCTGAAAAAATATAGAATAATATGCACAAACATTTATTTATGAAAATTCTTTTACAGTATTGCTTATAATCACAAAATGATAGAAATTATCTAAATGTCCAGCTAAAATGGTCATTAATTATGGTAAAACCCACAATTATGTACTGCTGCTGCTGCTGCTAGGTCACTTCAGTTGTGTCCGACTCTGTGCGACCCCATAGATGGCAGCCCACCAGGCTCCCCGTCCCTGGGATTCTCCAGGCAAGAACACTGGAGTGGGTTGCCATTTCCTTCTCCAATGCATGAAAGTGAAAACTAAAAGTGAAGTCACTCAGTCGTATCCGACTCTTCACGACCCCATGGACTGCAGCCTACCAGGCTCCTCTGTCCATAGGATTTTCCAGGCGAGAGTACCAGAGTGGGGTGCCATTGCCTTCTCCAGACAATTATGTACTATTATATACTATTTTGAAAAGCTGTAAAAAATATACTTATTGACAGAGAAAAAGTACCTAGTAGTTTCCTAAGTGAAAAAATATCATGGTAAAACAGTATACACAGTATTAGATTATATATCTTCTTTCCATCAATCTAATCTGTATCAAGCAAGATTTATTAATAGTTTTCTGTGGGCACAGAACTATAAAGTTTTTTTTCTTCTTTGTTTACCTATATTTCCAAAATTTTCACAATTAATATTTTTTAACCTTGCAAAAAATATGTTTTGAAGCAACTATCAAAATGAGAGAAATTTCAATAGGAATAGAACTTTTTAGATTTGAGCCAAGTATTCCCAGCCTATAAAATGTGGGAAGAGGGCACCACCTACCATACAAAGTTTACAGAACTCGCAGGGCAAAACCATGAGGTATACATGAAGAGTGCTGAAACCACTAAAGCCTAAACCCCTAAACCCCTGTAGCCTCAAAATGGAAGACAGCGGAAACCTTATCTTCGCCTCTGTCACCTGCTGGTAAGAAAACGTCCTTCAGCACCATGGACAGCGAGGGCACCCAATTATTTTGACTTTTTTTTTTATCCACCAAAGCAAATGAAAGGAAAAAAAGCTTTAACCAACTTTTAAGTGCACAATTGTGTCAATTAATGCAAGAACTTATCATTTCATTAAAGTGACTGCAGAGTTATTAGTGAATTCATTCAGTCAACTGAAATACAACACCTCATAAGTATCTGCTCCTTCTACCTCTGGTGAGAATTGGTAATGGTGGCCAAGTAATCCTATTATATATGGCTTGTTCTACATAATAGGGAGGACAGAATGCTCACAAGGAACAGCAACAACTATCTTTTCCACTTCTCAAACTTTCTTTAGCTTCTCAACAAAATTTAATTCATTCCTTACATGACCACACATGCATTCTAGAATACAATCCAGCCACTGATATCATACAATATCACTCACTGAGGGGCCACAGGCACCTTGGAGGGAATAGCAACACAATTCAACTCTCAGACTCCAGTCACAGCTCCAGTTCAGCAAGAGATCTGGTACCAGAGCCAAGAGTAGGCCTGCACATCTAGAGACAGGGGAGAGGTGATAGGATGCCTTCAGAATGTTATCTGACCTCCGAATCAGCCGTCTCCCCTCTCCTGCTTCTATAAAGATCCAAATGTTACCTTTAAGACATTTATCCATTTTACAGATATTTAATGAGGACTGATGGGGCTTCCCAGGTGGCACAGTGGTAAAGAATCCACTTGCCAATGCAGGAGACACAAGAGACACAGGTTTGATCCTGGGTAGGGAAGGTTTCCTGGAGTAGGAAATGGCAACCCATTCCAATATACCTGCCCAGAATGTTCCATGGACAGAGGAACCTAGTGGGCTACAGTCCATGGGGTCACAAAGAGCTGGACACACTGAGCACACACACACACACACACACACACACACACAAAATGAGCACTTCTAGTGTGCCAGGTAGTGTTCAAGTTATGTGGGATTCCAGCCATGAAGAAGGAAGATCAGTTCAGTACAGTCACTCAGTCATGTCCAACTCTTTGTGACCCCATGAACCGCAGCACTCCAGGCCTCCCTGTCCATCACCAACACCCTGAATTTACTCAAACTCATGTCCATTGAGTCAGTGATGCATCCAACCATCTCATCCTCTGTCGTCCCCTTCTCCTCCTGCCCGCAATCCCTCCCAGTATCAGGGTCTTTTCCAATGAGTCAACACTTTGCATGAGGTGGTCAAAGTATTGGAGTTTCAGCCTCAGCCTCAGTCCTTCCAATGAACACCCAGGACTGGTCTTCTTTAGGATGGACTGGTTGGATCTCCTTGCAGTCCAGGGGACTCTCAAGAGTCTTCTCCAACACGACAGTTCTAAAGCATCAGTTCTTTGGCACTCAGCTTTCTTCACAGTCCAACTTTCACATCCATACATGACCACTGGAAAAACCATAGCCTTTACTAGACAGACCTTTGTTGGCTAAGTAATATCTCTGCTTTTGAATATGCTATCTAGATTGGTCATAACTTTCCTTCCAAGGAGTAAGCATCTTTTAATTTCATGGCTGCAATCACTATCAGGAGTGGTTTTGGACCCCCCAAAAAATATGAAAGTGAGAAATAGATTTAAGGGACTAGATCTGATAGAGTATCTGATGAACTATGGATGGAGGTTTGTGACATTGTACAAGAGACAGGGATCAAGACCATCCCCATGGAAAAGAAATGCAAAAAAGCAAAATGGCTGTATGGAGAAGCCTTACAAATAGCTGTGAAAAGAAGAGAAGCCAAAAGCAGAGGAGAAAAGGAATGATACAAGCATCTGAATGCAGAGTTCCAAAGAATAGCAAAGAGAGATAAGAAAGCCTTCCTCAGTGATCAATGCAAAGAAATAGAAGAAAAAAACAGAACAAGAAAGACTAGAGATCTCTTCAAGAAAATTAGAGATACCAAGGGAACATTTCAGGCAAAGATGGGCTCAATAAAGGACAGAAATGGTATGGACCTAACAGAAGCAGAAGATATTAAGAAGAGGTGGTAAGAATACACGGAAGAACTGTACAAAAGAGATCTTCATGACACAGATAATCATGATGGTGTGATCACTCACCTAGAGCCAGACATTCTGGAATGTGAAGTCAAGTGGGCCTTAGAAAGCATCACTATGAACAAAGCTAGTGGAGGTGATGGAATTCCAGTTGAGCTATTTCAAATCTTGAAAGATGATGCTGGGAAAGTGCTGCACTCAATATGCCAGCACATTTGGAAAACTCAGCAGTGGCCATAGGACTGGAAAAGATCAGTTTTCATTCCAATCCCAAAGAAAGGCAATGCCCCAAAATGCTCAAACTACTGCACAATTGCACTCATCTCACATGCTAGTAAAATAATGCTCAAAATTCTCCAAGCCAGGCTTCAGCAATGCATGAACTGTGAACTTCCAGATGTTCAAGAAGGAAGATAAGTTTCTTCTAATAGAGAGTTGGCAGCCTAATAGAAGTGACAGACAACATAGAAACAAATAAGGTAATAATAAGTACCATAAAGAAATGGATGAATCATGAAATAAGGAGTGGGCTAGAAATGAGGGAGGGGCAATTTTGGATTAGGGGATAAGGGGAGACTTCTCTAAGACCTGACAAATGAGAAGAAGGAATCCATGGAAAATAGGTGAGGGAAAAACATTAGGAAAGGAAAGAGTGAGTGTAGGGGTTCTGAGCTTGGTATGTTCAGGGAAACAAGAAGTTTAGTATCAGGGAGAGAGTACAGTAAGATGGAGTAGGGAGGTGTGCAAAAGTCAGATCACGTAGAGCCATATGTTGCTGTTCAATTGCTAAGTCATGTCTGACTCTTTGCAACCCTATGGACTGCAGCATACCAGGTTCCCCTATCCTTCACTATCTCCCAGAATTTGCTCAGCTTCATGTCCATTGAGTCAGCCATGCTGTCTCCCCATCTTATCCTCTGTTGTCCCCTTTTCCATTGCCCTTCAGTCTTTCCCAGCATCAGAGTCTTTTCCCATGAGTCAGCTCTTCACATTGGTGGCCCACATATGGAGCTTCAGTTTCAACATCAGTCCTTCCAATGAATATTCAAGGTTGATTTGCTTTAGGATTGACTGGTTTGATCCCTTTGCTGTCCAAGGGACTCTCAAGAGTCTTCTCCACCACCACAATTCAGAAGTATTATTTCTTTGGTACTTAGCCTTTTTTATGGTCCAACTCTCACATCTGTACATGACTACTAGAGTTATACAGGCCTAGTATAAAACTTGAATTGTATTCTACATGCAATGTTTCAAAATTAGGAAAGGAGTATGTCAGGGTTGTATATTGTCACCCTGCTTTATTTAACTTATATGCAGAGTACAGCGTGCAAAATGAATCACAAGCTGGAATCAAGATTGCCAGAAGAAATACCAACAACCTCAGATATGCAGATGACACCACCCTAATGACAGAAAGTGAAGAGGAACTAAAAATCTTCTTGATGAAGGTGAAAGAGAACAGTGAAAAAAGCTGGCTTAAAACTCAACATTCAAAAAACAAAGATCATGGCAAATAGATGGGGAAACAATGAAAACAATGACCAGCTTTATTTTCTTGGGCTCCAAAATCACTGCAGACTGGGACTGCAGCCATGAAATTAAAAGACACTTGCTCTTTGGAAGAAAAGCTATGACAAACCTAGACAGTGTATTCAAAAGCAGAGACATCACTTTGCCTACAAAGATCTGTATAGTCAAAGCTATAGTTTTTCCTGCAACGCTCCCTGGTGGTCTAGTGGTTAGGATTTGGCACTCTCACTGCCGCGGCCCGGGTTCGTTTCCCGGTCAGGGAAGCCTTTCTTCTTGGGCTTCCCTGGTGGCTCAGAGGTTAAAGCTTCTGCCTGGAATGCAGAAGACCTGGGTTCGATCCCTGGGTCGGGAAGATCCCCTGGAGAAGGAAATGGCAACCCACTCCAGTACTCTTGCCTGGAAAATCCCATGGAGGGAGGAGCCTGGTACGCTACAGTCCATGGGGTCACAAAGAGTCGGACACGACTGAGCGACTTCACTTCATGGTTTTTCCTGCAGTCATATATCAATGTGAGAGTTAGACCATAAAGAAGGCTGAGCTCTGAAGAACTGATGCTTTTGAACTGTGGTGCTGGAGAAGACTCTTGAGAGTCTTTTTGACAGCAAGGAGATTAAACCAGTCAATTCTAAAGGACATCAACCCTTAATATTCATTGGAAGGACTGATGCTGAAGTTCCAATACTATGGCCAACTGATACGAAGTGCCAACTCATTGGAAAAGACTGTGATGCTGGGAAAGATTGAGGGCAGGAGGAGAAGGGGAGACAGAGGATCAGATGGTTGGATGGCATCATTGACTCAATGGACATGAATTTGAGCAAACTCTGAGATAACAGGAAGCCTGGAATACTGCAGTCCATGGGATTGCAGAGTTGGACATGACTGAATACTGAACAACAGAACAACACAAAATGGGAGACCACTTGGGGGATTCTAAGACAGGGAGTGACTCTCAAACTGTTGAGTGAACATATGTAAGTGACTTTAATGTCCACTTTTCCAGATTCCTCAAAGTAAAGTGCAAATATCCTTGTCAGAGGCAGCATTTTAATTGAAATCTATTGATCACACCCCCTTTCTCCATTCATTGCACTCCAGGCAGGGTGAAAGCACATAGTGTCTGACTAGGAGGCTCTGAATGCACGGAGAAGTACTTCAAAAAGCAAAACCACACAAGCACCTGAGACCAAAAGAAAAAAAAAAAAACTGCCAAGGGCAGACATTGACGAAAGATCCTCCAGCGAAGAGAGAAGGAGAGATTGTTAATTTTGGAATCAAAGAGGGCTAAATTTAAAATCTGATCCCTCTGTTCTCTTACTTGCTAACATTGGGCAGTTTCTGTTCTTAGGAAATTGGTTACTAAAGCTCATAAAATGTGCATTATTTGCTGTTATGGACTGAACATGTGTGTCCTTCCAAAATATATGCTGAAATTCCACCCCTCAATGTGATGGTATTAGAAGGTGGGGCCTGTGAGGGGTAATTAGGATTAGATAAAGTTCTGAAGGGAGAGCCTGCTTGAATAGGATTTGTGCCTTTGTAAGATTCACAAGAGAGCTTGCTTCCCCTCTCTGTTCTCCCTATGTGCAGACCTAACAAAAAGTTGGCAGCCTGAAACCTAGAAAAGAGCTCTTACAAGAATCTGACTATGCTGGCACCCTGATATCAGATTTTCAATCTCTATAATCGTAAGAAGTCAAGTTTTGTTGTTTATAGGCTACCCAGTCTGTAGTATTTTTGTTATGGCATCCCAAAATGACTAAGACATTTTAAAATCTCGGTCATTTCTATGAATTTCTGAATTAACTACTGTACTATAAAAGTGCATTAGGATTTAATTCAATATCATACAATATGCCCAGAACTATGCTAGGTGCTGGGATTTCAAAGATGAATCAGACAGCAATAATATCCACCTGCTTTCATGCATATTTTTTCTCAGAAAGTGATGAAATTTTGGAAACAGTCTTTGGCAAAGAAATCTTAGGCTAAAAATAACAGGATGGATATTTTTTGGCAAAGAAATCTTCATAAACTAATAACAGGATGGATATTAAAGCATCTGTAATTGTCTATGTGACTCTCCACCAACATGAAACAGTACTGCTTTGGGGGATATCTTCTTATTCTGAATTAATTAGCAAGGTGAGTTGGAATCCACATCTAGTTCTTGGGGATTTGGCAAAATGGCAGGAGTTCTGCAGTGTAAATTGTTTACAACTGATGCTAATGCTTGCTCATTTGATTTAATGTGTAGTGTGCTATTCAATTGTTCCATGGAGGGGAGGAAGGGGGAGAAATTTCTCCTAACAGTCAATCTTATCCATAATTGCAGTGCCTGTCTGCCAAATAAATTCACAAATATCAAAAAAGCAATTGTATGAAACAATGAGCTAAGGAACCTGGAGAAAATTTGCCACAACATGAACAGGAATGTGGATGAAGAGGCAGAAGCTATAGAGGCTGCTAGAGAGAGGCTCCCAGCTAGAACTGAAGGTCAAAAGTGAGGAGCAAGTTCAGGAAAAATTAAAGAAAAAGGAACTGAGGTCAATTGTAAAGAGAAGAAGACATTCTAACAATAACTTCCCAAGAACTTTCCCATTGATCCCATTTGCCTTTCAGTGCATCACCACAGCCATCATCCCTACAGGAGGGGAGAGTATTGTTGGGAAAGCACATTCAGGAGCAGATACCACAGTGGTTGGATGTCTGACATCTCTGCCTTTGTTGTCTCAAATAAACATATTGGCACCCCAAGCCATAAATTAAAAACCCCAAACATAATTTAGCCACCTTTCCTAAACCACTGCCTTGAAAATTCTCAATAAGGTAAACAAAGTCTAGCTCAACTAACTAGGAACAAAAACATGTCTGATCAAAGTCATCTTTCTCCAAAAGTTGGAGCTTTCCATAAAAGTGTAAATTTTGCTTAAAAAGTCAGATAATGGAGATGGGGGCCAAAATTTCAAGGGCATCTGCTCCCTCATTCAGTTCAGTTCATTTCAGTCGATCAGTCGTGTTCGACTCTTTGCAACCCCATGAATCGCAGCACGCCAGGCCTCCTTGTCCATCACCAACTCCCAGAGTTCACTCAGACTCACGTTCATCGAGTCCGTGATGCCATCCAGACATCTCATCCTCTGTCGTCCCCTTCTCCTCCTGCCCCCAATTCTTCCCAGCATCAGAGTCAACTCTTCACATGAGGTGGCCAAAGTACTGGAGTTTCAGCTTTAGCATCACTCCTTCCAAAGAAATCCCAGGGCTGATCTCCGTTAGAATGGACTGGTTGGGTCTCCTTGCAGTCCAAGGGACTCTCAAGAGTCTTCTCCAACACCACAGTTCAAAAGCATCAATTCTTCGGCGATCAGCCTTCTTCACAGTCCAACTCTCACATCCATACATGACCACAGGAAAAACCATAGCCTT
>SJYH01004809.1:3596-13823 GCA_006408735.1 Sylvicapra grimmia
CCTCATTCTCCAGCTCACTCCAGTCTGGCTGCCCTCCTGCAGCTCCGCTGAAATCCCTCTCGTCAGCCTGGGCCGTGACCTCTGCCCCACCAGATCTTCAGAGCCCGCTGCTGTCCTCCTCATTCTCTGCCTCGCAGCTGCATTTGACACAGCCGTCCTTCTTGAAACAGCCCCTTTGGATCCAAGATGCTGCCCTCTGCTGGATCCCTCTCACTTCAGGGATCCTTCTTTCAGTTTCCTTTGCTGGTGCTGCCTCCTTTCCCTGACTTACCTGACTGCATCCCATTCACCCCTGCACTCACCTTGCTCCATCCACACAGGCTTCTCTGTGGCTCCTCAAGCAGCCCAAGTACACTTCTGCCTCGGGACCTTCGCACCTTCCATTGTTTGCTCCAACACCCCCTGCCTTGTGCATAGCTAGCTTTGGAAGGACAGGCATCCTTGGGTTCAGAGAGGACTTTCTGCCCAATTATTTCCCATCCCAGGACTCAGTGCACGCTTTCATAAGTTTTCTGATCTATATTGACCTGCTTATTTGTCGCCCAGCAGACCATGAGCTCTGTGCAGACTGGGAATGTTGTCTGGTTTGTTCACTGTTGTGGTAGCACAGAGCAGTGCTCAGTAAACATCCTGGGGCGAGAGTGGTCAGGGGGTGGAGGTGGACCCCAGTCAGGCTTCATGGACCACTTGTGGAAGTCCTGTTCAAAGTCAGACGCAGCTGTCAGGGCTGAATTCAACACAGAGGCTGCTTTGATGTAAACAGCAGCATCAGAAAGGGTTTCAGCCTGAAATGTGTGTCCCCACGGCCCCCACCTCCATCTCCCTCTGAGGACCCTGTTCCCCTGGACATGGGCACCTCGCCCGCTCCCACTGGCTCTCTCTGCCCCCAGCATCAAGCGCTTTGAGGACATGATTGCACCCTTCCGCCTGAATGATGGCTTCAAGGACGAGGCCACGGTCACTGAGATGAGGCGGGACTGCCCCTGGAAGATCTCGGATGAGGAGATTAACAAGAATAGAATCAAGGTGCGGGAGAAAGAAGGGCCTTGCTGGGGTGGGGGTGGGGGTCTGGGTGCTCCCCTGGGTCAGGGCCTGTGCCCCCATCTGTCTTGGGCTTCCTGAACCCCTTTCCCTGACCCTCAACTCTAGTCTCCCCACACCAAGCCTCTGAGGTGTCCTCAAGCCACACGCCTCAGGCTGACGAGCGAGCCAGGGGTTGATCTCAGAGCCATCCGTGGTGTGGGAGCCTGGTCCCTCGGTCCATTTTGAGTCTCCCTGGCCATGGCAATGGACTGCCTGGGGTCCTTCTCCCTCTCGTCCCGTGTTCCTCCATGCCTGCAGGAAGGAATTCATAAGGCAGGTGGTGAAAGTCGAGGTAGAGTTTGTCCTTTGTGGGCCCACAGAGCTGCCCTGGCTTCTCCCCTTCACTACAGACCCCAGGCCCTTCCCAGGCAGCATCTCAGGACTCTGCTCAGGACTAAAGGAGAGCGGGGGCTGCCCTGCCCATTTGAAGGTGGGGAGAGAAGTTCTGCTCCCTGTGGGTTCCATGGTGGTAGTTCTGAGGACTCGGGGACATTTGGTGATTTCTGGGGACAGTTTTGGCTGTCACCTGCCAGCAGGAACGGCCGCTGTCACTTAGTGGGTAGCGGCCCGGGATGCTGCTAAACATCCTGCAACCCACCATGGGCAGTTTCCACAACGCAGTGATTCCACCCAAGCGCTGCCCACGTGAGATCTGGGCGAACTCACCTGCCCCCAGTTTTCCTTTCTCTCCAATGGGGTATCCGTCCACAGTCAGACCCTGAGTGTCCACCACTTCCGAACAATTCAGAGACAAGCCTCGGAGAGGGGGAGGGAGTCCGCCCCACAGCTCAGCCCCACCTGAGCTTTGGGGAGTTCCCTGACCCAGCCCCTGAGCCTTCCAGAGTCACGCAGTCCTGAGAAAAGGCTGAGTAATGTGTCGTGTCCACAGAAGGCTCCTGCCGACTCTGTCACAGAGGAGATGGAGCCATCGCCATTGCTGAGTGTACCTTAGCAAGTGCCTCCCCTGGAGCTTTTGCATACACCGTCTCACTCAGGCTTCCCAGACTCCCAGGGAGGGCGCTGTGGCACCCATTTCACAGCTGAGGACAGTGAAGCTCAGGGAGGCAAGGTGCCTGCTCAATGGCGGAAACTCTTAGAGCTGAGATGTGAACCCAGCCCTCCCCACCCCACGGGAGGTGCTCTTTCCCACCGCAATCCCACAATAGTAAGGCCAGGAAGAAAGCTTGGCACTCAGTCACCTTCTCAGAGGTGGGAGAATCTATCATAATTTAGGGGGAATAATTCACACACCCAGTTTGAGATATTCAAGGATGTGGACTTGGGCTTGGCGGGGATCGCTCAGAGGATGTGGGAAATGACCACTTGGCTTTTCCTTGCCCAGTCCCTGCGGCAGGTGAGGCTGAACGAGATTCTGCTGGATTATTCGCGAGACGCTGCTCTGGTTGTCATGTAAGTAGTGACCTGTGTGCTGGAGAAGCCTGACGCCCAGGCCAGAGTGTCAGCTTTAGAGGGGTGGTCACTGGCTGAGGACCCGAGCCTTCCTCTGTGAGGATGAAGGGCCCCAGGCCCATAGACACACAATCTGGGTGGCTTCTTACTCCGTGACCGGACCTGCATCCACCCCAGGCCCCACGCCCCACGCCTGCGCACCAGCTGGCCGAGGTCTTGGGTCCCTGTGTCCCAGGCCTCATTGACTCCCCCCACCGCTGCTTTCCCCTGTCCATTGCTTTTTCTTGCCAAACTCAGCTTGGCAAAGGGGACCCAGTTTGTTCTGGAAGAAAATCGATTCCTAGTTGTTTGGCTAGCCCTCTTTGGTCACCAGCCACCCGCAGCTGATGTTGGTGCCAGGTCTGGGCAGTGGAATCAGAACCCTGCCCTGGCCGGGGCTATTCCAGCCCCTGGGCCCGTCAGACACCCCAGCTTCTCTTGCTGCTGGCCCTGTCTGGTTAGGAGCCGCCTCTGTTGGCTGTTGACCCAGGCTGAGTAAGTGGAAGAAGAGGGGAAGGTGGCAGTGGTGCGGAGAGTCCCATGGAGGCCAAGAGGCAGAACACAGTCAGCCAGGCCCCCCAGCCCCCTCTCCCAGGGACAGGCGGGCTCAGAGGGAATGCGGCCATCAGAGGAGCCCCTGACATTTCCTGGGGTGAGCCACCCGCAGACTCCACAGGACAGCGGGAAAGCCGGCCGAACCTGTTTGTTCACACCCTGAGACCAGGATGGAGCACACAATTTGTGGGGCTGTGCGCAGTGAGAATGTGGGGCCCTTTGTTCATAGGCAATTAAGAATGTCAGGATGCTGACAGCGGAGCGTGAAGCCCAGCCTGGGACCCGTCTCAGTGGGGGCTTCAGGGCCGCACAGGTGGCTGCCCACGAAGCTGGCTCTGCCTGAAGCCGGTCTTTCTGGGGCTCATAGGGAGATAATCTTTTCTACAAAGAAAGTGTTCCATGTTTCCTTTGGTGTGGGGACCATGGTGTAAGGGAAGCAGGTTGATCTCTGAGCCGCTGGCCAACATCTCGCAGAGAATGTTTCTAGGGCCAGGTTAGCCTGGTTGTGGGCCGGGTCAGCGGGTAAGATGGTGACAGCGGCTTCATCCTGGGATGGCTCCCCGACTTTCCCTGGGTGTGGTACTTGGGATGTGCCATCTGGGGCATGGGTGTGCACCTCTTCCTGAGTGCCACCTCTGTTCAGAGAACAGATTTGCATTTTGTCTCTGCCATTAGCCCACTGTGTGGCCTTGGGCAAGTAACTCTCCTTCTCTGAGCCTCAGCTTCCCTGTCTTACATTTCTTTGAATGTTTATTTTTTGGGGCTGCGTCGGGTCTCACTTGCAGCACCCAGGTTCTTCATCGTGGCGTGCAGGCTTCTCTCTAGTCGTGGTGCGTGGGCTCTAGAGCGCGTGGGCTCTGTGGTTTCTCTTCTAGTTAAGACCCCCAGACTTGTAGTGAGGCTCTTGGGCTTAGTTTACAGAGACATGTGGGCTCTTAGTTCCCTGACCATGGATAGAACCCATGTCCTCTGCACTGCAGGGCGGATTCTTAACCCCTGGACCATCAAGGAAGTCCCTCCCTGATTATAGAGAAGAGTTAAATTAATTATTTCCAAGATTCTCTTTCACTTTAACATGCTATAACCCTAAGTTTGCCACTAAAATGAGTCAGTCTCTCAAGCTGGAAGAGGAGGAGTTTCATTGGGGGGGGGGGGGACCACCTGCTGTCACCTCTCCCCTCCCACTCCCCCACCTTCCGGATCTCACAGGGGAAACCCATCCACACCCACCAGCCTTTCTGGGATTAGCTGATACGAATAAACAGGAGCCAGTCCCCTTAGAGGAGAGGCCTGCGCACAGGGCCCACCCCACGGCGTCTGCCACAGTTGTTGCCTGGAAGGGCCCTGGCTGTCAAGCCAGAGCCACAGGGAGCAGCTGTTCTGCTGACTCCAACCCGGAGACAGGCCTTTAAAAGTCCACCCTGAGGGTCCCCTGCCTCAGAACCATTGAGGGCGCAGGGAGGCGTGGAAAACAGCAAATTCCTCAATTCCTTCTAGATCAGGGTCTGGGGTTGAGCCCAGGAGCCCACATTTCCCAGAAATCCCAAGAATGAGAAAATCCTCCAAGCCTCCAGGAAATGACAAAAATCACATTTTCTAGCACATCAGAGAGAACACATGGGCTGTCTTCTAGAGCAGCTTTGAGGCAGAACTGGCTTGTTTGCTGCTACTAATCAGTGGTTTATCTGATTTACAGTCCTTCTTTGAGCTCAGCTTAAACTGCACACTAGTAAACCAGCCTTGTAACTAGCCCAACAACCTTTACCACACTAAGCACATATTTCTGGCGTAACTTGTGGGTCTAGGCCCCTCTTCTTTCTTGTAAAGACTCCCTCCCCAAAGCTAAATGCGTGTGTGCTAAGTGCATGTTGCTGCAGTTGTATCCGACTCTTTGCAACCCTATGAACTGTAGCCCACTGGCTCCTCTGTCCATGGAATTTTCCAGGCAAAAATACTGGAGTGGGTTGCCATTTCCTACTCCAGGGGATCTTCCCGACCCAGGGATCGAACCCGTGTTTCCTGTGTCTCCTGTTTTGGGAGGCAAGTTCTTTACCACTAGTGGCACCTAGAAGTCACCAAAGACAAATAGTAATAGTCAGAATAATAGTAATCAAGTTGCATTTTATTGATTGAGCCTCTGTGACACTCAAGGCATTGGGCTTTATTAATAAAAAAATTTTTTTTTCATTTACTTTTTGACTATACCGAGTAGCATGTGAAATCTTAGTTTACCACCAGGAATTCAATCTGTGCCCCTTGCATTGGGAGCATGGAGTCTTAACCACTGGACCACAGGGGAAGTCCTAATTTTTAAAAAAATTTATTTTATTAAAGTATAGTTGATTTATAATGCTATGTTAATTTCTGCTGTATAGCAAAGTGATTCAGTTATGCATATATATACATTCTTTTTCATATTCTTTTCCATTATGGTTTATTTGAGGATATTGCATATAGTTCCCTGGGCTACACAGTAAGGCCTTGTTGTTTATCCACCTTATACATAGTGGTCTGCATCTGCTAATCCCAAACTCCTAAATCCACTGGGCCTTATTAATTTTCAGAATTCTATGAAGTGACTCTGTTTTACCCCGAACCCCACCGCAGCACACACCCTTAGGAGACGAGGAAGCTGAGTCTCAGAGAAATTCAGAATCTGCCAGGTGGTGACTAGGGTTTGAAACCCGAGATGCTGGTTCTGAAGCTCGGTTATCTTTCCACATCTAGGTTAGATCCAAGGCTGCCTTTCCTTGTGGCTAAGCGATGCAGTTCTGAGCGAAAAGCTCCTTTGTTCTGGAGCAGCTTGATTTCAAAAGATTAGTAGCTTACACCACATACATCCTGTGGACAGAAACAGAGCGTGCCGTTCGCTGGCACCGGGGGAGAATGCCAAGGGAGTCTGTCCTTTGGACAGGCGGACAGATGGACAGGCTCTGCTCTGAGAGGGAACTTCATGTTGGGGGTTGAAAAGCCACAGTAGGAATGATGGAGGTCCCCTGCCCTGGATAGTGCAGCTACCAAGCCCCCAAGCCTTTGACATTTCTAATTGCAGTCCCTGAAAAGGATGTATAATACCAGTAGTTCAGTTCAGTTGCTCAGTCGTGTCCGACTCTTTGTGACCCCATGGACTGCAGCCTGCCAGGCCTCCCTGTCCATCACCAACTCCCAGAGCTTACTCAAACTCATGTCCATCGAGTCGGTGATGCCGTCCAGCTATCTCATTCTCTGTCGTCCCCATCTCCTCCCACCTTCAATCTTTCCAAGCATCAGGGTCTTTTCCAATGAGTAGTTACCAGTGGGCATTTCCAGCCTTTAGTGTAACTGTCAAATCAGGAAAGTTTGGTTTCAATATTCCCACTTCCCTTTTCCTGGGAAAGGCAGCAGAAAAACACACACTCAGTCTATTAACCAAGGTGACACTGGCTTAATGGAATGTCCTTGTTCCCATGGGGTTCCACAATCCTGGGGACCTTGCTTTATAAGGGAGGATCCTGTTTGTCCCAAATGAAGCTTTGAGAAGGGAATTTTTTAAAAAGAGACAGCCGTTTGGGGACATCGATCCTCAGCAGAGGAGGGGTTGCAGTGAGCTGGGATCATGGGGATGGAAAGATCCCAAGACCCAGGGTCAAGTCCCAGCTCTGCCACTCACCGGCTGGGTCATCTCGAGCTGGTAAATAGTAATAAGTGGTGACAATACTGCTGACGTTACCGAGTGCTCACTCCGTGCCAGTGTTTTTGTGCAGACCCCTTCATGAGCTGGGGCTTCTTTGGAACTCACAAGCCTGTGACGGAATCATGTGTGTTCACTTTGGGGAAACAAAAACTGAGGCTTAGGGTCACTGAGCCTTTTGTCACAGCCACATGGCTGAGGAAGCGGCAAGCCACAACTCTAGCAGCTTCTCTGACCCTGAGCCAGCCTCTGAAGCCCAGCACTGCACATCACCCCCTGTCTGGCCGGTTCCCTCAGCTTTTCCCCCGGGTAGTTCTGAGGTTCAGATGAAACAGTACCTGTGGGTGTACTTTGGGAAAACAAACAAGGATCAGGCCCACGTAACATGCTGATGCCCCAGCTTTGTGCAACACCAGTGGGGTTGGTATGATGCTGCCTTCCCGCAAGAACCGCAAGCAGGGCGGTGGCAGTCATCACCAGGCATCTCTGGAATCTCAAGATGGTGGAAACGTCGCTTCCTGAAATAGCCATGAAAATGTGGCTGAAGAGCCTTCCCAGGGTATGTGGTTATTTGCTCAGCATAGCAGTTCGGACAAGACAGTTCAGGGAGATGGCAGAGTCCTGCTCCCAAGGCCTTACATACGTGGCAGGAGCCAGGACTAGGCCACTCAGCTGAAACGCATGAGCATATCACTTTGCTCTGGCCGCAGGCAGGGGTGTGGCTGGAGAGGCGAGGCTGGCGTGATCCGAGTGGCCGCAGGAGTGGGATCCGTGAGCCTCGCCTTGAGTCTGACTGTGTTCTCCATACAGGCGAATCAGACAGACCCCACCTGCCCGTGCGTGAACAAACATTCTAGTGGGGGGAGACAGACAACAAACAAACAAATGAAAAGAGGATTTGAGAGTGTGAAGTGTTACAAAGATAATGAAACAGGGTGACATGATACAGAGGGGGAGACGGGATTGAAGAGGCAAAAAGGAGGTGCACTTGGGCCAAGACCCGAGGGAGGCCAGGTGAAGAGCTAGGGGCTGGCTCTGCCATCTGGGTGGAAGGAATGTCGTGGGCCAAGGCCCCGGGATAGGAACAAGCTGGCCGTTTATTTCAGGAGTGGAAAGGAAGCCTCTGTGACTGTAGGGGTGTGAGGGAGCCTGAGGATGGTGGGGCCAGGATCACGGGGGCCTCACAAGCCATGGCTTTGTTTAGAAATGCTTTGTGGGTGAACTTACATTTCAAGTCACGCTTTCAAGAAGAGCCATCGGTCATTCTTAGGGTGGCTGGGAAGAAGGAGCGCTGAAGGGGCCAACAAAGAGAGATGCTGTTCAGGAAGCAGACCAAGAGCTGGGCCACATGGGGAAGGCCCTTGCTTAATTTCCCATCTGCTGCTTCTTCCTGCCCCCAGCACCCTGCCCATAGGGAGGAAGGGGAAGTGCCCGAGCTCGCTCTACATGGCCTGGCTGGAGACGCTGTCCCAGGACCTCAGACCTCCAGTCATCCTGATCCGAGGAAACCAGGAGAATGTGCTCACCTTTTACTGCCAGTAACTTCGGGCTTGGCTGCACCTGCCCAAAGCCTGAGCGCAGGGGACACCCACCTGTCCACGGGCACAGAAGGCATACCCTGTCACGTGTAGTATCTGATGATCTGATGGAAGAAGTTGATAGATTTTCGAACATCGGCTGGACCCCACTCCCATTGGATGTGTGCTCTGGGTTTTGTTTTTATGGGCTAAAGAAGTAGCAGACAGAGTTGTCTGCTCTATCTGGCAGGTCCATATCCCTTTCAAGTTTTCTTTTGCTCTTAATTAAAACAAATTAAGATTTCATTTGATTTGTGTACAAATTTGAGTCAGACTTCTGGATGTGTATCTTGGCAGTTTCTACAGACCTTTCCTGGGAGCACCCCCTAAACATGCCTCCGCCTTCCAATGTCAGGCGAGTGGGCACCCCACATGCACCTGCAGCTCTTACAGGAGGAATACAGGGGCCCTGGAGCCTCCATAATAATGCAGATTTATGTAACTGCCTCTCACTTCCTTCACTTTCAATAATGTGTCTAAACTGTTTTGGTTGGTTCTTTGGTAAACTGAGACTTCCAAACTTTTCTAGATGGCAATCCACAGTAAGAAATCTATTTGAAATTAAAACTTGGAACAAATGCAGTGAAACAAAAGAGTCACAAAACAATCCTTATCCTTTGCTGAGAAAGACAGAGCTCCTGGCCGAGCACTTGAGGGAGGGAGAGGGGGCTGCTTTTGAGCCATTCAGTGGACCGGGACCAACTCCCACTCCAGATTAGGCAAAGCCTTTCTAGAGCCATATGGAAAACCACTTCTTGGCAAATGGTTGCTCCCTCTTCTGACCTCAAGGAAACTCTGATCCAAGAACAGAGAATGCTTTGACTTTGGGAATTTAAATAAAACACTTCACCATGTTGGAATCTAAATTTTGAACAATGATAATAGCTTTGTTTAAAAAAAAAAAAAAGCCTTGAGTTAATAGTGAGGTCAAAAACAATGAAATGAATAAAAAATACATTTACTCAGTCAACAGAATTTATTTGTTTTGGAACAGGCTGTTTCTCAACTCTGCTGAGTGTTTTGGAAAAACTAACTGTATTGTTTTTTCGACCCTGGATTAAACTTTTCTCTGAGCTTCCACTGGTCCTGTAGGTCACAGTGCCAGATTTCCACATGGACGCTTACAGGGGTCACTTACTTTTCCCTTTGCTTCTCTTACATGTGCTTGAAGATGCACAGAGAACCTGTCTTCTTTAATCTTTTAAAAAGTCTCCCAGGAATTTCACTCTTGCCTCAAACCAAGGGGCGGAGAGATTGAGTGGAAAGAGCCAGAGCGTGGCCACCAAGGAACATGGATTTGAGTTTCTGTCTCTGCCCAGAACTGGCTGTGACCTCAGATATGGCCCCTTACCCGCTCTGAGCCGCGGTCTGAAATGAGAGGATGGGACTGAAGCAGGTGTCACCAGCCAGCTGGCCTGGGCTGCCTGGCTTGGCCCGCGTGCTGCTTGTTTAATGCTGTGTGTGTTCCTTTTGGCCGTGGGGTCTTCGCTGCTGCGCGGGCTTCCTCTGCTTGTGGTGAGTGGGGCTACTCTTCGCCGCAGTGCTGGCTTCTCTTTGTGGAGGCTCCTCTTGCTGTAGCCCGAGGGCTCTCGAGCAAGGGCTCAGTGGTTGTGGCGTGTGGGCTTAGTTGCTCCGAGGCATGTGGATTCTTCCCGGATCAGGGACGGAACCTGTGTCTCCTGCACTGGCAGGCGGATTCTTAGCCACCGTATCATCAGAGAAGTCCCCACGTGTGGCTGATTAGTGTTATGGAAGTGAGGGGGACCAGGTGGGGTGGAGAACACATTCTTCAGTACCCCCACCCCCACTGTGGCCCACCACTTCCGGCCCTACTATGTGTGTTCAGAGGCTGTGAAGACACCCCCCCGCCCCAACCACCCCACCGCGTCATCG
>SJYH01004809.1:27949-40215 GCA_006408735.1 Sylvicapra grimmia
GAAGAGTTGACTCATTGGAAAAGACTCTGATGCTGGGAGGGATTGGGGGCAGGAGGAGAAGGGGACGACCGAGGATGAGATGGCTGGATGGCATCACGGACTCGATGGATGTGAGTCTGAGTGATCTCTGAGAGATGGTGATGAACAGGGAGGCCTGGCGTGCTGCGATTCATGGGGTCGCAAAGAGTCGGACACGACTGAGCGACTGAACTGAACTGAACATGGATACATATACAAGTATGACTGATTCACTTTGCTGCACACCTGAAACTAACACAACATTGTAAATCAACTAAACTCCAATAAAAATTTTTCGGAAAAGACTATTGGTGGGGCAGGAGGAAAACCCAGGTAACCAAGGGCCTCAGAAGACACCAGGGTCCAAGAAGCACAGAACTGTTGGCTCTCAGGTTACCCAATGGCAGATGTAAAGTCACTGCTGAATTGCGGTTCTGGGCATCACTGGGAGCCTTAGAGAGAATAATTCAGTAAGGTGGTGGGTCAGGGACCCCAGACTGAGGAACAGCTGGTGGAGGGCGAAGGAAAGCAGCAGATATACATATAGACCTGTGCTTGAGTGATCCAGCAATGGGGAGAAAAACAGCAATATGGAGAGGAAAAATAAGCTGGACCTGGGAGGAGAGGCAGAGACTGTTGTTGTCTTAGGGGGTGAGTCAGTCAGGATAATGCTAGATTTTGCTGCAGTCATAAATTACCCTCTAAGTGTTAGCAGCTTATATGATAAAGATCAATTTCTCTCTTGCAAATATTCCTATGCCCTCTTCTCCACCTCAAATCCCAGTGATTATTCCCATCTTGGGAGGCAACCACTTCAGCCAGTAGCTTCCAACTCACTGAGGAAGGGGAAAAGAGAGCAGGAGGGTCGCGCACTGGCTTTCAAATGCTTCTGCTCATAAGTGACCTGTTGCTTCCAATCAAAGTCCATAAGCCAAATAATTCACATGGCACCACCTTGCTGCAAGAGTGCTGGAAAACTGGGAGGACCATAGAAGTATTCATTGGGCAATAAATGTCTCTGTCATGGTTGGGAATGAGAAAGAGAAATATAGGTCAGAGGGGAAAGATTTAATAGGCAAGGAAGAGAGTAATTGATGAAGAGGTAGTAATGGAGAATCAACAATATGTGGGGGGAATTTTGCCAAGCAGTACAGAGGGCATTTGAGCAAACTCTGGGAGATGGTGAAGGAGAGAAGCCTGGTGTGCTACAGTCCATGGGTTGCAAAGAGTTGGACACAACATGCAAAGAGTTGAACAACAAGGAAGGCATAGCTAATGTCTGCCATTTCGAGGGTGCAAAATTCCCAGGACACCTGCCCTTGTGCCAGTCTCTGCCAAGGCTCTTAAGCACCAGGTCATAAAGCAAATGTGCAGAATGAATAATCAGGGACATGTTCTCCAGTGATGGGATGGGCCAAGCAAGAAGGATGGAAGGCCAAGGTGCAAAAAATCCAAGGAAAATGACCAGAGTACGTGAGCTCTGAAGTGGATGGAGAGACTGTAAGTGAGCCGCAAGATTTGAGAACACTTGAGGGGCTGGTAGCAGGAGGACAAAAAAGGCACTCAGGGGAAGGGGGAGAGAGAGATGGAGAAGAATACAGGGGAGTTTGTGGTCGGTCTGTGTGCATTTCAACATGCATTCTGCAGGAGGTGTTGGAGCAAAATCTAGGGTGTCTGTCATTTGACTGGGAGCTCTGTGAAGGTGGCAGTTGACGTGAACCTTTTAGTCACTGAGTGGCAGGAAGACCTTGAGGACCAGAGCAGCTGGAGAGTATTCATGGCATGTTTACTGGCTGGCATGGGGGTATTTGAATATCTTAACCGCTGAGATGGCTGAGTGAGTGCTCTTCAGCCCTGATGGTGACCACATCTGACTGATCTTTGCTTCCCAGCACCCAACACAGAGCTTAGCACAGAGAGGGCACTCAGTAAATGCTAGGCAAGTGAATGAATGGATGGATGGATCATGTACAATGGGCAGTGGGAACAGAGTAGAGCAGAGATAGAAGTAAGTGGAAATGAATGAAAGGGAATGTGATCGAGAAGCTAGAACCATTATCATGGGCAAACGATGGACTTCCCTGTCGGTCCAGTGGTTACGACTCCACCCTCCCAATGCAGGAGACCTGGGTTCGATCCCTGGTCAGGGAACTAAGATCTCGCATGCCATGCAGCCAAAAAAAAAAAAAAGAGAGAGATGAGCAAAGGATGTAAAGGAAGTTTATAACCTTGGAAGAGACTTCTAGACGTCAAAAGACTGTAATTGATTCGGAAGAGTACTCTTCTCTCTTCGACAATTCTACGTGTGGTCGAATCTTCTTAGTGACTCCTCCCCCTCTGCCCTCTTCCCGACGGAAGTTACCCTTTACAAGTTTTCAGAACAGAATCTCTTTGCATCCCAACCAATTGGACTCCTCCAAAACCCTTAACCCCGTTCCACGTACCCCTCTCTCGGTCTCGAACAAATATTTTTTGGTCTGGGTGCCCATTTTAGAACGACTGGACTCACTAACTGAATCCGGACCCCGTCCTTTTCGACTGGTCTAGTCCCCTCTCTATTCGTCAATCTCCTTACTTGTCTCTACAAACAATACCCGACCCTTTCCTTTTCGGGTCTCAAGTTACCCTCCCGGCTCGTTCTTTTAAGTACCTCCTCTCATCATTCAGGGTGGTAATATTGTTCTTGTAACGATAGAGACGCTAGAATGCGTAGAAACGAATTCACGATCTAGACTTTGGTCGAACCCCTTCGACCTCTAAAACGATCTCTTTTTTTCTTTCTTTGATTGTGTGTCAGCTTTTAGATGAACCTCATATCCTTTTTAAAAAAATAAATACTTTTCCGTGATATTTTGAATTCTACTTATTTGTGACAAAAAAGGAAAAGAAAAATTTCGTTTTACGACTTGATGTTAGTCTTATAAATCTTCTCCCGACCTGACTACCGACACTACTCCTTGGCACCCGAAGACTGTAACGGACCTGGGCTCAAGTCGGTACGGTGACGGGCCCTACGTCCGGATCTCCCGTCCCGGATGGACTCACGACAAACGGGTCTTCGGTTTGGGTTCGTCGGTCCTCTCAGTACTTGGACTTCGATGATACTTATAAGTACCTGTTCAAAAACAAATTTAAGGACTAAAGTTGATGAAACCTATATAGGGATCCTTACCTTAACGACCCAGTATACTTTTAAGAGACAAATCGAATAGCTCAATTAATTGGGGTCCATGTAAAAATTTGGAACACTTTAGAGTCTAATTGAAGGGACTATGGAGTCAACCATTTCTTAAGTGGACGTTACGTCCTCTGGGACGAAGTAAGGACCCAGTCCTTATAGGAGACCTCTTCCCTTTCCGATGGGTGAGGGCGTAAGAACCTGAAGGGAACACCGAGTCGACCATTTCTTAGACGGACGGTACGCCCTCTAGACCCAAAATAAGACCAGATCTCTTAAGGTACCTGACATCTCAGGTACCCTAGTGTTTCTCAGCCTGAGCTGACCCGTTGAAAGTGAAAGTACGTCAATCGGCCCGTAGGGTCCACCGTGATCACCATTTCTTGGGTGGACGGTTACGTCCTCTCTACTCTGAACCCAAGGTCGGGATCCAACCCTTCTAACGGGACCTCCTCCCGTATCGTTCAGTGAGGTCATAAACAGACCTCTTAGAGTACCTGTCTTCTCAGACCGTGTATCGCAGTGTTTCTCTGCCTGTGTTGCCTTCGTTGAATCGTCCGTATGTGCGTTGGTTCAATAAATTTGAGGGGCACGGAGTCAAAGGGATCGACACTCTATCGTTATTGTTTTCGTAAGATGAAGTATTGCAACGACACTCCTAGTTTACGTTTCAAGACCTTCGGCACACAGGCCGTGGACCATTCGTGAGGGGACATAATCGGTAATCGAGATAAGTACTTGGGTAGAAACAAGGGTTCGGAGAAAGGGAGGACGGAATAAAGACGATACAGAAAAAAGGGGGTAGAAAAAAGTGTAAAGGAAAAATTCAGATAGGATCGCGACTAGATGCAAAAGAGAACTTACTTTGTGAGTCCGGAGGTCTGGGGTTCAGAGAAGAGTTTGGGTCGGAAGGGGTACTACGCCTAGGTATGTATTAGGACCAGTACACGGAAGATGAGGAGTTTTTGGAATAACGGGTGTTTTATTTTGGTTGAGAGTTCCTACTCGTATGTCAGAAGGGACTCGACCAGGGTTCTTAAGAAAGGTCAGAATGGAGAACGACTGTAGTAGTAGTAATAATAAAATTTTATTTGAGACCCCTTTAAGGGACCACCGACGGTGACTAAAAGGATTCCTGACATATTAAAATATGAGGATGTTCGGTACATACTCTCAAGACTAACGAGGCATAAAAAAGTTATGAACCACAACATTCTCAGAAGTCAATTTTTTTTTTTTTCTTAAAAAGCCCTACTATGTCAAAGTGTTAGTCCGAATCTTTGGACATCTGACCTGAACAACGTCAAGGGACTTATAATAATCGATTATAATTGACTCGTGAACGATTCACAGACCGAGAAAAGGTTCTAGAAATAGTTACAATATAGTAAATTTATAGTGTTGTTGAGACACTTTCTCTGTGATAATAAGAGAGACAAAATGTCTACTCCTGTCAATCCATGTCCCTCCAACTTATTGAACGGATTCCAGTGTATCGAGTATTCGCTGTATTTAACCCAAACTTTATCCGTGAAACCGAGAAGTAGGTAGTCAACTTGGTGACTGAAAATGAACGGGTATGTTGAACACATATTTAGGGGATCACCCGAATTAGTCATTAACGACTGTAATATAAAAAATTTAGAAATAATAATAAAACAACACAGTCCAGAATTAACGTAGTACATCTTAGAAAGGAACTCGCACTTAAGAGATCAACACAGTACGTTTGAGTTATCAACACCGTATCCTTGGATTGTCCAACGATTCCGAATCAACGAGGTGTCGTACATGCTAGAATCAAGAGGATGGACACTAGATTGGGTGCAGGGTATGTAACGTTCCGTCTAAGAATTGATGACCTGGTACTCCCTTCAGGGACAGTAATAATAAAAATGAGTCTAGGGTGAGTAGGAAGTTTTAAGTCCAGTTTAAGGAGGAGAAGATAGGTCCAAAGACAGAGGGGGACAGGAAGAAGGAGACACATTAGGGAGTCACATTGGGGAAGTCGTTACATACTCTGAAAACCCAACTCAAAATAAGACAAAAACGTGACAGAATAGTACGAGTCATATAAACATTCCAGTGACTCTAATCCCGGTGAAGTACAAATAGAAAGATAAGGGTTGTACAACTGGACTTAAATTACAAAAATATTTATACCAACTGGGAAACATAGGTGTCCAAGGTGTAGGTGGTTAAGTTGGTTGGTACCTACCTTTTATAAGACTTCTTTTTTCAAGGTTTTTCAAGGTTTTAAACGGCGGTGAGACCGTTGATAAATGTATCGTAAATTTGACATAAATGTCAATAAATGTATCGTAAATGTAACATAAAACATAGTATTCATTAGATCTATACTAAGTTTCATATAACTCTCTTACCCTGAAGGGACCACCATGTCACCAATTCTGAGGTTCAAAACGTCCGAACTAGGGACCAGTCCTTGATACACGGAGCACCGGTTTTCCAAAAATTTTATATATATATACCCTCCTACAACGTAACCAATATACGTTTATGATGTGGTAAAATATTTTCTCTGAACTCGTCGCTTCCTAAAAAGACACCCCACCCCCTTCAGGATCTGGGTTAGGAGGTACGTATCCTCCTTGTTAAGACACGACGTCCGTCTTAGTGTCTTCAGGAAATGTTCAACAACAGAACCTCTCTATTGAGTTGTCCCTTAGTTCTTTAGATGAACGGAAAAGGGATCCCTTTTTGTGTGGGGAAATGAAAGAATGATGACTCACTTTTACCTACACGGCAAAATTCCCCTAGACCTTCTTGTCACTGTAGGCTACAGGAAACCATGTTATGTGGCATCATTAATTACCCAATGAAGCTGTTATCTTCTGCCTGGCTGCCTCCTCCAAGGCCTCTGCTTGTCTTATCTGGCCTGGCCTCCCTGGTCAGCTTCTCGCTAGTTGCAAGACTACCAGATCATAATCAGTCATTTTTTCCATCCTGATGTATGAAAAACAGGGCCAGCTACATAATTTGTGAGACCGGGTTAAAAATGAAAATGCAGGACTCCTTGTTCAAAATTTATTCAGTATTTTCAGAAGGACATTAAACCAAGAGTAGGGCCCCACAGATGTCACACCAGTGAAGCCTGTCTGGACAAAAAAGGGACTGAGGCCTTCTCAGCTGACAAAAACCAATCACAGTAAGTTCAGCATGGGGCCAATAATTTCCAAAGCCTTCCACTTCCCTTCTTGGTACAAAGACTGCTAAAATGGAAACCACCCCTATTCTGTGTTACATTAAGGCTGATTGTTATGCATTGAACAACATCCTCCAATTTTAGCACAGTTGGTAAAGAATCTGCATGCAATGCAAGAGACCCCGGTTCAATTCCTGGGTCAGGAAGATCTGCTGGAAAAGGGATAGGCTAATGGCAACCCACTCCAGTACTCTTGCCTAGAAAACCCCTGGACAGAGGAGCCTGGTGCAGGCTCCTCTGTCCATGGGGTCGCAAAGAGTCAGACAGGACTGAGCAACTTCACTTTCACTTTCACCCACTCCAGTACTCTTGGGCTTCCCTTGTGGCTCAGCTGGTAAAGAATCCGCCTGCAGTGTGGGAGACCTGGGTTCAATCCCTGGATTAGGAAGATCCCCTGGAGAAGAGAAAGGCTACCCACTTCAGTATTCTGACCTGGAGAATAGTCCATGGGGTCGCAAAGAGTCAGACACAACTGAGTAACTTTCATTTTCATCACCACCCCCCCACCCCATGTATGTGACTGTATTTGGAAATGGGGTCTTTGCAGATGATCAATTAAGATGAAGTCATTAGGGTAAAACCCTAATCCCATATGGCTGGTGTCCTTATAAAAAAGAGGGGGAAACTGGGACACAGAGACATGCATAAAGAAAATGATGTGAAGGCATGAACACTGGGGGCGAGGGGAGGAACGACACACGGTGATCATGAAGGCAGAAATGGCATGATGCAGCATCACCCCCAACAAATGCCAGAGATTGCCAGCAGGGAAGAGAGCTTTCCACAGTGCCTTCAGAAGGGCGAACCCTGCCCAACACCTTGATCTCAGACTTCGAGCCTCTAGAGCTGTGAGACGCTAATACATTTCTGTCCTTTAAGCCACCCCATTTGTGGCACTACATCCGCCAACCAGACCAGGTTCCTCCTGTTCCTCTCTTGCCCTTACCAAACTTCTGACAGCTGACAAAACAGATATCCCAACAAGACTAGAACAAGGATGGGCTAAGCACAATGGCAGTTTTATTTTTTCAAGACCCTTTTTCCTACAGAGAGAGGGAGTGTCTACAGCAGCAAGGTCTTTGAGGTCACTTTTTAGGATAACAGAATCCTGTCTTCCCTTCTCAGCCCGTTTCAAGGAAGCATGTTAGTATCCTATAGACTGAGGACTTTTTCGAATAGCCCCCAGCTTAACCGAGACTGTGCCCTGCCTGCCACTCTTTAGTATGATGTCCCACACTTGGGGGTGTAACTTTCAAGACTGAGGTCACAGATGCACAGGCCGCATTGGCTCAGATTCCTGCATCCTTAACCCAGGAAGGATCCGCCCTTCTTCCTGGCCCTCCTAGGGCGCCGCAAACTGGGTTCGCCCAGCGGTTCTTTGAGCCGCGACAAGAGTTGGGGTGGCGCGGCCTGCCCTGGGGGCCTGACGTCTCGGGCCACCCCTGGGAAGGGAAAGAGTTAAGTGGGACTGGGGGCAAAGGGGCGGGGGTGCTGCTTTGTGAGGAAACAATTTGCAGAGGCTGCCAAACCGGGAGGCTGCAGGGACGGCCCTCCCTAAACGGCCTTGAGCAACCCGACCAAGGAGCAGGCCAGTGTCCTCAGGGCTGAGGCGCCCCACACGGGGCGCACGCACCCCAGCATGGTCACCGAACCCGGGCTCCCCAGCCGCAGCCGCGACTCCAGGTGACGCCACCGCGGCGGGTTGCATCAGCCGGAGCCCAAGGGCCTTGGCCCGCCCTTCCGCCCACGGAGCTGGGCGCCGATTGGGCCACGTTAGGGCAGGGGCCTCCGCCTCAGCCAATGGGCGACAGCCACAGAGGGTTCGGTCCGCAGAAGCCAGGCGCGGGGTGCCTATAAAAGGTGCTGGAGGCGGGGGCGCGTGCCCCGGAGGCTGGAACCGTCGTTGCGGGGGTTGCTGACGGCTGGGACGCTTTCTCCCTGCTGTCTGGGGGCGCCGCCGACATGGAGCCTGAGCCCGAGCCCGAGCCCGTCACGCTCCTGGTGAAGAGCCCCAACCAGCGCCACCGAGACTTGGAGCTGAGCGCCCACCGCAGCTGGAGCGTGGGCCGCCTCAAGGCCCATCTGAGCCGCGTCTACCCCGAGCGCCCGGTGAGAGGGGGGCCCCGACTCCCGCCGCCAGCATCCCTCAACCCCGGCGGTCATCCTCGCAGCGCTCTTCGCGCCCCTTCCCACTAGAGAGGCCATGTCCACCTCCCCTCCCCCCGTACCCTTTCCCCTCGCCGGCCGGCCTCCAATGGCTGCTCCCGCAAGTCCAGTTTCCCAGGCCTGGGGTCTCCCCCTTTTCGTGCCCTGCCGCCGTAGGCGCCCCTTGACCTGGCCCCGTGACTGTCTCTTCCTCCTCCTAGGCCGCCATCGCCCCGCCTTCCTGACGGGGCCGCCTTCCCCTGTCACGTCGCCTTCTAGGCCCCCAACTCTGCCATATACCTCTCCAGACTCCTTCCCGTCCCCTAGATCAGGCTTCCAGCCTTAGCCAAGCCGCTGAAACAGCAGTTTGACCTTGGGTGAATCATTTCATCCTCCAAACCTGTTTTCCCCAAACGTCAGAGCGACGTGTCCCTTCCTGGTTAGGATCGTATCCGATTAAGTTAGAAAGAAATAAGGAAATAAGAAAACGTGAAGGCTGCAAAATGAGTTTTCTGGTGTGGCCTCTCATTGCGGAGAGGAGAGTGCAGGGGCTGAGCCCAGGCCAGTGGCTATAGAGAAGCATGGTGCGCGCGCGGCCGTGTGTACCTAAGGCCCCACACCCAGGAGCAAGGACGTGGCTGTTGCTCTCCCCGTCCACCTTCCGCCGCGGGGGCCCCTCCCTGTGAGCTGGACTCCACAGCCTCTGCCTAGTCCCAGGGAGGAGCCTCGTGCGCTTTCTGGTAAAGAGTGACTTAGAACGCAAATAGGTGGAGGGAACCTCCCCGAGTCTGGGTTTTAAAGATTTTGGTCCCACAGTTACAGAGATTTCCTTGCTTTGTTTTGGTCGACACATCTGTCAACATCACCCTTAGCGACAGCCCTTCCTCCCCACCACGTGATGGGAGCCATGAACTGGACCTTCCTGTATTTACTTTCTACTCTAATATTATGTAAGTGTGTCAGCAGGGTTCTTTGCTGCCCACGGCTGTAATTCCCCTCCATCAAACAGGAGAGGGCATCAAGTCAGGACGAGATTGTGAAATTGTTCCTCCTTATCCGAAGCGTTAGAAGGTGCTATGGCTAATGGGTCAGGTTATTTTTGTTCTGTGCTGTCAAGAAGGTGGAAGTGTGAGTGTCCCTCCTGAGCCGTTCTTTTGAAATTTACGTATTTGTTTAGGAAGCTCCCATTCTGTTAGCATTTATCTTGGCACTGTTTGCAAGGTCACCATAGTTGCTTCTAAGAAACCAGGTGTTAAGCTGCTATGAGAGTGGTTATTAGGTACACAAATTGGCGAGGCAGGTGTAGGCTCTTGTTGCATCATTTGGTGAAAGGCGGTGTTTTGGAAGAGAGCTTTCCTTTAGGGCTTCCCTGGGTGAGGAGCATCACTCTTATTAAATCTGAGGACCTAAATTTGTAAGTAAAAGGTGTCTGGGGTATGTAAATTTGTGTTTAAAAATTATGGCTGAAGCACACTTGTCGTTTGCTTTGTAATGTGAGAACCCTTACTTTTGATAGTGGTTTGCTTAATATGTTTTTCTTCAAATCAGCATTCTTGGTAAAGACCCCAGTGTCGGTTCAGGCCTTTAACAGGCCTCAAATCACAGGCACCTGTGGTTTTCAAACCTTTCCTAGTGTGGAACTCTTTAATAATGCAGGATCCCACCTATGCAATAACATTTACAAATCCAAGCGTATTGCGTTTACTTAAAAAGTTCAGTTGGTGAGAACGATGGTGAACCCAACATTCAGTATATTTCCGTAGTTTGTTATACTTGCCCAGTGTCAAAAAAAAAATCCTGATTTACACAGATAAATAGATACTGTTATTGTTTTGTTTTAAACAACTTGCTTTGTATCTCTGGCTACTTCACAGGAATGGCTTTATTCCAAATTTTGTATAGTTGGTTATTCTGGCAAGAGTAGGTTAAGAAGTTGGTGGTGCACTCCGGTGTACTGACTTTGGTGTATATCATTTGAAGCCTTTAAGTCCAGTTTTTAAGAGAATTAAAAATAGATTTTAAAAGTGAGATCTGTATAAAAGTGTGTGGCACCACTGTGGTTTTAAAATCACTGGAATGGAGAAGAGGGTTAGGAATCTTGACTTTAGCAGCAGGTGACCTTGGACCCGTGAATTTTAGACTTTCCCCCTCCCCCTTAGAATTGCTTGCTAAGGTGCTTCAGTCATGTCCGACTCTTTGCTACCCTATGGACTGTAGCCTGCCAGGGGCTCTTCTTGTCCATGGAATTCTCCAGGCAAGAATATTGGAGTAGGCCTTCCTGACCCAGAGACCTAACCCATGTTAAAATAGGCATACTGAATATCTCACAGGGCTGTGTGGAGTGTTGCCACACAGCATCCCCCCTCTAGCTGCATTTGTATGTTGGGAAAAGTCTTTTGGAGTGCTTAAGTGTATAACTGCTTCGTGTTATCTTGGGACGGTGTTCTGTGGTTTTAGTGAAGGCTAACTTTGACTTCTCTGAGACCAAAGGAGGTTTTGAAGTTGGTTACTGTAGGAACTCTAGATTGGTGCTTTTTGTGGCAGAAAGCGGTCTCCCTGGGAGTTAAGAAGTTAAATAGGTTGCCATAGGCTTTGTGGACTGGATGTAGTTTGCCATCCTAAATTTGTTTGCGTGTTAGAAATCGGTTTATTGAGAATGTTCTAAATAAAAGTATATGGGGCCTTTGGAAAAATGTTCTCCTATGATGCTGGGGGAAAAAAAATTTAATATTTGTATAAAACGGTGTCTTTTGTTTGGGAACTTGCAGGGCTAAGTGCTGACCTGTGCTACTCTTTCTTTCCATAAGCGTCCAGAGGACCAGAGGTTAATTTATTCCGGGAAGCTGTTGTTGGATCACCAGTGTCTCAGGGACTTGCTTCCAAAGGTATTACTTAATATTATTAAGTTTTTGAATGTTTTTAAGCACTAACCGGGTTGAATTCAAGTCTAAAGTACTTCCTTATTACTTTCAGCAGGAAAAACGGCATGTTATGCATCTGGTGTGCAATGTGAAGAGTACTTCAAAAATGCCGGAAGCCGGTGCAAAGGTACGTCTGCTTTTTCATGACTGCATGGCAGTTTGTGTCATTCAGACTGTCAAGGTAGAAATAAAGGAAGTTGGGTTAAACTCCTAAGCGAGCCTTTTTATCATGTAATAATTTTGTCTCTTCCCCAGTGAGAATCAGGAATAAACTGTTATCGATACAAATGAGAGTTTACTATAATAGAAGTAGACTGTTCTATTAGTCTTGTAGTGGAAAAGTGGAGTTCTGCAGTATTCTCTTTTCTGGGACACAATTTGACCTATAGTGGCTTGGTGTCCAGATCGCCAAACTAGCAAGGCAGTCATGAATTTTGCACATGAATTTCTTCTAAGGAACCATTCATTTTTATAGAGTAAAAAAAGTGACTGTTTCCTTTGGAAATATACATTTGTTGGGATAGGAAAAGACCACAGTCTTTATAAAGACTCATGTTAAGTGGTTAAAGTCCCTTGTTTTTCATTTCACAGTGTTAGTTCAAATGTACTCTATTAATATTCTAATGTGGTGATACACGCTAAATTTGCATTACAGCAGTACATCCTGAAACATCTGAATATACTAAAAGAAATACTTCAGGTCTGTGTTGTATTTATAAGCCTTATCAGTTGAATTTAATTTCTTGATTTAGTAAATTTAACACTTGTTAAGATGAAT
>SJYH01004809.1:46726-69413 GCA_006408735.1 Sylvicapra grimmia
GCCTTTTTTTTTAACTTGGAACACTGCCAAAATTAGAAAAATAATCCACATTTAATGAAGTGTCAAGCTTAATTACTAACTTAATAATAGTTGAAGATCTAGTTACTTCATTTGATACTGTGGCCAGAGATACTGAAAACCATGAGAGCGTTCAGCACAGTTGTGCTGTGGAGGCTGGAGGAGGAGGTCCGTCCAGCATGGGACGCCATCCCCAGGGTCCTGCCTGCGTCGCTTGGCTTATGGGCGGGGACCCATGGAGTCACTCTGCCCTTGCCTAATGTTATTGGGTGCTTGTCACAGTCCTAAGTGTTTTCTCCTTGTGGTTTATTCCCTACAGGGGGGCCCTGATCCTGAAAGTGAAGATCCCAGCCACCTTCCTCCAGAGAGGGATGTAAGGGGTGATGAGCAGACCAGCCCTTCATTTATGAGCACAGCCTGGCTTGTCTTCAAGACTTTCTTTGCCTCTCTCCTTCCAGAAGGCCCTCCAGCCATAGCAAACTGACGGTGTTTCCTCTCTGGCTGCTGGAGGCTTTGACAGGCGTGGACTGGATCATCTGATGCTGGCTCGATTTCCTTACCTGGACATGGCGGTGGCACAGAAATAGTATAAGAATCTACAAAGAGGATGATGTGCTTTTGTGATTAAGCAAAAGCAGCAAGTAAGACATGAAGCCATGATACAAATTGATGAACAAAAAATGCCTACAGGCTTCTCATGTCTTTATTCTGAAGAGCTTTAATATATACTGTTGTAGTTTAATAGGCATTGTAAGTAGGAGGCATTAGTTTCGCATGTTTATGCCTGAGGAACTTTTCCAGATGTGTGTGTCTGCATGAGTGTTTGTACATAGATGTCATAGACGCAGAAATGGTTCTGCTGGTACGATTTGATTCCTGTTGGAATGTTTAAATTACACTAAGTGTACTACTTTATATAATCAATGAAATTGCTAGACATGTTTTAGCAGGACTTTTCTAGGAAAGACTTATGTATAATTGCTTTTTAAAATGCAGTGCTTTACTTTAAACCAAGAGGAGCTTTGCAGAGGTGAAAACCTTTGCTGGGTTTTCTGTTCAATAAAGTTTTACTATGAATGACCCTGGCAGAGACTCCTGTCATCTTCGTTGTTTACTCCGTGTCTGTCGTCACTGGGTGGTCAGCAGCTGAGTTGCCGATTTTTGAGTAACCTGAATATTTTGCTTCTTTTTATAAAAGGACCATTTGTACTGATTAAGAAGATAAGGTAAAGCCACGGAAGTTTTAACTCACTGAGATTATGCTTGTGTTTCCCCTGCACTCCCCATTTCCTGATTTAAATAATACTGGCTTATGTTGTAACCCATCAGCTTTAAATTCCCCCGATGTAAAGTTCCCGGCTTTAAGTGCTTTTCACCTGCTTACATGTCATGCTGAGCTTTACTCTTGGACTTTAAGATTATTTTTGAGACTAATCTGAAAAGTAAAGTGCTGTGTGTTTTTCACAGGAGTGATGCTGTAAGTAGAATGCTAAAGGCCTGGGACTGTTTGTTTTCGGCAAAGTAAATCAGCTTGTATCATGGTCATGATCATTTATTTTTGGCTGCACTGGATCTGTGTTGCTTTTTTTTTTGCACAGGCTTTCTCTAGTTGCGGCGAGCGGGGCTGCTCTTCATTGTGGTGTGAGGGCTTCTTACCGAGGTGGCTTCTCTCGTTGTGGAGCACAGGCTCTAGGCTCGCCGGCTGTAGTAGTTGCAGCTCATGGGCCCTAGAGCTTTCGGGTTTCAGTAAGTGCAGCTCCCAGGCTCGGTAGCTGTGGTTCACGGGCTTAGTTGCTCCATGGCATGTGGAACCTTCCCAGATCAGGGATCAAACCTGTGTCCCCTGCATTGACAGGCAGATTCTTATCCACTGCGCCACTAGGGAAGTCCTGGTCATGTTCATGTAAACATCCTTGTTTACAGTGATGACTGGAAACATCATTGACATCCAATAAACATTCCCTGAACAATTTATAGCCAGATGCTGGGTAGAGGCAAAGCTGTTTCATGTATGTGTTTGTGTGTGCACGCGTGGTCAGTCACTAAGTCGTGTCTGACTCTGCAACCCATGGACTGTAGCCCATCAGGCTCTTCTCTCCATGGGATCTTCCCAATCCAGGGTTCAAACCAATGTCTCCTGCATTGGCAGGTGGATTCTTAACCACTATCACCACCTGGAAGGGACTCCAATTTTATCTACGACTGTGCTTTAAAAGCCAACCAAGATAATCATGTAAGGAGTAAAATAAAATAGCATAGAGTTTGAAATAACACCAGACCTCTGGCGCCAGAGGACTGACCAGTCAGGAGCCACTGACGATTGACGAGTTACAAAGGCGATATTTGCTTGAAGGAAGAAGCAACTCGAGACTGGAGGTTCTACAGTTTTATGAGTGAGAAGTGGGTGATGGGAAGAGACTAAGGAGCTGCAGAGAGGGGTCACCGCCGAAATGAGTGCAGAGGTGAGACTCCCCTCCCGCCATGGAGCTGGATTCCTGGCGTACTTGGCCATTGATCAAAGTGGTCATTAAGAGTTGATAGGAGGTCATTTTAAAAATCCTGAGTGGAGAAGCCTATCGTCTTATGGAGCAGGAGCAGCATCGCTTGGAAAAGACGCCCGGAACCCCAGGCAGCTGGCAGTGCTGGGCTCCTTTTGAAGTGGTGAGGCCACTCATACTCCCTGTGGTGTCCAGTTGCATCAGCTAAACTCCGGATTCCACAGGCCCAGAATAGTTCCAAGAAGGTACTCCTAAGGACAGCTGACAAGGGTTCAGATTGTCCCTAGCCACATTAAGAGAGGAACCTTCAGACAAGAGTCAAGGTTTAAAGGCTTCTGACGATGTGAGATATTGCCGAACTGTTTCTACAACAGTTACTAAATGTGCAATCACAAGAATGTACTTGCATACCACTGTTAATACTTTGGAAATTGTTGGTTTGAGTCTCTGTTGTTTAGCAATTAAAAAGCTGAAAGCATAAACCAAATAATTTCCCGAATGTTAGCTCAGGCCGTCATAAAGTGTGTGTTTTCCAAGGTGTGTTTTCTTGAACCCTAGTTCTATAGAAGGAGCATTCCAGAAAATGAGCCCGTGCTTAGTCGCTCAGTTGTGTCCAAGTTTATGGAATCCCATGGACTGGAGCCCACCAGCCTCCTCTGTTCCTGGGATTTTCCAGATAGGAAGGCTGGAGTGGATTGCCATTTCCTTCTCTGGGGGATCTTCACCACCCAGGGATTGAACTGGCGTCTCCTGCATTGGCAGGCAGATTGTTGACCACTGAGCCACCTGGGAGGCCCCAGGAAAATGATCTCACAGCCGGGTAAATCTGGCGGTTGGTGGGTTTCTTCACTGCAGGGCTCCAAGGGCATTTAACATACTGATGTGCATTCGAAGGAGGGTATGTGATCTGTGGCCTCTCCCTTCTGTGGACCTGCCCAGGACTGAAAAATGCACCACAGCTGAGGAAATGCAGTTAAGTTACTGTTAATGAACAATTAGTTTGGCATTCTATGCAGCAAACAGGTGCTTGGTGAGAAGTGACGTTATACATCCATAATGAGCGATGGAGGTAAATACTCCTTAGATGGCTAGGGAGGGGATCAGAAGCCAAGCGGATCTATGGTCTGGCTAATAGAGAAAAGGTCCAAGTCATCTTTGTCAAAAGAAGCTCTTTCACCTATTTTTAAGGGAGTTAACCCTTTGGGTGAAGAAACTGTAATGGCCTCCCCTGAGGGAGTTCCTTTGAGAGAAGCAGCTGAGTCTTCTCAGGACCTACACCTCCCGCACCTCCCTTTGCTTCTACATCTATAATCAGACTCAAGTCCCAGCAGGCCTCAAGAAGTGAACAGCTCTGTGCGGCACACCTAAAGAACTGTATGATTTTTCCGACTTAAATGGCCAATTCCAGGGTGGGATGAGAATGGATATTATTAATGGGTGTGGGCTAGTGGTGGAAGCAACAGCAAGTCGGATCAGGCTGGATTTATTTTTTGTTTATTTTTTTTTAATTTATTTTTGGCTATGCTGGTTCTTTGTTGCTGCGCGGGCTTTCTCTGGTTGCGGTGAGTGGGGGCTCCTCTCCAGCTGCAGTGCAGAGGCTTCCCACTGCGGTGGCCTCTCACACTGTAGAGCCCAGGCTCTAGGCTTGCGGGCTCAGCAGTTGCCTGTGGCATGTGGGGTCTTCCCACACCAGGGATCAAACCTATGTCCCCTGCATTGGCAGGCAGACTCTGCCACTGAGCCACCAGGGAAGCCCGGGCTGGATTTACTAACAGCCCACTGAGCAGAGATTCTTTTTTTTTTTTTTAATTGGAGCCTAATTACTTGACAATATTGTAGTGGTTTTGCCATACATTGACATGAATCAGCCATGGGTGTACATGTGTTCCCCATCCTGAACCCCTCTCCCACCTCCCTCCCCATTAAGCAGAGATTCTGTTTGTTTCGGTGTGAAAAATGAGAAATGGTTCTGATAGTTAAGTTGGCTGAAACATAGGCTGAAATTTGGCCCACACGAAGGAAGCTGAAATGACAGAACTACCTTGGTATACTGTAGAAGGTATTCATCATAGGGAGATTGGAATGTTTAGTGTGAATTTATCACGTCAGGCCTGCTCACCCACCCTGGGAGGGTCCACAGGACACACTTTTCACCTGTAGCCCACCGGGCTCCTCTCTCCGTGGGATTTCCCAGGCAAGAAGACTGGAGTGGGTTGCCATTTCCTTCTTCAGGGTAGTAATACAGTACTTTTATTTACTTATTTATTTTATATTTTGTCAGCGTGATGTGTTCTACTTATTTTTGAATGTCTTGGCCACCCGCTGTGGCATGTGGGATCTTAGTTCCCCCAACCAGGGATCGAACCTACACCCACCCCTGCACTGGAAGCACAGATGCCCAACCAACCACTGGGCCAGGGAAGTCCCTCCAGTATTTTTAAATTAAGGTATGTACTGTCTTATTAGACATAACGCTATTCCACACTTAATAGACCGTGGTATAATGTAAACATAACTTTTATGGGCTTTGGGAAACCAAAAAGTTCGTATGACTCACTTAATTACAATATTTGGTTTATTGCAGGGGCCTGGGACTGAACCCACAGTATCTCCGAGGTGCGCCTGTACTTAGCAAAAGGCAGAGTCCCCACACTGGTTCCCTCACTTGTGGAGTGAGGCTTCTTATGGAAAACCAAGTGGAAGTCACGAGAACTGCCTGTACCCAGGAAAATGAACATGGAGACCAATACCACATCCCCAGAGGGACTGCAGAGATCAGCGCCACCGTCAAGGACTTAAGAGATGCAGCAGTGCTGACCCCACATCTCTGTTCAGCCCTCATTCTCTGCAGAAGACAGGTGGGTTGTGGAGGATGACTTTTGTTGTTCAGTCACTCTGTCGTGTCCGACTGTTTGCAACCCCATGGACTGCAGCACGCCAGGCTTCCTCCATCTGCCAGAGCTTGCTCAAACTCATGTCCATTACATCCGTGATGCAATTCACCCTTCTCTTCTGTCGTCCCCTTCTGTTGCTGCCTTCAATCTTTCCCACCATCAGGGTCTTTTGCAATGAGTCAGCTCTTTGCATCAGATGGCCAAAGTATTGGAACTTCAGCTTCAGCATCAGTCCTTCCAACGAATATTCGGGGTTGATTTCCTTTAGGATGGGCTGGTTTGATTTCTTTGCAGTGCAAGGGATTCTCAAGAGTCTTCTCCAACACCACAGTTCAAAGGCATCAGTTCTTTGGCACTCAATCTTCTTTATGGTTCAACTCACATCTGTACATTACTGGAAAAATCATAGCTTTGACTATACGGACCTTTGTCAGCAAAGTGATATACTGTCTAGGTTTGTCATAGCTTTTCTTCCAAGGAGCAAGTGTCTTTAATTTCATGGCTGCAATCACCATCTGCAGTGATTTTGGAGCCCAAGAAAGTAAAGTCTCTCACTGTTTCCGTTGTTTCCCTGTCCATTTGCCATGAAGTGACGAGACCAGATGCCATGATCTTCGTTTTTTGAAATGTGTGGACATGGGTGATCATAAACTGATTTTCCTTGGTGACTGGAGGTGGTGACTCCAATTGCAGCTGCTCTCCCATGTGGTCTCATTACTTGAGCAAATTACACATCCCCTGGCTCCTGATTTACAGCTACTGATCCAACAAGTGCTTTTTCCTTAATACCTATTAGTTAAAACCACAAGAAGCAGTTTGCTTTCAGTTGGCCAGACCGAAAATACTCATTCACCGTCCTGCTTTGGGTGTATCAACTCTGCCGCCCAATGTAATTACAGTTTGGTCTGCAGGGACCTTGATCACCTTTTCCTTCCACAAAATATCCCACTGGCTGAACACTGATGATAAATGGGAATTCCATCTAGAGAGCAAGAAGTAGTGATGGTTAAGATATTTGCATTGTCAGGTGGTGGGAAATAAATTCCAAAAAGAGTCAGGGGCCTTCCATCTCAGTGAAACTTGTAGTGATGCAATGGTTGGGTGTGTGTCAAGATAGGTTTTTTCAGACAAGTTATTGGCATCCGGCCCCTCCTACAGCCAAAAAACCAGGCACAACATATAATTGTCCTCTGGATTTTGGAGCAATGTAGTCCTCATTTGGGTGTGTCACTCTGGCTTATTTACTTTCGGGCCCAAGTGACCTGAAAAGCTGCCTGTTTTGAGTGGGGTCCAGAGCAAGAGAAAGATTGGCACCTGCTCTTCGCTGCAGATAAATCCCTTCCCTCTGAGTAACTGCTGAGCCGTTGGATTTACACCTGCAATGACCCTATTTCCAAATAAGTTCACATCCCGAGGTTCTGGATGGGCACAAACTTGGGATGCAGTTCAACCCACAACAGGAAGAAGCGCTTCCAGGAGACACAACGATGGTTCCATCAAACTCAGGGCTCAGCTCCCTGGCCACTTCGGGCTCTCATGCCTCCAGAATCAACAGGCAGAGAAGGGCGTTATCCTGTTGGGTTGGCTGGTTGAATCTGACTATCAAGAGGAGACTGGGCTGCTACTAAACAAATGAAGATAAGGACGAACATGGCAATACAGGAGATCCCTGAGGCTACCCTGCCTGTCGATGGAAAATCCAATGAAGGGAGGACTACTAATGGCCCTGACTCTTCAGAAATGAAGGTTCGGTCGCCCCAGCAACCATGATCAGCTGAGGTGGCTGCTGAGGGCGTGAAATGGGTAGTGAAAGACAGTAGTTGTAAATAACAACTACATCTGCGTGACCAGTTGCAGAAATGAGGCCTGTAATTATGAGTATTTCTTTCTCAATTTGTTGGGCTGTGTTGGTAGCTTCATACACAAACTTGTATATTATGGAGAGATATATAGTACATATAAAGTAAATATTTTTGTCTTATCTCCTTGTCATGTAACATAAGATGAATTAAAAATAGTTAGCTTTACATCACAGAATGTTTTCTTTCTTTAGCCACATGGCGTGTGGGTCCTAGTTGCTTGACCAAGGATCAGCAGGATTCCCTGCAGTGGAATCGCAGTCCTAACCACCAGACCACCAGGGAAGCCCCCTGCATCATAGGATTTAAGTTACAGGATCTCATAGGGAAGAGTGACCATCAGCAGAGGACTTGGCATCCTCTCCTGGGGAAAGGATCAGTGTGTTTGGATTATGGGCGGGATAGTCACATCACATTCCACGGAAGCAAGGCTTTGTCACTGACTTTATCTGGAGGTAAGTGTGGTTTAAGATTGTGAGGGTACCTAGCTGATAAAGGGTGGACTGGGCTAGGCCCAGTTATTCAAACACTAATCTAGGTGTTGCTGGGGGTTTATCTTGCAGATATCATTAACACCTACAGTCAGCAGACTTTAAGGCGATTATGCTCCACATCTGAGTTGGCCTCATCCAACTAGGTGAAAGATCGGAAGAGCTGGACTGAGGTTTCCATTAAGCCTGAGGACCGCAGCGTCAGCTGCTTCTCAAAAGTTTCCAGCCTGCTGGTCTGCCCTAAAATGTCAGGCTCACCCAACCAGCCTTTACAATCACAGCCCATTCCTTGAAAGACAGAAACAAGCAAATAATTAATCTCCTATGAATTGTTTCTCCGCTAGAACCCTGACTGATAAAGGGTCCCAGCTCTGGAGGTTAGGGGTCCCACTCCTCAGGCTTATGCACCATATTGACCAACGGGGGTTTGCTGCCAACAGGCTGTATCACTTGTTTAGAATCAGGTGCCTCCCTAGGCTCTCCCTGAGACCAAACCCATATGGGGGCCGCTCCTTACAGGCTTTGCTCTGTGCCTTGCCAGGAAGGTTTCCTATTCCCAAAGTGTCAGGGCAGACTTGTGGGAAAAGGTAGAAGCAAGTTCTCCACTGGAAGCAAGTCCTTAGGGTGGAAGTGGTAGGAGATAAATGGTAGCTGTCTCTGACTTGGCACCTCCAAGAGTGACTTGGCCCATGGTGGTACCCAGGGATCCAGCAGCAGCTGACTTTGTGCTGCCTCTTGTATTCACACAGGCCTGAGTGTGCAAAAGCTTGTGTTTCCTGCTGCATAGCTGGCCAGCAAGCACACAGGCAGGCACATGCCACCAGGTCAACACTCAGTGCTGCGTTCAGGACCTTCCTGGCGGCAGGTGTGCCTGCCCTCACGGAGCTCTCATCCTGGCAGGACCACAGAGACGAAACAAGGAAACCAGTAGACCCCAAACAGCAAGGATTGGGGCGGGGGAAGCATAGCAAGAAAAAGTAATGGGGTGAGGGATATTTTAGAGAGTGGTGTTTTTGGAGAAGGTCAAGTGATTAGACAGTGGTCAGGGAAGGGCTCTGAGAGGTGATACCGGAATGATGAGCTGGAGCAAACCAAGCAAAGATTTGGGGAAGAGTTGTCCAAGTGGCAAGAAAGGCAAGCGCAAAGGCCCTGAGGCAGGAACAAGGTCCGCAAAGCCACTGGCTTAGAAGGTGGCAGGTGGCTGGCGCTGAGTGAAGGGGGGTGGTGGGAGAAGGGATCCAGAAGCAGGGGTACGGATCACATAGGGCCTCCTAGGCCTTCGTAAGGAATGTGTGTTCTAGCCAAAGTGAGATGGGATCCATTGGAGTCACAAGGGAAGGAACAGTATGGTCTGATGGCTTAGAGTTCAAGGAGCTGGAATTTCATGGAGAAACAGGGAGGAGAAATGATAGACATACAAGGGATATAGGAGGGAAGGCTGCTCCACTGAGAGCCGAAAATCCAAGGTCAGAGCAAGGAGGTGAGGGCATGGAGCAGAGCGCCCATGATAATGGAAGCAGGTGGAAGGATATGGGGACTGGGAGGACTAGGGGATAGGTTGTCCGAGGGGGGCAGGGAGCCGCGGAGGGTGTCTCTGTGTGGGCTGATGCAAGACTCCACCACTAGGTGGCGCTGAAGGCAACCAGGGAGGTGTTTGCAAGGCAGAGGCCGTCGCAGGGAAGGGCAGAGGCTGCAAGGGCAAGAGAGCTGGTTTGGCCCTAGGGCCTCTACAACCGGAGCCCCTGCTTTTCTTTATCCATAACATAGACCTCCAGCGACATATAAAACTGCTCTGCCCGCCACATGGGGTTCATGAAGCTTGAAAGCATGCCTCCCCGAAGGTTGCAAACATGCCCCTGGATGGGTGTGCAGAACTCATCTAGAGGATCTGTCCCACTGATAATCTTAGGAACAGTGTTATTTTTCAATATATTAGATAAGTGCATTTTCCCACTTAAATAGGGATATGAAGTTCCCTTTTGAAATACATTTAACTTAAAAAATTCCATTTAAAAGGTTAAGTAAATAATAGTCTAAAGCCTATGCAGAGAAGACAGAAATCATAACAGTTGAATGATGGAGGCCAGGAAACACTAAAAGCTTTGTGACATATAGCCCATGGGGGAAAAAAATGTTTTTAAGAAAAAAAAAATTTTTTTTTAATGTTTAAAAAAACATTTTTTAAAAAAGACTTGAATCCCAGCACACGCGTTTGTTTGTATTGGGTGGCTCCCGCGGGTGCACGTGCATCTCGGAGGAGGATGTAGCTGGGGGTGGTATCAGCCTGCGTGCCGGTGGCTGGGGCGTTCACAGCCACGTGCGCATGCACACATGGTTATTTTCGTGTGCCAGCAGGTTGGTTTGTCTGGGTGGGTGTGTGGGTACAGGTGTACAGGTGTGTGCACATCGAGGTACAGTTGCAGCACTGGGCTGGGCCGGAAGCCTGGGGCTGGCTGGTCACCAGCCACCAGGGGGCAGCAGGTAGCCGGGCAGGGCCTTCGTCAGGCCGCGTCCCCTCTGTCTGGCACGTGAGGTCCTCTGAAGTCCCTCTCTGCCCTGTCCCCACGTCCTCTGATAGCCCCAAGCTTCTGCTGAGAGCCCCAGTGGCCCTGGCAGAGGCTTTCTGAAAGTCCTAGGACTCAGAAAGGAGAGCTGTTGTAGGTGGAGTGGGACTTGTGGGGTCCCTGAGTGGCTGGCACCCGATTTCTGGGGGCACAGCTGGCTCTTCTGCAGTCTGGGCTCTGGGTCTCTTCCAGGGGTGCTCTGTAGCTGTCTCCCCTACTTTCAGCCCCAAGCTTGTTCAGATACTGCTAAACCCTTGGGCTCACCCCTGGCTTTGTGGGGAGTAGGTCATTCTGAGGCTCCCACGTGGGCATCAAAGGGGTGATTGGACCCTAGAGCCCCTCAGCTCTGCCCCGCATCCAGAGCCACCACCCTCACTAACAGGAGGAGCAGCCTGGGTCAGCCCAGTGGTGGCAGTGACTAACCCAAGTCCCCCGTCCTCCTCACAGTCCTTCAGTCCACAGGTATGTAGTGAGGGCCTACTATGTGCTGGGCACAGCTGCCGAAACTCACCTCCTAGCGATGGGCGGCTTCCTCCCTGCCAGCCCTGAGGACCGAGGCCTCTGAAGAGTATATTAATGCCCAGCAGCTTTCCTCCCAGCCTGGCGAGGAGGAGGAGGAGCCTTGATGAGAAAACAGCCGACTGTGGGCCGCGCAAGCAGTACCGCCTCTAATTCTCCCGCCAACTCTAGGAGGTAGGCACATGTGCCCATTTTATGGCTGAAGAAACTGAGGCTCTGAGAGGGTGAGTGATTTACCCAAGTTGCACAGCTGGTAAGTAGCCCATGCTAGGAGCCACATTCAAGTAGTTTGCTCACGTTCAGAAATTCCGTTTCTTTAGAGATGCCTGTAGACACAGACTTTGTGATGGAATAAGAAGGAGCAAGTCATTCTCCCAGGACTCGAGAGTCACAGTCTCCCCTGTCCTTGCCCTCGCCCCCACCGCAGGTGACCAAGTTAACAATCTCGTGTGTGTCCTTCCAAATAATCCGATATGGACCTACATATATCCATACATAATCAAGGTCCGGGGCTGTCATCATGTCTGGTTTATAGACACTTTTCTCCCTCAATGACACTGTGGGAAACAGTAACACCGCCCGCCCCCCTCTCCCCACCAAAAAAATATTCCCGTCCTAAGCCTGGGCTGACTTTTTGCCCTGACACAACCAGCACGACGTATGATCCATTTATTCAGAAGGTGCGGAGCACATCTGTGGTTCCGGGGCTGGGGGTGGGGGGTGACTGCTTATTGGGTGTGGTGCTAAGAATGGTCTGGAGTGTGATGTTTGCACACACGACATTGTGATGGTTCTAGACATCCTTGAACTGTACGTTAAAACGGTACATTTTAAGGTATGTGTATTTTACCAGGATAAAAATAAGGAGGACTAAATGAGATCATGCAAAAAAGCATATAACTCAAAAATACAGCTGGTATTATGAGGATTAAGAGCTTAAGATGCAGGATTCTAAGTTTGAAGGGCTAGATTTTTCAAATTGAAATATAGTTGAATTAAAATGCTGTGTGGGTTCAGGTGTACAGCAAAGTGATTCAGTTAACTTTACATATATATATGTATTACATATATGTTACATATATGTGTATATTGACATATATTATTTTTCAGATTCTTTTCCTTTATATGTTATTATAAAATATTGAGTATAGTTCCCTGTGCTATACAGTAGGTCCTTGTTTATTATTATTTTATTTTATTTATTTATCTTTGGTTGTGCTGGGTCAGGAAGCAACAGTTAGAACTGGACATGGAACAACAGACTGGTTCCAAATAGGAAAAGAAGTATGTCAAGGCTGTATATTGTCACCCTGCTTATTTAACTTATATGCAGAGTACATCATGAGAAATGCTGGGCTGGAAGAAGCACAAACTGGAATCAAGATTGCCGGGAGAAATATCAATAACCTCAGATATGCAGATGACACCACCCTTATGGCAGAAAGTGAAGAGGAACTAAAAAGCCTCTTGATGAAAGTGAAAGAGGAGAGTGAAAAAGTTAGCTTAAAGTTCAACATTCAGAAAACGAAGATCATGGCATCCAGTCTCATCACTTCATGGCAAATAGATGGGGAAACAGGGGAAACAGTGGAATCAGTGTCAGACTTTATGTTTTGGGGCTCCAAAATCACTGCAGATGGTGATTGCAGCCATGAAATTAAAAGACGCTTACTCCTTGGAAGGAAAGTTATGAGCAACCTAGATAGCATATTAAAAAGCAGAGACATTACTTTGTAAACAAAGGTCCGTCTAGTCAAGGCTACAGTTTTTCCAGTAGTCATGTATGGATGTGAGAGTTGGACTGCGACAAAAGCTGAGCACCGAAGAATTGATGCTTTTGAACTGTGGTGTTGGAGAAGACTCTTGAGAGTCCCTTGGATTGCAAGGAGATCTAAGCAGTCAATCCTAAAGATCAGTCCTGGGTGTTCATTGGGAGGACTGATGCTAAGGCTGAAACTCCAATACTTTGGCCACCTCATGAGAAGGTTGACTCATTGGAAAAGACCCTGATGCTGGGAGGAATTGAGGGCAGGAGGAGAAGGGGACGANTAAACAAAGGTCCGTCTAGTCAAGGTTATGGTTTTTCCAGTGGTCATGTGTGGATATGAAAGTTGGACTGTGAAGAAAGCTGAGTGCTGAAGAATTGATGCTTTTGAACTGTCGGGTTGGAGAAGACTCTTGAGAGTCCCTTGGACTGCAAGGAGATCCAACCAGTCCATTCTTAAAGGAGATCAGTCCTGGGTGTTCATTGGAAGGACTGATGCTGAAGCTGAAACTCCAGTACTTTGGCCACCTCATGCGAAGAGTTGACTCATTGGAAAAGACTCTGATGCTGGGAGGGATTGGGGGCAGGAGGAGAAGGGGATGACAGAGGATGAGATGGCTGGATGGCATCACCAACTCAATGGACATGAGTTTGAGTGAACTCTGGGAGTTGGTGATGAACAGGGAGGCCTGGGGTGCTGTGATTCATGGGGTTGCAAAGAATCAGACACGACTGAGCAACTGAACTGAACTGTGCTGGGTCTCCACTGCTCTGCACAGGCTTTCTCTAGTTGCGGTGAGTGGGGGCTACTCTCACTGGGGTGCCTGGATTTCTCATTGTGGTGCCTTCTCTTGTTCAAGAGCACGGACTCAGTAGTTGTGGCAAAGGCTTAGTTGCTCCATGGCAACATGGAATCTTCCTGAACCAGGGATCGAACCCATGTCCTTTGCATTGGCAGACAGATTCTTAAACAGTGGGCCATCAGGAAAGTCCTATGTATTTTATATGTCTTAGTCATTCAGTCCTGTCCAACTCTTTACGACCCCATGGACTGGAGCCCACCAGCTCCTTTGTCCATGTGGATTCTCCAGGCAAAAATACTGGAGTGGGTGGCCTATCCCTTCTCCAGAGGATCTTCCCAACCCAGGAATCGAACCAGGGTATCCTGCATTGCTGGTAGATTCTTTATCAGCTGAGCAAACAGGGAAGCCCATTCTATATATATAGTACTGTGAATAGTCAGTCAATTCGTTTGCTCAGTCGTGTCCAACTCTTTGCGACCCCATGGACTGCAGCACGCCAGGATTCCCTGTCCGTCACCAACTCCCAGAGCTTGCTCAAACTCATGTCCATAGAGTCAGTGATGCCATCCCACCATCTCATCCTCTGTTGTCCCCTTCTCCTCCCACTTTCAATCTTTCCCAGCATCAGAGTCTTTTCCAAGGAGTCAGTTCTTCACATCAGGTGACCAAAGTAGTGTGTGAATCCCAAATTCCTAATTTAATCCCTCTCCTTCAAAGACAGATTTTTTTTTTTTTGCTTTGGTTTTGGTGTTGGTTGGTTGGTTCCATTTGTTTTATTTTGCTTTCTCATCCGTTATCTACGGGCCTCTCACGCTCCCCTGCCAGGCCCCTTAGCAGTCGGCTGCCCTAGAGATGGGCATGCCTCTCTCTCCACTGCAGGCACAGGCTCAGCTGTCACACCCAGGCTGGGCGGTCACTGCCCTCCACCCAGCCCAGGAATGGGAAATGAGCGGCCGGGAGAACAATAGCACACCAGGAAGTCTTCCCCTCCTGGGAAATGGAGCCGATTAATGCAGCTCCCGGGCCCAGCCATGTTTGGGGTGCTGGGGTGTCCTGGGCAAAATCTCTGCCCTCTGACCCTGCTCTGGTGAGGCTGGTGGGCACATGACTGCTCATCATACTCTCGCGGTGACTGTGGGCATGTACCCCCAAGGGCCTGATGCCCAAGGGAGAGAGAGAGGCTTCCCCTGGCTGGGCCTTGGGAATCAGTGAGGCCCAGGAGGGGGGCCGGACATGCCCTCCCTCTAGGGACAGTGTCCTGTCATACCCTTGCAGCCCTGGCTCCCTGCCTCAGGACTCTGCGAAGGAGGAATCGGTCTTTTGGTCTCACATGCGAAGGGGAATTCTTGGTCCCAGCTGTGATTAAAACACTGTATGCTATAGTTTTTTTCTTTTTTGGAAAACACATTCATGTGACTCAGAATTCAAAAGGCATGGAATTCCCCTACCCCTTTCTCCCAGCCACCCAGTTCCTCCCAGAGGCAGCCCATGTTTTTAGCGTCTTGTACACCCACCCAGCGGTAATTTGTTCCTGTCAAGCAAAAGCCAATATATAGGAGTCCTTCTAGAGCCCACTGCCTCTATCTCCTTGGCTGCAAAGGGCAACAATCATCCCTGCCCCATTCGACAGATGAGGAAACTGAGGTTCAGAGGGAGCCAGTGACCAATCCATGGTGACCCAGTGAGTGAGTCAGGGGCCAGCTAGACCCCCTCTCTGACTCCCAATGTGTGCTCCTACCCCACCCCCACTCAGGGCTTGGGAACTTGTAAAAGCCCTGTGAAAAGAGTACAGGCCTTACTGCCTAAGTCCTGCCTCTGATGCCCATCTGTTTGAACATCTAGAATATGTTATTGTACCTCTCTGAGCTCAGATCCCTTGCCTGTAAAATGGAGATATTTGATAGCTCCTTGCAGATTTATCATAAGAACTGAATAACATAAAGCATGTAAAGACCTCAGCAGTCAGGAAGCTCCCCCGGAGAAGGGAATGGCAACCCACTCCAGCATCCTTGCCTGGAGAATTTCATGGACAGAGGAGCCTGGTGGGTTACAGTCCAGGGGGTCACAAAGAGTCAGACAAAACTGAGCAGCTAACACTATAGGCTCATCATAAGAACTGAATAATATACAGCATGTAAAGACCTCAGCACAGCACCTGTCTTTTCTACTCTCTTCAACAGGCATTTGTTGCAGGCCTACTATGTGCCAAACACCTACTATGTGACGATCCAGTGCATAATCCTGGCTCAGGGAGCTCACAGCCTAGCAGATCCATAATAAGAGCTCAGGATATGAGGATGTTATTATCCAGCAAATAGTCACCTCTCCTCCTGGTTCTGCAAAGTGGGGGTGAGACCGCTGTACCCAAGTCTCCCCCGGAGTCTGTATCTCCCAGTGGAATGTGGAACTGTGAGAGGAGGAGCCAGCATCTTGTTCCCCACCCTCTGGGTCCCTGCCAGGGGTCACACTGGTGACCAGATGCCCAGTACATATTTGTGGAATGAAAGTGCAGAGGAAAAGAGACTTGGGAGAGGAAAGTCCATCCTCCCAAAACAAACACTAAGATTGCTCTAGGATGGGGGGATGAACAAGTGATGTGATCTCCTTTTCTATGACTTTTGACTATTCAGACAGCCGTTTTCTGTTTTTTTATGTGTATTTATTTATTTGGCTGCACTGGATCTTAGTTGCAGCATTCAGGGTCTTCGATCTTTGATCTTCTTTGCAGCGAGCAGGATCTTTCGTTGTGCTGTGTGAACTCTTAGTTGAGGCGTGTGGGATCTACTTCCCTGACCAGAGGTCAAACACAGGCCCCCTGCATTGGGAGCACAGAATCTTAGCCACTGGACCACCAGAGAAGCCCCTATATTTATAAAATTAATGTGATTAATGTTGAAAAGTTGAATGGCACAAGAGCTCATCCATGCTGAACGCTGTTATGTGTCCAGTGACTGGTGCAGGGGAGAATTCAGAAGGGGAGGGGCTGGCAAGGACGAGGTGCCCCGGGAAGGCGTCCTATAGAGGGTGGTCATGGAGACTGAGACATTGGCACTAGGAGCCCCGATTGTTGTCAGCCTGGCTCCTGTTACCATCGAGGATGTGCAGTTAAGCTCAGCGGGGCAGAACGCCCTTCTCTCAGTGTGTCCAGGGCCTCCTGTCCCCGCTGGACCTAGACACCCCAGACATTCCGAGCTGCAACTGTGAGGTGCCAGGTGAGTGCCAGGGCCTCCCTCCATGTGTTCACGGGTCCATAGAGCTCCTGACGGTGGAGGCTGGGGGCACTGGGATGATGCGTGTGCTGCCAGGCCTGGGTGTGGCAGGTATTCACTCAATACATTCAGACTTGTTCCCTTCCTATCTCTTAATCCTCTGGAAGCCAAGGACATGGAACCCAACTGGCAGGAGTGGTCCAGACACCCCCCAAAACTCTGATTCCAGGCTACTCTAATGGCAAAGAGAACTTGAAGGGTGCCAGCAAGGGGATGGGGGTGCACTCCAGGACAGCGCCTGCCCCAGAGATAGGCTGTCGGTGATGGAGGAGGTTTGGGAATCTCCAAGGAGGGCAGGTCAGCGGGGGTGAAGCAAGAGCCGGGGTGGGGAGGCCCTCCCACTGGCTGCTGTGTGGCCTTGAGCCGCGCACCTCCCATCTCTGGGCCTCAGCTTCTTGCAGGATTCAATAAGGGAAGCTAAATACCGTGGTCTCTAAAGCAGAATACCAAAGTATGAGACACATACTTCTGGGGGGATGCAAGATAATGCCATCCGATACACAGATACAGCATTAAATACCCTATATTCCAAATCACAGGCTTTCCTGGTGGCTCGGATGGTTAAAAATCCTCCTGGCAATGCAGGAGACCCGGTTTTGATCCCTGGATCAGGAAGATCCCCTGGAGAAGGAAATGGCAGCACACTCCAGTAATTTTGCCTGGGAAATCCCATGGACAGAGGAGCCTGGTGGGCTACAGCCCATGAGGTCGCAAAGAGTCAGACACGACTTGGCAACTCAAAACACATTCCAACTGCAGCCAGGAAAAAGTGCTAGAGTATCTTGAAAACCCACGAAGCTCTCTCACTTTTTCAACTGTTTTAATTTACATCTGTCACACGAGTGTATGTTCCTCGATTCTTTGTCTCGTCACAACAAAGATTTGGAGTGATGGACATTAAAGCCCCCTCGGCGAGTCACAGCTCTCGGGTCTTGGATAGACCGTGTTATAGCTCTTAGACAAATCAGTGTTACAGCTCAGTGTTACAGCTCTATTTTATTTAGAAGATAGCAGGAAAATCCATCCTCTAGGCATGAGGGCACGTCGATCTAAAGATGCGAGGAGAAGAGCGCCCCAGCGCATGGGAGAGAGAGCTGGCTCTGGCTCCTCTATTTATATGTTTATCTCTCCCTGGGCCTGTCCTGTGAAAATTGGGCCAGCCAGGAGTGTTGTTTGTTTTACCTGAGGTCCTCACTCCGGTCCTCGGACCTTCTTTTGTTTCATTTTCGCGGGCTTTTCCTTTCCTTGTCTGTAGCCACTGCCATTTTGGACTCCTTTTCCCCGTTCTACTTACCTAACACATCCAATAGCATGCTTCAAAGTTAGGGTCATTGTCAAGCAAGAGTATCTGGCAAGAGTTAAATATCTTTATTGTCATTATATGTTAACCTCTTTGCAAATGAGAGATAAAGTTTATTTTTACATACATTTATTTAAGTAAAAAAGAATGGATTTTTTTTAAGTATTAAGCAATTATCCTTGGACTGCAAGGAGATCAAACCAGTCAATCCTAAAGGAAATCAACCCTGAATATTCATTGGAAGGACTGGTGCTGAAGCTGAAGCTCCTATACTTTGGTCACCTGACGCAAAAAGCCAGCTGACTGGAAAAGACCCTGATGCTGGGAAAGATTGAAGGCAGGAGGAGAAGGGGACAACAGAGGATGAGATGGTTGGATGGCATCCCTGACTCAATGGGCATGAGTTTGAGTAAATTCAGGGAGATGGTGAAGGACAGGGAAGCCTGGTGTGCTGCGGTCCATGGGGTCGCAAAGAGTCGGATACGACTNCCTATACTTTGGTCACCTGACGCAAAAAGCCAGCTGACTGGAAAAGACCCTGATGCTGGGAAAGATTGAAGGCAGGAGGAGAAGGGGACAACAGAGGATGAGATGGTTGGATGGCATCCCTGACTCAATGGGCATGAGTTTGAGTAAATTCAGGGAGATGGTGAAGGACAGGGAAGCCTGGTGTGCTGCGGTCCATGGGGTCGCAAAGAGTCGGATACGACTTAGCGAGTGAACAGCCACAGCAGTTATCCAGGTACAAAGGAGATGGCAAACATAGTGCGGATGGGGATGAGCAGGAGGTGGGGACTCTGGTCGGAGGTCCACCTCTGAACCTGAGAGGAGGCCAGCGGGGGCTGCTGCAGTCGGTCAAGAGGCTCGGCCTCAGAAGCGCATCGCGTCCCATGGAGTTGTGTGAACACCAGCTCCAGGTGGGTCTGCCTGCTCCTGCCGCCCTCCTGCCCCCAGCTCTTCTGTGCGGTGCCTGCACCTGCCCGGTGGGCATCATGTGCCGAGTTAGCAAGCCTGCTCTCTTGGAATGTAAGTACCCCTACCATTGTGCTTGCGTCTGCCTGTCCACCTACCTGGGTGTCCATCCAGGGCTCCTCTGGGGGGCACCCACTGAGAAGGAGACTCCCAGCTCCGAGGCAGGGGCTGCCACACTGTAGCCCAGAGAGAGGACGGCCCTCTTTCTCCTGACCGCACTTTCAAGTCAAGCTCTTTGGTGAGAAGGTCCCCTAGTGTCTGTAAACAGCCAGATGTGAGAGTTTGTGTTTGCCTGGGACTCAGGGTTTTTCGGGGCTTCCAGTGAAGTTTGGAGCAGGGCCAAGTGGAGGGTCAGGTTAGAGGGTGAAGGTTAGGAGGTCAGTGTATATTTGGTAGGATCAGGGGTTGGCATGAGCCCAAGCTGGAGAGGCTCTGTCACTGACTGCTGTGTGACCTTGGTCAGCTCCCCTACCTTCTCTGGGCCTCAATGTCTTGCTCAAAACAATAAAGGCATAAGGAGGCTAAATGCAATGATCTCTAAAGTTTGCGTCCCAAGACTATAGATTCAGTTTGAAGTTCGGGCAGGGAGTGGCCCAGCAAAGGGACAGGTTGGACTTAGTGGGTGGTTGATTCAGAGGCTGCATTTTGACTAGGATCATAGCGTTCCAGTGTGTTGGGATCCTGAAGCTAGGGTATGACCAGGATCTCTGGCCAGGGTCAGAGGTCAGGGCGCTCTCTACATGCCCTGAGCATAGCCATCTAACTTAGGCCAGAGTGAGGCCCAGTCCAAACCCTCATCCCAGAGAGGCTGAGCCATGGCCAAGGACCCCCTGTAACCCCTCTCCACTGCCCTCCCTTCTCATGAATGAGGAGAGCATCAAGGGGATTCAGACAGCTTCCAGCAAGCCAGCTACCCAGATATCAAGGGCAAAGGGCCATGACGATCCTTGGCCAAGTCAGGTAAGGTCTGAATCAGACCTGGGGTGTGCACGGTTGGGGATTGGTGGGGTGAAGCCTGAGACAGCCCCCAGAGAGGAAGGACAGTCAGGAGAACTCAGGCTTCCCCACCCGACTTGGGGGCAGAAGCTTGGTATTGCAACCCCCTACCCCCACCTAGCTTCTTCAACCTATTCACCACCCCCTCCCCCCAAGTAGCCCTAATGGGGATTTATTGTAGTGTATTGATCTCTCCAACAGGCCCAATAAGATTCAGACCTTCAGTTCAGTTCAGTCGCTCAGTCGTGTCCGACTCTTTGCGACCCCATGAATCGCAGCACGCCGGGCCTCCCTGTTCATTACCATCTCTCGGAGTTCACTCAGACTCACATCCATCGAGTCAGTGATGCCATCCAGCCATCTCATCCTCGGTCGTCCCCTTCTCCTCCTGCCCCCAATCCCTCCCAGCATCAGAGTCTTTTCCAATGAGTCAACTCTTCGCATGAGGTGGCCAAAGTACTGGAGTTTCAGCTTTAGCATCATTCCTTCCAAAGAAATCCCAGGGCTGATCTCCTTCAAAATGGACTGGTTGGATCTCCTTGCAGTCCAAGGGACTCTCAAGAGTCTTCTCCAACACCACAGTTCAAAAGCATCAATTCTTCGGCGATCAGCCTTCTTCACAGTCCAACTCTCACATCCATACATGACCACAGGAAAAACCATAGCCTTGACTAAACGGACCTTAGTCGGCAAAGTAATGTCTCTGCTTTTGAAAATGCTATCTAGGTTGGACATAACTTTTCTTCCAAGGAGTAAGCGTCTTTTAATTTCATGGCTGCAGTCACCATCAGCAGTGATTTTGGAGCCTAAAAAAATAAAGTCTGGCACTGTTTCCACTGTTTCCCCATCTATTTCCCATGAAGTGATGGGACCAGATGCCATGATCTTCGTTTTCTGAATGTTGAGCTTTAAGCCAACTTTTTCGCTCTCCTCTTTCACTTTCATCAAGAGGCTTTTTAGCTCCTCTTCACTTTCTGCCATAAGGGTGGTGTCATCTGCATATCTGAGGTTATTGATATTTCTCCCGGCAATCTTGATTCCAGCTTGTGTTTCCTCCAGTCCAGCATTTCTCATGATGTACTCTGCATATAAGTTAAATAAGCAGGGTGACAATATACAGCCTTGACGTACTCCTTTTCCTATTTGGAACCAGTCTGTTGTTCCATGTCCAGTTCTAACTGTTGCTTCCTGACCTGCATACAGATTTCTCAAGAGGCAGGTTAGGTGGTCTGGTATTCCCATCTCTTTCAGAATTTTCCACAGTTTATTGTGATCCACACAGTCAAAGGCTTTGGCATAGTCAATAAAGCAGAAGTAGATGTTTTTCTGGAACTCTCTTGCTTTTTCCATGATCCAGCGGATGTTGGCAATTTGATCTCTGGTTCCTCTGCCTTTTCTAAAGCCAGCTTGAACATCAGGGAGTTCACGGTTCACGTATTGCTGAAGCCTGGCTTGGAGGATTTTGAGCATTACTTTACTAGCATGTGAGATGAGTGCAATTGTGCGGTAATTGGAGCATTCTTTTGCATTGCCTTTCTTTGGAATTGGAATGAAAACGGACCTTTTCCAGTCCTGTGGCCACTGCTGAGTTTTCCAAATTTGCTGTCAGACCTTAGAAAGGCTTTTTCTTTTGCCTACAGACAGGGTCTTTCGGGTATAGCAGGAGGCAGGGTTGTGAGATCTCTTGGAAAAATGAGTCTCCTAGATTTACCTGGGCTGAAGGTGCGCTATGGGCCAGGCACCTTTACAAACAATGCCTCCTTTTATCTTCAGCACATCCCACTGCTGGCCCTGCTTACTGAACAAGGAAACAGGAGCTCAGAGAGGCTAAGCAGCTTGAAGGTCACACAGCAAGGCTGGCTTAGATTCTAACCCAGGTCTGAGCACTAGACTTGGCCCCTGGAACACAATACATCCACCTTCTGGGCCCCTCAGGCTACACGGGCGCTTGGGTCCACTTCTGTGTGTATGAGGCCTCGCGGGATGGGGAAGATACTGTTCTGAGGCCTTGAAAGTGAAAGTGAAGTCGCTCAGTTGTGTCCCACTCTTGGAGACCCCATGGACTGTAGCCTACCAGGCTCCTCAGTCCATGGGATTTTCCAGGCAAGAATACTGGAGTGGGTTGCCATTTCCTTCTCCAAGGCCTTGCTGCTGCTGCTAAGTCGCTTCAGTCGTGTCTGACTCTGTGCTACCCCATAGACGGCAGCCCACCAGGCTCCCCCGTCCCTGGGATTCTCCAGGCAAGAACTGGAGTGGGTTGCCATTTCCTTCTCCAATGCATGAAAGTGAAAAGTGAAAATGAAGTCGCTCAGTTGTGTCCGACTCCCAGCCACCCCATGGACTGCAGCCCACCAGGCTCCTCCGTCTATGGGATTTTCCAGGCAAGAGTACTGGAGTGGGGTGCCATTGCCTTCTCCGTCTCCAAGGCCTTAGCGTTGTCCTAAAACTAACCCCGCCCCTCCCATGCCAAAAACAGGCTCAACAAAGGTGGATTCGGAAAACCAGCACCTGGATAACCAGGTGCTTGAATCTGTGTGATCATTTTACTACCACTAGGGATTGGGGGCAGGAGGAGAAGGGGACGACCGAGGATGAGATGGCTGGATGGCATCACTGACTCGATGGATGTGAGTCTGAGTGAACTCCGAGAGATGGTAATGAACAGAGAGGCCTGGCGTGCTGCGATTCATGGGGTCGCAAAGAGTCGGACACGACTGAGCGACTGAACTGAACTGAACT
>SJYH01004809.1:70723-85291 GCA_006408735.1 Sylvicapra grimmia
CCAATGCGGGAGACCTGGGTTCGATCCTTGGGCCGGGAAGATCCTCTGGAGAAGGAAATGGCAATCCACTCCAGTATTCTTGCCTGGAGAATCCCATGGACAGAGAAGCCTAGTAGGTTACAGTCCATGGGGTCGCAAAGAGTCGGACACGACTGAGTGACTTCACCTCAACCCTGAATAAATCACCAGCAATTCAATAAGGCCAGACTTCAACAGAATTAATTTCGTTAATATGCAACTTAGCCAAAGTAAACATTGGTGGAGCAAAGATTGCATGTAATTAACCATGACTGATATTAGGTGAAGCTGCACTCAGCTCCGGGAGGACAGGACGGGGCTTTGCCCACTGCATCCCTGGGCAGCACAGGATGGCAAAGAGTGGGGAGGTGACAGAGACACCCACTGGCCTCGTCCCAGGCCCCGTGACACCCTTCCTTTTTTCTCTTTGTTCTCCCAGCATCCAGAGCAGCCACCTGCCCATCGCCAGCAGCCAGGTAGAGCTGGTGGAAGACAAGTCCACGGGTGTCTCCATTCAGAACACGTCTGTGATCTTCAAGGGGTCTCTGAGGTGCCGGGGGGTAAGCTCTCCCTGGCTGACCACAGCTCCTTGGCCCCCTCTGGGCTGAGGGCAGAATGGAGGTCCCTGGCTCTTTGTATGCTGAGTTAATCAGTCTATAGATTTTGAAATTGACTCCTCGGTTGACCAACACACAAGTGACTATGAGTCCTACTCCTTCTGGGAAGGCAGGGAGCCTGGACCCCATGGCCGCTGTGTGGCTCTGACATTTAGCGCTTGGTTATGGTCAGGCTACGGCAAGTGGCTTCCCCTCAGGGCTGCAGCCCGACAGGTTGTGTGACCTTGGGCACTTCACCTAACCTCACTGAATCTCAGCTTTCTCATCTGTAAGATGAGGGTGATAATAGCAACCAGCCCATATGGTGGTGGTGAGATTTGAGTGAAAAAACTGTATGTAAAATTCTTAAGATTATACTTGGCCCAGCTGGTCTTATTACTACTGCTGTGACCACCCTGGTACCCCCCAGCATGAGCACACTCAAGTATTTTTCAAGCAGCAGTAAATATCAAGTGAAAGCTAAGAAGGAAGAAAGGGGTTTAGAGATCTAGGACTCCTCCACCTTTCCTAGGGTCACTTCCCTTCCTTCCCATGCAGCCTTGGGTTAAGGGGGGTGGATCTCCCACAAGGCCTTCAAGATTGAAGGCAGGAGGAGAAGGGGATGACAGAGGATGAGATGGCTGGATGGCATCACCGACTCAATGGACATGAGTTTGAGTAAGCTCCGGGAGTTGGTGATGGACAGGGAGGCCTGGCGTGCTGCAGTCCAAGGGGTCACAAAGAGTTGGACACGACTGAGCGACTGAACTGAACTGAACCCATAAGGCTGTGCAGTGAAGAAAAAACTGCTCCAGACTCAGTTTCTCATCTGCCCAACAGCGACATCACTAGGCCACTGAGAGGAACTCAGAACCTGGGCCAGGTGGTGCAGTGGTAAAGAACCCACCTGCCAATGCAGGAGGTGCAAGAGACGCGGTTAAGACCCCTGGGTCGGCAAGATCTCCTGAAGCAGGAAATGATGACTTGCTCCAGTATTCTCACCTGGAAAATTCCAAGGACAAGCTACAGTCCATGGGGTTGCAGAGAGTCTGACACGACTGAGCAACTGAGCACCAAGACTGGAGGAGAAGGTGATCTAGAGGTAGGAAGCGCTATCCTGCCCCAGTCCTCTTAAAATACAACTCAATGTTTGCAGAACTTGCTACTAACCAGCTACTTGACTTAGATTAACTGTGGAATCCTCGCAATCACCCAGCAAAGAAGATACTGCCAACACCCCCATTTTATGGCTGAAGAAACTAAAATTCAGGGAGTCAAGGGGGACTCCCCCACCCTGAGCTGAAAAGCAGAAGAGCATAATTTGAGCCTGAACCATCTAAATATTCCAAGTCCCTGTTCCTACTACACCATGACTGCTCCCACATAGAGTCTCTACGGTTGGCTGGCAGAGCGGGGGGTGGCCAGGCTGAGGGATGTCCCTGGCTCATTGGACCCTGGCACATAGTAGGTGCTCGGTGAACAGAATAAAAAATATTCATATCACATCTTCTTCATCCATTCAACAGTTGATTGGCAGTTAAGCTGCTTCCATATCTTGGCTATTGCAAATAACACCACAGCGAACATGGGGGTGCATATTTTTTTGAAAATACCCAGAGATGAATTGCTGGGTCGTATGGTAGTTCTACTTTTAACTTTAGAGAAATCTCCATACTGTTTTCCATAGTGGAGAAGGGGATGACAGAGGATAAGATGGTTGGATGGCATCACTGACTCGATGGACATGAGTTTGAACAAACTCCGGAGTCAGTAATGGACAGGGAAGCCTGGCCTGCTGCAGTCCATGGGGTCGCAAAGAGTTGGACAAGACTGGCCGCTGAACTGAACTGAACTACGTCAATTTACATTCTCACCACACTGTGCAAGGGTTCTCTTTTCTCCACATCCTCTTGAGTTCATTTCCAAATTTTCATTTTTCACATCTATCCATCCTTGCCTTCCCCTGTGGAGTCCTATGATTTCACGTGGCGCTATTTCTTTAATCATTGAAAAATCAGTTCCTGCGTAGTGTCTTCCAGGTTGCTCTATTATATCAGCACCTTGGGGTGCTAATCCTCTTATTAATTGTGTTTGCTAGCTCTCTCTTGGGGTGAATGGTTTCCTTTGTTTGTGATATTTATTTTCTTAGAAGCTCACCTTTGGTGGAATTTGGTTTTTCTGTGGACAGACTCTGCTCCCTGAATCACCTACATTTCCTTGGAGAATAATTTTGCACTTTGACCTGCCAGGGACCCCCAAGGTTACATCATTCATTCATTCCTGTCTTTGTAGGTCCATTTCTCAGCTCAGGAAGTCCTGCACCGTGCTAGCAATATAGATGCATACACACTTCAGAAAGGCATGTGGACGGGCTCAGGTTCTCAATCTGTCTCCTTTCAGACCCACCCCAAAACTTCCTGTAGCTTGCTTTGGTGGGTGAAGTCATTTGGTCTCCGTTTAACCAAGAGGAGGTATTTTCACTCCCCATCTTGTCTCACTTCTCTCCCTCAGACAGTGTTAAAACCCCAACCCAGTTTGGTCTCAACCCACAACCTGATGCTCATCTCTTTGGGTCATCTTAATTACAGCATTAGCTTTCATTTCCCTCTTCATCTTTAGTATCTGGGATTGTCCCTTTCTTTTGTTTGAGCTCAGCTGTGTAGTAAATAAAACCTTTTGTTGCAAGGTACCTATTGGTTTGGGACTTCCCTGGTGGTCCAGTGGTTAAGACTTCACCTTCCAGTGGAGGGGCACCGGTTCCATCCCCGGTTGGTTTTATTTAATATACAGCTGAGCTCAAACAAAAGAAAGGGATAATCACAGATACCAAAGATAAACAGGTCAGGGAACTAAGATCCCACATTCCTCCTGGCCAAAAAAAAAAACAAAAACAAAAAACGCCACCATAAAAACAGGAGCAATATTGTAACAAATTCAATTGTTGTTTAGTCACTAAGTCACTCTTTGCAACCCCATGGACTGTAGCCCACCAGACTCCTCTGCCCATGGGATTCTCCAGGCAAGAATACTGGTGTATTGCCCTCCTCCAGGGGATCTTCCCAACCCAGGGATCAAACCAGTGTCTCCTGCATTGGCAAGCTAGTTCTTTACCGCTGTGCCTCCATGGAAGCCTAACAAATTCAATAGAGACTTCATGTGCTATGCTTAGTCACTCAATCATGTCCAACTCTTGGCGACCCCATGGACTGTAGCCCACCAGGCTCCTCTGTCCATGGGATTCTCTAGGCAAGAGCACTGGAGTGGGTTGCCATGCCCTCCTCCAGAGGATCTTCCCAACTCAGGGATCGAATCCAGGTCCCCTGCACTGCAGGTGGATTCTTTACTGTCTGAGCCACTTTAAAAAAAGTACCTATTGGTTCAATTTTTTGATGGGGAGAGATCTCCCTGAGCCCAGGCCGACAGTCTGCAGATCACAGGTCCTGCCCACCTTCCCAGGTCACCTCGGGCCACACATCCCAGTCCCTGGCCACCTACCCATCCCGTGCATTGGCCCTGTTCCCAGCACAGGGCTTTTCCCTGCACATGCTGTTCCCCCAGGGTCCAGAAGTCCCTCCCCCTCTTCCTTGCTCCATCTGATTTTCCTTATCCTCCGGGAAGGCCTCCCCACACCCTAACTAGGTGAGGTTTTCTCTCTAAGACTCCCGAACCACAGCCTGGTGCATCTGTGGTTTAAGACACTCCTCATGGGCCATTTTACATTTAGGTCTGGGATTATCTGAGAAAACTTGAGCCTCCTGAAGGTAGAGACCAACTGTATTGAGCTCTGCTCTGTCCCCCTCCTCTTCTCCCAGGAATGAAGCATGGTCACCGTGTCATGAATATTGTTACACAAAAGCAATGGCAGCATCTTTTGCAGAGTACCCATGCACAACTCCTTCTCTTTATGTGGATTTCCTCATTTAATCTTTGCCACAACCCTTGGAGGTAGCTACTATTATCATCCCCATTTTACAGATGAAGAAGGCAAGGCCCAGGAGGCCTTTTCCTAGACAAGAGAGGGGGACAAGGCAAGAGATTACTTCCCTATCACACAGGCGAGAAAACCAGGGGCCAAAGAGAGTAAGAGGGTGCCCACATCACTGGCAAATTAGCCATGGGTGACCCCAGGCATTGCTCCGGCGGCTTCCTCTTTTCTCAGCCTGGGAACGCTGGGTCAGCTTCGGCCCTTCCATCTCCAGAGGCAGATGATCACAGTGGTTCTGATGGGCCCCCACCCGGGCCATGTGACCCCCTCTGTGTCTCCCACTGTTTTCCCACAGCGTCCTGTCAACCAGGCCCAGGTAACTGTCTTTAGCCTCAAGATGCTCAAGCTCTCCTATGAGAACAAGAGTATCATGGTTTCACTATGATTGTGTAAGTCCCCTCCTGACACCCAGGCAGGCAACTTTTTGTGGCTTTCACTTCAGAAGAGTTGAGGTGGGTAGAGATAGAGGGAAGTGGGGAGGCTGGAGGGTGGCAATTCCACCCACACAGATGGGCCTCTGAAACCTCCAAGTTCTTCTCACTGCCCCCTGCTATGACTGGTTGTGTTTCTAAACTATGACTGTCCTCTTGATCATCAAAATCGTACAAGTTATGGATGGGGTACCCCTGGTGGGGAGAGGGAGGGGAGTTGACAGTTTTAGTAATATTAGATTTCTTAAGCTGAGTGGTAGGGAAAGGGTGTTTGTAACACAGATCCCCAAACCACTGCCCGTCTCTATTAGGGCCACATGACTCTTCAAATCCAGAATTCTGTGGATTTTAGAAGGTAGTACAGGGTGTGTGCACACTAGGTACATTACAGGACACGCCCATGGGATCACGGTGGCGCCCTACAGTCAAGCCCACTGATATTCTCGGCATATGAATGATCATATGCAGCAAGACAAGTACTGTATTAATATTATAAACAGCCTTCCATCCAAGCGGTCAGGTTTGCTGACAAAATGTGAAAAATCTTGCAGCCTTCAGAGCTTGTTTGATTTTGTCTTGTAAATGGGATTGACAATCCTAGTGGTGGCGTGTGAGATCCTTGATCTTCATTGCAGCATGGAGGAGCTTTTAGCTGCAGCATGTACTATCTAGTGCCCTGACCAGGGATTGAACCCAGGCCCTCTCCATCGGGAGCACAGAATCTTAGCCACTGGACCGCCAGGGAAGTCCCTTCAATATCTCTTCATGCATGAAAATGAGAGCCAACTGTAATGTAAGCACATGGTGGAAAATAGAGAAAAGTATAAAGAAAAAAACTCACCACGCTCATTCACACCCATCACTCATTTGTCATAACTAAGAGATCAATGTGGGTTCGTTGCTTTTAACCACATTCCAGACTTTGAATTTCACAACTTTTTTCACTGATATACTTTTTCTGTCCCAGGACCCAATCCAGGTTAGCACGTTGCATTCAGGTTTTTTTTTTTTTTTAATTTTTTAAATTTATATTATTTACTTTTTTTTTTTTTTAATCTGAAAAGTTCAGAGTCTTCTAACAACCAGCTGTAAACCCCACCCCCTGGAATGCCCCTCTTCTTTCCTCCTCCCCTGACTTTTCTCNCATGTCCTTTTCTAGTTTTGCACTTTTTTTTCTGTTTTTTTTTTTTTTTTTAATTTTTTAAATTTATATTATTTACTTTTTTTTTTTTTTAATCTGAAAAGTTCAGAGTCTTCTAACAACCAGCTGTAAACCCCACCCCCTGGAATGCCCCTCTTCTTTCCTCCTCCCCTGACTTTTCTCGGAGCCCCCTCTTATTTCTGGCTCCTGAGGACTTCCCTTCTTGCATTTGAGTCCGATTATGGACTTCCCTGGTGACTCAGATGGTAAAACGTCTGCCTACAATGTGGAAGACCTGGGTTCAATCCCTGGGTCAGGAAGAGCCTCTGGAGAAGGAAATGGCAACCCACTCCAGTACACTTGCCTGGAAAATTCCACGGACAGAGGAGCGTGGTAGGCTGCTACAGTCCATGGGGCCGCAAAGAGTCGGACAAGACTGAGCGACTTTACTCACTCACTCATGGACATCAGGCTTTTTAGGAATCTGTTAACCAAGACTTGAGNCTCAGATGGTAAAACGTCTGCCTACAATGTGGAAGACCTGGGTTCAATCCCTGGGTCAGGAAGAGCCTCTGGAGAAGGAAATGGCAACCCACTGCAGTACACTTGCCTGGAAAATTCCACGGACAGAGGAGCGTGGTAGGCTGCTACAGTCCATGGGGCCGCAAAGAGTCGGACACAACTGAGCGACTTTACTCACTCACTCATGGACATCAGGCTTTTTAGGAATCTGTTAACCAAGACTTGGGTGTGCTGGAGTGCTTCCAGAAATCAGTTTGAAGCAGCTCTTCAGGGGCAGAGAGAGTGCCAAGCAGATGTGTCCTGGCCAGGGAAGAGCAGTGCTGGGACCGGGGCGGGGGGCCGCAGGGGGAGGAATCCCAGGGTGGCTGAGGGAGGGGTGGTTTTCTGGGAGGTGGGTAAAGGAGTTGCAAATCAGACCAGGAGTTAGGTCGAGATCATGTCAAGGAGACTTAAACACCAGAAGAAAGTAGAAGCGTGCGGTGTGGAAGGACATTCCTTGGTTGCCACTGGTGCAGAATGGCTGGACTGGGGAGGCGTCAGCCTGAACCTTTGTTAAAATGATAAGAGAGAGGAGTGGCCCTCGAGGGTCCTTCATTGCACCCAGGGAGCTCCAGAGGCCGAGAACCAGGAGGCTGGTTCAAGGTCACGGGTCACATTCATGTCAGAGTCCATGTCTGTGGCCTCAGCATTTTTGTGTATAGATGGATGGGTTTCCAACAATGGCTGTTTCGTTCTTACACTGGGCCAGGCCCACATAGTTCCTGACTTCATGAATCATAGAGCTTAGAGGGCATGGGCAGTGATAGATAATAACTAGCCAAATAAAAGACTGTAACCACTCGTCGTGCCTGGAGCTATGAATTAGACAGGTGGTCAGAGAAGGGGCTTATGCAACTCATAACCCCAAATTAAGAGGCCATTTGAAAGTTAACCAGTGCTATGGGTCTCAGACTTTGCCCTACATCAGAATCACCTGCAGGGGTGGTTAAAACAGATTCCTGGGCTCATTCTCAGTTTCTAACTTGGTGGGCCTAGGGTGGAGCCTAGGGTCTGCATCTCTAACAAGTCCTCTCCCAGGTGGTGCTAATGCTGCTGGTTGAGGGGCCAGGCTTGGTCTCCGGAGTATAAAAATGCAGTTAACTCCATTGCCAGCAGATGACGTATCACTTGGCGTTGCTGATGGTTTCATTTCGGAGGTGGAGGAAGTGAGCCATGTGGGGAAGTCCTGGTACCCGTTCAAACCTGAAAGAAGCTGTTGAGAATGTGGATAAGTGAGAATCCAGGAGAGGAAGAGCCACGTGATCCCCCAGCTGCAGGTCCTGGGGAACTCCCTTCTGTTTTCAAACGACTGATGCTAGGCTGACCCCAGGAGTCCCTGGGGCCCACTGCTCTGGAAACCTGTCCCATCGCTCACCATGGAGAGTCAAGGGTCCTGGGCTTGCGGGTTGCTGTCTGCTCTGAGGAGGGCCCCTCTCACAGTGAACCTGGTTTCTTCCCCCCTACCCTCACTGCCCTGGAGATATATCTATTGGGCTGCTGTCTGCAGGCCTCTGAGCCTTGTAGTTGCCCAGCCTTGAGACCAAAAAAGAGCCAGGAAACAGCAAGAGAGACATCAGCGGTTTATTAGACAGGAGATCTTAAGCAGGAGGTCCTGGAGCCACTGGCTATGGTAGACAGAATGTGGGAGAGGGGAAGAAGGAGGCCACTATTTATAGAATAACTAACATCATGTGGGCTCATCAGTTACCAGGGAAACCAGCAGCTAGGGCGTGTCCCTCACCACCCTTCAGGTTAAGGACCACGACCACCTGAACCACTTCGAGGGCAGGTGTTTCCCTTTAATAAACTAGCAGGTGGAGCTATTCTGACCTCAGGATTAGAACAGTCAGTCCCTAACCGGGGGCCCCAGGGCAAAGGTATTCCTGTGAGTTGGGTGTAGGTGAAGCAGAGAGTAGTCGAGCAGGGGGTGTACAAAGAGCAAGAGAACTTGTAGAGTAGCCTGATCAGACACCATCCCTACCATCCACGCCTCCTACTCCAGGAAGGAGATGTTCTTAAACCTCTTGGATTCTGCAGTGGGGTGAGTGGTTGACTCAACAAATCCCACCCTGGTCCCTCTGATGTCAAGCCCAGAATATTGGTGGGGAAATGCTGTTCCTTCCCTCCAGGTCTTGTGACCTGACTCTGGCAAGGGAGAAGACTCCAGAGTCATAATTGGGAGGAAGAGGCACCGTGAACGATGGAAGCAGGGGTGAGGGGAGGTGGGGGTTGGGAGGGCATAAACCGGAAGGGCCTGCCTGAGCAGAGGCCTAGCAGCAGGCATGGCAAATCCCATGAGAGTGCTCAAAAAGTCTCTCTGCAGAGTGCCCTAAATATAGACAGAAACACTTGGAATAATTCCTAGAGTTTCTTTTCTGGGGAATGGGAGCACAGGGCCAAATTTGCATCTCTCTCCTTTTTTTTTAAGTATACTTTAAAAAATCATTGTGATTTTAAAAATAATTGTTATTTATTAGTTTTTGGTTGTGCTAGGCCTTCGTTGCCATGCTGGCTTTCCTCTAGCTGCAGTGAGTGGGGCCTACTCCCTGGCAGCGGTGCGTGGGCTTCTCATTGCGGTGCTTTCTCCTGTTGTGGCTCCTGGGCTCTAGAGCACAGGCGCAATCGTGGTGGCACGTGGGCTTCGCTGCCCCAAGGCACATGGGATCGTCCCAGATCTTGGATGGAACCCATGTCTCCTGCACTGGCAGGCGGATTCTATACTACCAAGAAACCAGGAAAGCCCCGCATCTCTTTTTGGCTTCAGGATTAAACTGACTTTTTTCCACATTGACCAAGGTAGGTGGTCTTGGCAGATCTGAAGAAACAAGCCCCAAACTATCTCATGTCTTAAAAAAAAAAAACAGAGGGCCCTGATGTCTGTCTGCAACAGGACCAGATGATGCTTCCCTAATCTTGCGGCCCTTCTGCCTGTGTTTCTGTTGGGAAGACAATGAGATTGGAGAAATGGGATCCTGGTGATGTCAATTAAGGGGGTGGGGAGGGCAGGAGAGCTCCCTGGGCCTTGGATCCCCTCTGTGGATGGGACGATAGTCCCAGCACACATATGCCCCCACCCCAGGGCCTAGGAGGGAACCACTTGGGAGACGTACCACTTGGGGGGTGGGGGACAGGAAGAGAGGATGGGTTAGGATGTAGTTTTTCATGGACATGTGGATGAATGCCCTGCAGGCCAAGGGGCTGTCTGCCCCATGGGTCACTGTGCCCGGAGAGGTTCACCATGGGCCTGTGACCTGCGGAGCAGTGTTGAGTCTGCCCAGAACTTCCTGTGGATGAACATCACCAATATGGGTGCCCTTTGGAGTCGTGTCTCCAACGTGTGGTCTGGAGGAGGGTTTGGGACACATGTCTGAGGGAGAGGCTCTTGCTCACCTTCTAGGCTCTTCCCAGGCAGAGCCGCAAGTGCCCTTAACTCTCAGTCATCGAAGCTTAGTGGTCCTGGGTCCCTACTCTCCAGGTGCCATTCCCCGCAGGTGGCAATGCACACCCACAACCCGGCCAGAGCGCGGACCCTGGCTCCTGGTTCAGTGGAGAATATTGTCTCTGCCACCCCACAGAGGGCTCAACCCATCTTTTGTCTTTGGGTGCGCTGGGTCTCCGCTGCTGTGTGCCAGCTCTCTAGCTGCAGTGAGCCGGGGCTACTCTCCAGTCGCGGTGCTCAGACTTCTCACTGTGGTGGCCTCTCTTGGGGAGGGGGCTCTAGAGTGCTGGCTCAGCGGCTGTGGCGCTCAGGCTTTAGCTGCCCGCGGCATGGGAGATCTTCCTGGACCAGGGATCGAACCTGTGTCCCCTGCATTGGCAGGCAGATTCTTATCCACTGGACCACCAACGAAGTCCACACAGGTCTTGCAATGGCACTTCAAGTGGCAGCAAGAGCCCTGGGCTGGGAGGCTGAGGCTTGGTTCCTGCCCAGCCCTGGGCCTCATTTTCCCTTCCTGTAAAATAAGAGTGTTAGACCTGATGATCCCTAAGTTCCCTCTTGATGCTGACCTTGTAAGATATTTGTCCACATGACGTGACTCTAATGGCGGAATCTCAGTCACCGTTACTGGGGTGGGCAGGAGGTATTTTGGAGAAGGCCCTGCCTAGTGCTTTCTGCTGCCTTCCCCACAGGACAGGTTGAGCTGGCCCTGTAGTCTTTTTGAGTATCTGCCTGTGCATATGGCTTTGGTAGAGAGGAAGGGAGCGGGAGCTAGAATTGCCGTGGCTGGGTTTCCCAGCCTCCTCGTTGGTCAGCAGAGAGCATCTCTCAGACAATCTCTCTTCTCCCGCCCCGAGACCCCCTTCCCCAGCTACCAGCAGAAGTCCCATTTTCTGACCTGCTTCCTGCATGAGCTCTCACTCATTTTCTGTCCCATGTGGTTCCAGTGTTGGGCAGGAAATACGGGACTGGGGGGGCTTCAGATTCAGATGGCGGCAGGGAGGGTGAGGGGATGTCGCCAAGGTCCAGTTCCTCATAGAAGAGGAGGAGGATGGAGCCTCTAAAAAGCAAATCAGACTTTAACATGGAAGAGAAACGCTGATGAGCACCAGCCAGACCACTTTATGATGCTCAAAGCGTATGTCTTCTTCCCACCTCAGGCTAGAATACAAGAGGTTTCTTTCTGCCATCTCAGTCTTGGGAGGTGCCAGGCTCCCGGGAAGCTGTGTGAAGAAAATCCCTCACTGCCACATTGGCCAAATGGAATGGGGAAATGGCACAGGAAGACCCTGGAATGTGCAAAGTCCCTGGGGTAGAAGGAAAAATGAGTCGAGAACCTGAAAGGTCGATGTAGCAAAGAGCAGACGGAGAGAGGTGAGGCCTGGGTCCACACTGTGAAGGTGCAGAGGGGGCCTGGCCTTTACTTTGATGAGCAGGACAGACGGCCAGGGGCAAGGGCCAGAGTGGAACTTGGCAGAGGAACACTACTTAGAGTTTGGGAAGATTTGAGGGGATGGCACCATCTTCTGAGCCAGGTTCTTTCCTCCTCTCTCCCCTCCAAATGCTCTCTTGAGCCTGTTTCTCTTCTCTTGGGGACAAGAGCAAGGTCTGACCCAGTAAGCTGACCAGGGGTGCTCATGCAGGCTGGCAGGCAGGGTTCCTGGCAGAGGAGTCAATGTGATTTCACCAGTTCCCAAGTCCTGAGTCCAACATGGAAATTACAGGCCTTGGGATGTAAGCCTTTGTGGGTAGTGACACCAGTTGGGAGACTCACTCTACCCGAGACGGCACCCCCTAGGGGGTTGGGAAGCCCAGGCCCCCACATTGATGCCCCAAGGACAGTATGAGGATAACCAGGCAGCTCCTTCCCCAAAACAGACCCCACAAGGCCCTGGGGCTCATTTCCACTCCAGAAAAGTGCAGCCCCTCAGCTTCCTTCACCATCCCGGGAGAGCATCTCTGCACAAGAGATGCAGTTAGCATCTCATCACTGTGGTTAGCAGGACATGTGGAGTCCCAGAGCTTGCCAGAACAGTGCCAACCTGCTGGACACCTCTCTCAACTCCTGCCCTTCCCTCCAAGCCCAGAGACTCAGACCTCGGCTTACATCAAAAGACTGGGAAGTCCCCCAGCACCGCTGGCGGCATCTACTGCTTCCTCCAGGGAGGAAACAAGGGCTGCCCAAGGCCAGGTCCTGTGGACACACATCCTGCCACCTGGGCTGCTGACCCAGGAGAGGTTAGGGCCCTTGTGTGGGACCACTCTTGGGTAATGGGGAATGCAGGGGGAAGTCTTGGTCTTCAAATCTACGTCCAAATACCAGTATCTTGAAATAGTAGTTTGGAGTCCCTCTGCCTCGGTTTCCTCATCTGTTAAATGGGATGATGATAATACTTTCCACACAGTGGTCTGGTAAGGACTGAGTTTGTTTGGAGGGACTAACGTGGTGGCCAAGAGCAGGGGTTCTGGAGCGCCCCTGCTTGGGTCCAAACCCCAGCTTCTTCGCTTCTAGCTGTGTAGTCTCGACATGTTACCTCTCCGTTTCCTCACCTGTAAAAATGGAGATTAAAAGGCCCCCATGAGGATTAAAGGGGCAAGCACAAGTATCTAGAGTAGGTACCAGTGCTCACAAATGTCAGGTATTGGTTTTACTCCATGGAGACGGTACTTCCCACACAAGGTAAATGGTGCTTGCCCAGTAAATGTAGGCTCCACCCTCTGGTCCCCTTGTTGTGTCTTGTGTTTCCTACCCCAAAATTCAAATACACAAGATTCCCTTTGATCTCCCATCTGTAAAATTTTATTACCTTGTTCAGACTCAAGTGTAAATGACTGGTAGTCATTTAACTTATACCAGAGGAGCAGTCACACCTTCAGCCAAAGGAATGATGTGCTGATGGTGGATTCTCAGGCCACCAGCCAGGCTGAGGGTAGGGGGCACTTGGGAAGGTAGCTCTCCCGGAGTCCTTCAATGATAATCTTATCAGCCGGCCAGGTACCTCGAGGGTAGAAAGGATATCAGGCCCAAGACCCAGCTCTGCTCCTAAGTGCTGTGTGACTTTCAGCCACTCACTTGACCTCTCTGAATTTCAGCTTCCTCATCTGCTTAATGGGATTGCTTTTCTGCCTTTCTCAAGGGGCTGTTTGAAATTAAATGCACCTGAAAATGGTCTGCATTTGTCTGTCTAGATTGTGGTTATCTGTCCACGCGTCCGTCTGCTCTTGCCAGGCTGGGCAGGGAGCAGGTGTTCCATGAGCACGAGCTGCACTGAAGGGCACAGCCCAATCTTGGGACATAAGCCCATCCATGCACCCAGTCACAGCCCACCATGCCCTGCAGTGACCTGGGGAAGCTGGGAATACCCCATTTAGCAGAGGAGGAAACTGAGGCCTGGGAGGTCAGGGCATTTGCCTGAGGCCACATAGCTAAAAGTGGTGGCGCTGGGAATCAGCCACAAGCACTTGACTGCCGAATCTCCGCCATCACATGATATCTGGTCATCAGAACTGGTGCTCGAAGGGCAGCAGCTTCCCTTATCCCTTCTCACAGGGTTGTGGGATGGGCAGAAGGAGAGCAAACACACTAGGATGCCTCACTCGCTTCAGGCACAGGCTGCATCAGCCTTAACTGTAGGAGGTCAAGTTTTGGAGATCTCTACGTGGAGGGATCATCACCCTACAGACAGCAAACTTCAGGCTCAGAGAAGTAAAGGCATTTGGCCAGGAAGTTGAGGAGCAGGACTTGAACCCAAGGATGTCAGACCCCGATGGTTGTGCTGTGACCCTACCTGGCAGTGCCCTCACGCCTACACACCTGGCTTGAGAGGCAGGGGGACAGAAGATCTGAAGCGCTGCTTCACTGTGGGGATGCCAGGGTGAGGCGGGCAGATGGTCTTCCTAGCAGGCAGACCTGTCCAGGGAATGTACCTTCTGCAGGAGGACAGGACCACCTGTCTCCAGAGGAATGCAAAACGCCAGGGAGGTTGTAGTCAGTCCTGAAAGGGCCGTGGACCAGTGGCCATTCAGGACTGCTGCTGACCCCTCCGGGGGTGGGGGGCACCTTCGCACCCTCTTACCTCTCCTCCAGTCCCCTTTGTCCCACCCCTCCCTCGTCTCTGCCTGTGACCCTTGTGTGTTGGGCAAGTTCCTTGACCTCCCTCCTAAATTCGTAGGTAGTGTGTTTAAGCACCGTCCAAAGGATCAAGGGCTCAGTAAGACCAATTACGGTTGTTCTCTTCTCCCTTCGCTTCATCCCGGAGAGCACCAAGGAACCCCTGGGGGCTGAGTCTCCCCCTCCTACAGAGCGAGCATCCCTTCCCACCCTGCCCACCCCTCCTTAGCCTGCAGGGAGGCAGGGAGAGCGGAACTCAGCCCGGGGTCTACCGGCGCGCCCCGGG
>SJYH01004809.1:120603-131400 GCA_006408735.1 Sylvicapra grimmia
CGGGCCCCCTGCACTGGAAGCAGGGAGTCTTGGCCACTGGACCACTAGGGAAGTCTTGGGCCTCGGTTTCTGCTTTGGTAGAACATGTGGGGGGTGCATGTTAAGTCCTGCAAGACCCTGTCATTGTGAGGGACAATAAAGATGATGGCTTTCAAAAGAAATCATCTCCATCGCACATCCTCCCCCCACCCCTGCCGCATGGAAATGTGCCGAGTCAAGGACCCCTCTTGCCCTCTCTGCCCACTTTTATGAATGAGGGAAGAAATGGCTGCTCACATCTCCCTGAAGGTACCCTGTCGTGGGGACCCATGAAAAGAGGATGATTCCTGGGGGGGCTGCATTAGCCCCCCCTAGAAAAAGCCTAATAGCTCAGTCTGGTCCCACTTTCACTTACTTGCTCTGAGTGTCAGTAAGGCCTTCCCCTCTCGGGACTTCAGTTTCCCTATCTGTAAAATGGGCCTGGGAATATCCCTGGCTGTCTAGTAGTTAGGACTCCACACTCCCACTGCAAAGGGCAGGGGCTTCGATCCCTGGTCAGGGAACTAAGATCCCATATGGCCACAGTGTGGCCAGAGGGGAAAAAAAGGCCAGGGAGTGGGGGAGTGGGAGCTGGCATGGCTTCTTCCACCTAGGTTTGCCTTTGCTTCTGGCCTCAGGCGCCCTCCAAAGCCTAGGACTGTGATCATCCACCCTGGGGAGATGCAGAGGCCCTGAGTTTTCTGTCGTCAGCCCTGTAGGACTTGGTGTGAGAGGGCTTGAGGGCCTCTGTGGACTCTGGTCCACCCCGGGGTCCCCAGGCCTGACCTGTCCACTCGGTCCTAAGAAACCAACTCCAGCAGCACTTTGCTTGCCCTCCTTCAGATATTTTGGTCCAAACATCTGGAGTGACTGTTATGGCCCAGGCCATGCTTTTCTTACTGTCCCCACCAACCATATCCTTCCTGATCTTGAGGTTAGGGTTCTAGCCTTCTTATTTCTGGTCCTCTCTTTCCGCTGTCTGACCTCAGTCGCCCTCTCTGTCCTCTTTCCTCCCACCAGGGCCCTGGAGCTGGGGCAGAACCCCAGGTCTGTCAGAACCAGCCGGAGGACAGGGCTTCCAGCCACCCACGGGCCCCGATGCTCGGCTTGACCCTCCCAGACAGCCCGGGGAACAGGGACGGCCAGTGATGCCTGCCTTGTAGAGATGAGAAAACAGAGCCCAACAAGTGAGATGTGGGGGTGCGGCCAGGACCTGTGACTGCCAAGCAGCAGCCTCGAGGGGCCTCCCTCTCAATCCAAGCAGGAAGAAGGAAGAAGCAGCCAGAGGTCTGTGACTCCAACCATACCCTCTCCTCCTCCCCTCCCTCTCTTCCTTCCACCCTGAGCTGGGCCGGGGCTGCAGAGGGAACAACACTGGGAATAAGAGCTAATGCGTCAGATGCTGTGTCAGGGGGTTTGCCTGCTTCACCTCCCGATGCCCTCGCCAGTTCACTGTTATTACCCCCAAGGCTGACCCTGCTGGTGCTCCGGGTTTCCAGTCTACTGGGCCCCTCTCACGGGCCAGTCCCCCACCCCCATTCCCCATCCATTGTGGGCGTAGGGTGCTCACACTGCACCCTGCCCTTAAGGATTGCCCTTGGCTGATCGGAATGCCCCTCCTCCACTACCTGGATATGGCCCATAGCCAGTGTCTGGCGGATGCGGCCCTTGGAGGGGCAGGAAACAGCAGCCCAGCCCCCTTGCCTCTTGGCAGGATAGGCCTGTTGACCTGTCACTCACAGAGCTCCCCGTGGTCAGGCTCCTGAAACCGCATCTTTGCCTAACTTCTTCCCTTGCCCCATCCTGCTTCCCTTTCAGCCTTAATAAATAACTTCAACAGACACCCCTATCTTGGGTTCTGCTCTTAGCAGTCTGACTTCGAACATCCTCCTTTTATAGATGAGGACACTGAAGTACCAAGCCGTGGGGTAACCAAACCAAAGCCACACAGCCGGTACCGAGTAGAGACTCCAATCCAGGGCCCTGTTGCCAAGGCGTATGCTCTTGTCCAGAATCAGGTGGTGTTCCCAGCTGCTGAAGGAAGGGCTGACCAAGAGGAAATGACGGCGCAGAATGACAAGCCGTGCTGGGGGGAGGAAGGAGACAGTGCTAAGGAGGGAAGCCCAGGGGTGGCGGCGCGACTCAGTCTGGGAAGGCAGCCGGCAGGACTTCCCTGAGAAGGGAGCAGAAGTTGATTGAGCTGAATCTGTAAGAAGAAGGAGTTTGCAAGATGGAAGGGAAAGGGCAGGGCATTCGAGGCAGGGCAGGGCATGTGTGCAAGGCAGGGAGTTGTGAAAGAGGATGGCGGGGTGGGGCCGGGAGCGTGGTCACGTGGCAGGCAGCAGAGGTGGTGTGAGAGGGCCCGAAAGTGGCCAGGACCCAGATGGTGAAGGGCCGTTTGTTTACTCATCCTTTGAACCTTTCTTGAGCACCTGATGTGGACCTGCTCTGTGGAAGTCATACCAACTGCGGTGCCACACTGCATCTTGCAGGTGACGGGAAACTGTAGGAGGTTTAGACAGAAATGAGACCAGATCAGAGCTGAGTTTTAGAGATGACTCCGGCCAGAGGAGTGCGTGTTGGCATGTGTGCGCATGTGCATGAGTGTGGACTGGAAGCCAGGTGGGGGGCAGTGGTCTCCAGGCATAGGGAGCAGCAAGAGCAAAGGACTGGGCGAAGGAACTGGCTCCCCTAACGTCCACAGCATGGCATGCCCCAGATAGCAAGAGGACTCCCCAAGAGCACAGTGATGAGGGCGACGGAAGCCAGGATGGGGCTCCCATCTGGGCAAGCCTCCTATGCTCACGCCTAAGTGAGACCAGCACCCCAACAAGGCCCCCTATCTTTTTTCCCTCTTGCTGTCTGGAGTGGCAGGAGCGTGGGACCGCAAACCCACATGCCTGGATTCCCTTGGGAATCTTACTGTGTGATGCTGGCTTTTCATTACCTCTCTCTGAGCCCCATGTCCCAGGAATGCATTGGTGATTCTTAGAGGTAACACATTTTCTAGGGAATCTTCCTGACCCAGGGATCGAGCCCTAGCTTTTAATGTGAACATTTTATGGCTTTGAAACAATTGTACCTGTTGAAAAGTTTTAATGTACGCAATGGTCCAAAGAGTACGGGTGGCCCTCAGTTTCCCTATCATCGGGTGCTCAAGTCCTTTATATAAGATGGCACAGCACAGTCAGCACTCCACATCTATGGGTTCCACACTTGAAGATTCAGATCCACAGATACAGAGAGCGAACTGTACATTTTAAAGGGCTCTCCTTTGCCTGCTTCCCCCACGTCCACTCCCCAGGTACAATCCTGTCACCAGTTTTCTTGTGTAACCCTAGAGTTGGTCTCTCTGTATGCAGATTCACACAGCACATTTAAAACAGACATATGCCATGGCTTTTAAAAGTTGAATTCACTTACTAGTATACTTTGGAGCTTTTTTCACTTAGCATATTTTAGCTGTTCATCCATCTTTTAGTACGTAATGGTGGCTCAGCAGTAAAGAATTCGTCTGCAGTGCAGGACATGCAGGAGATGCAAGTTTGATCCCTGAGTTGGAAGGATCCCCTGGAGGAGGGCATGGCAGCCCACTCCAGTATTCTTGCCTGGAGAATCCCATGGACTGAGGAACCTGGCAGGCTACAGTCCATAGGGTCGCAAGCAGTGGACATGACTGAAGTGACTGAACACATTGTTACTTTGTTCCTTTTTATTGCTAAATAATATTCTGTTGTAGTGACATACCATATTCTGCTTACTCATCTGTGAGTTATGGAAATTTTGATTTTTTTCACTTTTTGGCTATAAGGGAAGATAAACATTTGTGTATATGTTTTTGTGTAAGTATATACATTTTATTTCTCTTGAGTATAAACCTAAGAGTAGAAAATTGCTGAATTATAACTCTGGTTAACATTTTAAAGAACTGCCAAACTCCTCCAAAGTGGCTGCACCATTTTACCTTCCCACCAGCAGTATATAAGGGTTCCTATTTCTCCACATCCTCGTTAACAGTTGTATTATCTTCTCTTTCATTGTAGATATTTGAGGGGGGTATGAAATGATATCTGGTTGTAGTTTTAATAAGAAAACTTTAATTATTTAATTTAAAAATAATTCTTAAAAAAAAAAAGGAATTCCCAGGCAGTCCAGTGGTTAGGACCCTGTACTCTCACTGCCGAGGGCCTTTGTTTAATACCTGGTCCGGGAACTAAGATCCCATAAGTAGTGTGGCACAGCCAATAATAATAATTCTTCCCATTTAAAATACTTGTATTACTATGTGTTTTAATACTACGTATTTTTCTATATTTCCCCTCTCAATACCATTGATCAAATAGTGGATTTTAAATGGGTGTGAAGCTAATTTGAACTCTCTTCCATTCCTTAGATCAATTTGTTCTATTTTAAATCTGGCACCATCAGGTTTTAATGACATTTACTTTATAAAGTGCTTTTGTTTGGAAGTCTCTCCATTATTGCCTGCCTTTCCCTATGAATAGTCTCTGATATAATTGCCATTTGTGTCCTATTTTAGATGCTACATCTAAGTGATATCATATGGTATTTGTCTTTCTCTTTCTGACCTACTTCACTTACTGTGATAATCTCTAGTTCAATCCCTGCTGCTGCAAATGGCACCATTTCATCCTTTTGCCTGGAAGGCTGCAGTCCATGGGGTCGCTAAGAGTCGGACCCAACTGAGCGACTTCACTTTCACTCTTCACTTCCATGCATTGGAGAAGGAGATGGCAACCACTCCAGTATTCTTGCCTGGAGAATCCCAGGGATGGGGGAGCCTGATGGGCTGCCGTCTCTGGGGTCGCACAGAGTCGGACACGACTAAAGCGACTTAGCAGCAGCAGCAGCAGCAGCAGTATTCCATTGTATATTTGTACCTCATCTTCTTTATCCATTCATCTGTCAATGGACATTTAGGTTGCTTCCGTGTCTTGACTACTGTAAATAATGCTGCTATGAACATAGCGGTACATGTATCTTTTTGAATTATAGTTTTGTCTGGGTTTTGTCCAGGAGTAGAATTGCTGAATCACATGGTAACTCTATTTTTAGTTTTTTGAAGAATTTCCACAGTGTTCTCCATAGTGGCTACACCGATTTACAACAGTGTAGGAGGGTTCCCTTTTCTCCACACTCTCTCCAGCATTTGTTATTTGTAGACTTTTTAATGATGGTCATTCTGGCTGGTGTGAAGTGGTACCTCATCACAGTCTTGATTTGCATTTCTCTAATAATTAGCAATGTTAAACATATTTTTATGTGCCTATTGGCCATCTATGTGTCTTCTTTGGAGAAATATCTATTTAGACCTTTTGCCCATTTTTTGATTGAATTGTTTCTTTTGTTACTGAATTGTATGAACTGTTTGTATATTTTGGAAATTAAGCCCTTGTCTATTGCATTATTTGCAGATATTCTCTCCCAGTCAATAGGTTGTCTTCTAGTCTTGTTTATGATTTCCTTTGGTATACAAAAGCTTGTACATTTGACTCGGTCTCGTTTGTTTACTTTTGGTTTTATTTCTATTGCCTTGGGAGACTGACCTAAGAAAATATTGGTGCTATTTATGTCAGAGAATGTTTTGCCTATGTTCTCTTCTAGGAGTTTTATGGTGTCATGTCCTATAATTGTTAGGCCATTTTGAGTTTATTGCTGTGCATGGTGTGAGGTGTAAATCAACTTCATTGATTTACATACAATTGTCCAGCTTTTTCAATACCACTTGCTGAAGAGACTGTCTTTTCCCCATTGTATTCTTGCCTCCTTTGTCAAAGATTAATTGAGTGTAGCTGCGTGTGTTTATTTCTGGGCTCTCTATAAAAAGTGCCCTCTTGATGTGGATTGATCTAAAGTCTGGAACTTTGCTGTTACCTTCTCATACTTCTTAGATACTCCATCAGTGCGTACTTTGATCTTTTGCCTTTCTTCCGTCCTTCCATATACTTTTTAGCCATCTTTTCTTTTGTCTGTTCCTTATTGTTGGACAAGATCTCCGAAGCTGTGTTACACAGACATTTGTACCAGTGTCATTTTATTTTATACTTACTTATTTATTTACGGCTGTTCTGGGTCTTCATGACTGCCTGGGCTTTTTTCTTTAGTTGTGGCCCCGGGGGCTACTCTAGTTTCAGTGCTTGGGCTTCTCCGTGCCGTGGCTTCCCTCCTTGCAGAGCACAGGCTTCAGTAGTTGCGGCACGCGGGCTCAGTAGTTGCAGCCCCTGGGCTCTAGAGCACAGGCTCAGTGGTTGTGGCCCACAGGCTTAGTTGCTCCACAGCATGTGGGCTTTTTCCAGGTTAGGGATTGAAACTGTGTCTACGGCATTCGCAGGCAGATTCTTTACCCACTAAACCACAAGGGAAGCGCTGTTTGTTTATTTTCATTTTTGGCTATGCTGGATCTTCATTGCTGTGCATGGGCTTTCTCTCAAAGTGGTGAGCAGGGCTGCTCTCTGGTCGAGGCGTGTGGGCTTCTCATTGCCGTGGCTTCTCTTGTTGCAGAGCACAGGTTCTAGTCTCACGGGCTTCAGCAGTGTGGCACTCGGGCTCAGGAGTTCCGGAGTGCGGGCTCAGGAGTTGTAGCACACGGGCTTAGTTGCTCCATGGCATGTGGAATTTTCCCAGACCAGGGATCAAACCCACATCACCTGCATTGGCAAGCGGATTCCTATTCACTGTACCACGAGGGATGTCCTTATTTTATTTTTTACTGAGATATGGTTGATATAAAATATTATATAAATTATAGGTATGCAATATAGTGATTCACAGTTTCTACAGGTCATACTTCATTTATAGTTATATAATAAAGGAGCTAATAAAATAAAGCTGATTACATGATCATCATTTTATTGTTCTCTTGGTGAGACAGTGATCAGTGCCTCTGGGTTTTCTCATGAAGAAGGATGTTTACTCTCAATTATTTAAAAACTTCTTCATGATGTATGAAGAGAGAAAGCTGCACATTCTAACCTCTTTGAGGTTTTATTAGGAAAGAAGGCTGACATCTTTGGTAAGAGTTATTTCTCTTCATTTAATAAATTAGCTGTAATAAATTTACTGGACTGGAGAGGTATGTAGTGATGGAACAAGTCACTATAAGGGGAATATTCAAATTGGAAGAGTAAGAGGTGCATCCTCTGGGCCAGGTGTGGTGGGAAGTGACACCGAGGAGGGTTGGACTTTGCACAGTCCAGGGACAAGAAGAATCTTGATTGGGGAATAAGATCTGTACATGAAGATGAGAAGGCTGTTTCTGGGTTGATGTCCTCAGGGGAGTTAGGAGTGAGGGTCAGTGCCTTCATTACAGAGTTCCTCTTGGAATGCGGAATAATGATGAGAAAGCAGTCTGTCTCCTCTCTCTTAGGAGCCTATCCTATGGAAAGAATCTGAAAATCCAGCTCCAGGACTTGGCCCAGGAACTCAGGAGACCCTCTCTGTGGACATCCTAGAATATCTATGATGAACCAGGGAGCCAGGTCAGTGACCATCCCTTCACTGAGGATCTTTCTGATATAATCTTCTGTCTCCAAGGCTGTTTGCTACTGACTTTCACAATGACGAATAATGATATAATGTGTTTTTTCTTCCAGGGCTGGTTATTTTTAAAGAGTTTAATGTCTTACTCCAAGGGGAAAGAGCACTCATGGTGGAAACAAAGGCATCATGTTAGACTGGCTGGGGGAGAAATTTGAATGTGAAGGACTTTCCCAGCAATTATACCATCCAGGCACTCCTCACTTCCACCTGGCACCTTGCTGCCCTGGATGAGTTCTTTATGGGCCGCACGGACTTTGGACACTCTAGCCCGGAAAAGAAGCCATGCCATAGGCACCAAGATCACACAGAGGCCATGGATTAGCCCTTGTCTGGTGCCACCTGGGGTTCCCAAGCCTTGGAAATTAACTGGCCTGAGAGGTAAGAACCTCAGTTCTGAGCATGTGTCCTCCATGGACTTACATGATGATCTTGGGTATGTCCTTACCTTTCCCCAGCTTAGCCTTTTCATCTGTTGAGTGGGGAGGGTGATCCATGCCATAGATGTGAGCATATTTCTTGAAGTCTCAAACTCTGCCTGAGCAAGGAGTTGTTGCTATTAGTTTGGTTGAAGAGGGGTGACCAGAGGAGCTGGGGACATGTGCCCAGTAGGTCTCTGCTGGGGGTCAAGGCAGAAGCTGGAGTCTGAACCCAGAACACATGGTGTTGGCCCCAGCGTCTGGGAATTGATAAGGCTGGCCCCTGCATGGGCCTCCTGTCTTTTTCAGAGTTAGAAATGAAGTCTCTGGAGTTATTTGGATTCGATGAGACAAATAAAGCACATAAAACAGAGCCTAACACACAGTAAGTGCTTTCTGAGCGGTTATCTCTATTATTAAGACAGTAGTGCCAGAAAGTACATTTGGAAACGTTCTAGCATATTCCACCATGTGATGGATAACCAGTTAATCTCTGTTGGATATTTAGGTTGCTTCCAATTTTTAACTAATAAAAATACTCTTGGAGTGCACAGCTTTGTAACTAAAAATTCTGTTTAAGTCCATGATTGTGTCCCAAGGCCAGCATATTAGAAATGTAATTGCTGAATCAAAGGGCCTTCAGACTTTTTAAGCTTTCACAAAATAAGTTCTCCTTGCCTCATTTTAATACTCCTGCCAGCAAGTTGTTTGAGTTCCAGTTTAGAAGGGGAGAATTTGCTTAGAGAGAAGAGAGGGTCTGTATTATCTAGGATTATATTTCACTGTGAATAGCAAAAGGACCTAAGCAACAGTAGTTTAAACAGAATAGAAATGAATTTCCTTGTCATGTATTAGAAATTCAAAGTCAGAGAGTCCAGGACAGGAAAGCTTTACTCTCCACCTTCCTCAGTGCTGGCTTCTACCTCACAATCCAGTATGGCTGCCCAAGGTTTGGCCATCACATCAGCATTCTAGCCAACAAGAGGTTAAGAATGATATACAACATTTCCACCAACATCTCATTGGCCAAAATTTAATTACATGAGTATATCTAACTGCAAGGGAGGCTGGAAAATAATCTATTTCAGATAACTAGGGAATATTTAGGGGTTCTAGTACTAAGAAGAGAAGAACAAATACGGGGGGACAGCTATTTGTCTCTGCCAGAGACAACTTAGCTCAGATAGAGAGCAGCACAAATGGGTCCATGGAAACAAGAACAAATAAAGCATTATTAGGGCTTATCCACAGGGGATGAACTAAACCATCCGGGCCCATGACATAGGCATGGATTATTTTGGCAGAGAATACAGAAGAAGGAGATTAATTTCTGGGCCTGAGCTCTGGGCAATGGCATCGAGACACTACAGAGAGACCACTTCTCTACCTTCTGTGTCCATCTCTTCTCTTCCCCTTAGCTGTGGGGAGTAGTTTCTGACTGCCCCTCCTGGCTTTCCCCCAGCTCACCTGTCCCCCAGCTCACCTACTTCACAGCTCACCTGCCTACCTGGTCCCTGTAGGGTCAGCTCCTCATGGACCCCATTAGCCTCCAACTGGGCACCAGGAACCTGCATGGATGGCTGGTGAGGCTGCTCAGCAGAAACCTAGAATGGCTAGACGCCAAGGTGAAGTTATTCCTCCCCAACGTGGACCTGGGCTCCGAATATCAGGCCCTAGACCCCACACAGAGGGTCATCCTGCATCTCCAAAAACTGCATGCCCAGGGTCCAACCATCTGGAAGTCATTCATCCAATGCGTGTGCATGGAGCTGGATGTGCCGATGGACATGGAGGTGCTGCTGATGAGCACGTGGGGCCACGAAGACGGTAAGAGTGGCCGTGGGAGGTGCAGTGCTGCCAGCTAGTGCCCGGGGCCTGGGGAGCCAGAGAGCCCCAGACGAGGCCAGGACTTGCCTGGGTCACACAGAGACGTGTGGCCCAGCCAGGAACAAACTTCCGTGTTTCTGTGCGCCTCCCAGAGCAAACGCCCTAATGCCACCATGTCTGCTTGGGGACCTGGAGGACTCCTCCTTCCACCTTGTACCACCCCAGTTGCCCAGAAAGGCAGGATGCAGAGAGAAAGGACCAGGTGACTCCTTCCTGCCAGGAAATTCCTGATAGCCCATACTGCCCAAGAGGTTTCTTTTTGCAAAGAAACAGTCCTAGGGAGAGCCCTCTGGCCGCCACTTAGGGGCAGGCTGATTGGACTCTGTCCTGTTCAGTGAATGTCCCTTGGGCTCTTCCATTTACAGAGCACTGTGGGGAAGCTCAGAACACTGATTGTGTTCATGGAGAGGAAGTGAGAACTCACTCAATAACTCTACAAGGCAGAGTACGGGGCAGGTGGGGATACACAGGTGTGCACTTGTGCACAGGCATGAATAAACACGTGTGCACGCACCCATATACTTGTATGTGCACAGACCTTTAGATACGCACGTGTTTCTGCCCCCAGCTGCCTTCAGGGCTCACTACCAGCTGTGCCCTCCACAGATCGCCAAGTGTAGATTTCTGGCTTGCTAGGAACACCCCCTGAGGGATGAGCCCTGAGCCAGACATGGGGCCAGAGCTGGTCCCTGGGCATCCTAGCACATCCCCATGGCATATCATCTCCTTGCCTCTTCCAGGCTTCCCCAGTCTTCTGGAAATTGGCGAGGAAAGCCAATCAGACTCTCAGCTCCACCCTGGTAAGGCCTGGGGTTGGGGGTAGGGGTGGGATGTGGAGGGTGGGTGCACGCTAAGTCCCCCACCTCAAACCCAGAACAGGCTGGTGGTGGCTGGTCAGAGCCATTTTCCGTAAACT